>CM029270.1:18744199-19132752 GCA_016920895.1 Vaccinium myrtillus | reverse complement strand
GACATTCGAGAATCGTCTAAAGCGGTTCCTTACAAGATAAAGAGCAATCCCGTAGAGAAAGGGATTGGTATGGGAAGTCCTAACGTGATTAGGAGTATACCACATACAAGAAAGAATCCTATATGGAAAGAAGGACCTTTGCTAGATGAGATCGAGCACAGTATGGAAGTTATCTCTTAATAGGAAAGTCCTATTAGGAGAAGGATTCCTAAAGAAAGTAGGAAACAGGGGGCACGAGATGCCTAAGATGATGAAGGTCTACACCTATAAATACAGGGCCATAACCATGACAAAAGGTACGCGGTAACACCCAGTTATACGCATTGTGTTCTTGGTTTATTGAGTAATCCAGTACTAACTCAGGCATCGGAGGGCCTTTGCCACCAAGAGGCAAAGGTGCTCTAACCCTTGTTTACCTTGCAGATTTATGGTTGAATCAAGGATCCACGTGACCCTGGTCTACGCGGATTCACACCCCCTACAAAGACCTTCGAGGAATACGCCAAGAAATGCGAACAATGCCAAAAGCACATCTCTCACCTGCACCAGCCTGCCGAAGCCTTACACCCTATAACCAGCCCTTGGCCTTTCACGCAATGGGGGCTGGACATAGGGGGAAAGCTGCCGACGGCTCCCGGAGGGTTCAAACACTTGATAATGACGACAGATTACTACACCAAATGGGTGGAGGCCGAGCCCCTAATCACCATAACTGCCACCGATGTAGAACGTTTTATTTGGAAGAACATTATCTCTCGCTTCGGTGTCCCTTATGCGATCATTTCGGATAACGGGACCCAATTTGTGGCCGAAGCGATCGAGAAGGTTTGCAAAAAGTACAATGTTCGGATCTTCCACTCTTCGGTGTCATACCCACAAGGAAATGGACAAGCCGAAGCATCAAACAAGACAATATCAGCTGGAATCAAGAGATGCCTAACTCTCAAAAGGGGGAAGTGGGCCGAAGAGCTCCCAAAAGTTCTTTGGGGCTATCGAACCACACCCCGGTGATCAACTGGCCGAACGCCATTTTCTATGGCGTACGACATGGAAGTTGTTCTCCCTCTAGCCACCCTAATCCCAACAGCTCGGACTGAAAATTTTGATGTGCCGACCAATGATGAGGCCATGGATAGGGAGCTTGACCTAGCTGAAGAGCTCAGGGAAGAAGCACACCTGAAACATGCCTCTTATCAGCAGGAAGTCGCTCGGGCATACAACAAAAATGTCCGGATGAGGCCCTTCAATATAGATGATCTTGTCCTTCGGGAAGTCGTCCAGAAGTCGAAGAAATCTAAGTTCAAACAAAACTACGAGGGTCCCTTTCGTGTAACTGCAAAGGCCGGACATGGATCCTACAGGCTTGCAGAGATGGATGGAACACCTATCGGCAACCCCTGGAATGCCACTAAGCTTAGGAAGTTCTATGCTTAGGAAAAATTTTGTTAGAAGAAAAAATATTTGGGCTGCTTGTTTTGCCCCTTTTTGCTCTTGTCATCTACGGTGTTCGGATAATGAATGGAAAAAGAATCTTTCGCTATGACTGTTGCCTATTTAGATTACTTTGTCAAAACAACTATCAAGGTTCGGTGTTCCAACTAACACCTCAGAAATAACTAAGGCCCGGTGCCATACCGTTGGAAAATCTTCATTCCATTTTCATTGTTGCTTCGGTTCAAATCCGAGCAACTACTTCCTCTGATTTGTCCCGAGCAGGGGCTATCAGTGGAAATTTTTTCCAAGTGTTGGAAAATTTTCATTCCATTTTCATTGTTGCTTCGGTTCAAATCCGAGCAACGACTTCCTCCGATTTGTCCCGAGCAGGGGCTATTAGTGGAAAACTTTTCCAAGTGTTGGAAAATTTTCATTCCATTTTCATTGTTGCTTCGGTTCAAATCCGAGCAACTACTTCCTCTGATTTGTCCTGAGCAGGGGCTATCAGTGGAATTTTTTTTCCAAGTGTTGAAAAATTTTCATTCCATTTTCATTATTGCTTCGGTTCAAATCCGAGCAACTACTTCCTCTGATTTGTCCCGAGCAGGGGCTATCAGTGGAAAATTTTTGCAAGTGTTGAAAAAATTTCATTCCAATTCATTTTGCTTCGGTTCAAATCCGAGCAACTACTTCATCCAATTTGACCCGAAGCAGGGGCTATTAGAAGGGTGAATTCCTTATAAACAGTAAGAATCCGTCTAAGTGTTAAAAAGGTTTTCATACCAATCAATTATTTCATTTGAATATCAGAACAAACATGCATTCATGCAAAACATTCAATCATTCAAAACAAAACTTTCACCACTTCGGTGAAAACGGAGCATGGCAGGGTGGTACTTGTTCGGTGCCATCTCCATAAGAAACCTGTTTTAAAAATCCTACAACCACTGGAACAGCAAAATCCAACAGTTTGGATCCGTCCAAACAGAACATTAAAAATTAGAAGTTTTAGAGACTCCTATCCTAAGGACTTATATTGAGAGCATCGTTTAACGGGGCCTCGGTTGGAGTCTTTTCAGCAGAAGTCTTCTCAGACGGAGTTACTTCATCAGGATTCTCGTGCTCAGGAGTGCCGAGATCTTTAATAGCTTCATCAGGCATGTCTTCGGGTACTGGAGAGTCAGGCATCTCAGGAGCTTCCCTCCTCGGGTCTTCGGCAGGGACGCTGAAGACATCACAGCAATAAAGGTATCCTCTCCCGAAGCCTTTTTGTTCACCATTCTTCACAAGCTTCAGGATGTCTCCGGCGTATGCCTCTCCGGCTTCGGTGAATCCGGCAGTATGCCCCTCCTGTTTCGCCTCCTCCAGAGCCTTCTGATGCTCGGCCATTACCTTCTCCAGCCGTCGATCAGACCTCTCCCTCCATTCAGCAAGCTCTTTCTTCAACCTTTCATTCTCTTCCCGGAGCTCTTCGGCACGGGATTCGGCAGTTTGCACTTTGGCCAGAGCAGCGTCTGCTCGGTTTTTGTATTTCTTCGCCGCACCGTTGAGCTCCAGCACTTGATCGTGCAACCTTAGCATGGACTGCCCGGTCTGCCGAAAAGAAAAATAAATAAACAAGTATTCTAAATGCAAAATTAAGGAGTTCGGATCCGAAGGCTTACCTGCACTATCAAGGATGAACAATAATTGAGATTGTCCTCCAACTTGCTCGGGACCAAAGCCATGTCACCCGGGAGAGCAAGAACCGGAAGAAGAGCAAGACCGAGCCGAGAGTCGGTGTGAACACTGTCGGTATTCATCACCCTCTTCCCTTCGGCACCAACAAAAGCCGGAGCCCAAGGCCTCGACAACACTTCAACATCAGAACCGCCAGCTTTGTCGGCTTCAGAGCCCTCGGTGACTTCTGGAGCGGAATCCATCCCCTTCTGCTTCTTAGCTGGTCTCTCATCCTCCGAAATAGTGACCCGAATCCTGGAGGACACTTGTTTGTGCTCGGAGGAAACAGGAACCTTTCCGAGAATGACTCCTGATCTAGGCTTGTCCTTCCGGACTGATGTTTTCTTTGCCTTGGCAGCCATCTCAGCCAACTTCGCCTCCAGATCAATTTTTGGCGGGGCCATATCTTCTTCTTCGGAGGAATCGAGAGAGACACGATCTACGGGGACTCTTTCTTTCCCTCGAAGCGATCCAGAAGGCTGGGATTCCAACCGAGCTCGCGCCTCTTCAGAAATTGATGACGCTTTGGCTTTCCCTTTCCCCTTCCTTGGCTTTCCGGGTTTTGCTGGTTTCTTCTTCAACCAACACCGATAGGTCGGCATGTAGTTTAGGAGGTCGTGTGCTAGACGTCCGAAGCACTGATATAACTGACGTGCTCTCTCGGAACTGGCACGTGTTCTCAGACGCCGAGTGATTGGAGAGGGACCTGCAAAGCACAAAAGTCAGTAAATCAAGATAGGAGTTTACTTGCAAAAAATCAACAAGGATGAGCAAAGAAAAGCACTAACTACGGTCACCCCGAAGGGTGGGAACTGGGAATGGATCCTCAGTCGAAGGCAGACTATAATTTCCCGAAACCATGACACAAATATCCTGAAAGTGGTCGGAATCTAGGAGATGTTCGACTATCTGCTTCTTCTTCGGCCTCGTCATCAGAAAGTACCTCCCAAACCTCGCGTTCCGAGACATGGCATAAAGCTCGAAAAGATCCCAGACCCGGAGCTCGAGATTGTCCCTCAACTTCAACTCATACGCGGAGTTGATTACCCGATAACTGTTGATGGTCAACTGGTCGGGGGAAAGAGAATAGGTGTTTAGCACTGCTCGGATGAAGGTGTTCATCGGGAATCTGACCCCACCCTCTGTGATTGCCATTAATGGGACAATCAGGTGGTTGGGGCCGTAGCCCGGTCGCATCCCTTTCGGGATAAGAGTCACCGTCACTCCCTCCGGGATATCGTACTTCTCTACAAACTTATTGTACCCAGCTTCACCATTTGTGAAGTAATGAAGGTAGGGACAAGAGGGATCCTTCTTTTTCCTACTACCCGAGGCCTTATCCGACGGCTCGCTATATCCAGACTTAACGACGCCAATCTCGGCTAGTATAGCCTGCTCAACCTCCTCTGCAGCATCGGCATCTTGTTCGGAGCCAATGCTCGTCGCATGCTCGGTGCTTGTAGTCGTTGCTGTAGTGGAAGGTCCCCACTGCGAGCGATCTTCCGACTCGGTGGCATCGCTATCGTACAAGAATCCATCCGAAATCTCCTCTTCTTCTTCCACTACGGCGGGCTCTTCAACTATGGGGTCAGGGTTCGGAGGAATGGATTGAAAGGGCCTCTCTTCTATGGGTTTACTAAAATCGTAATCCATCGGAACGATCTCTCAGCACGAGTTCCGAGCTCTAGGTATCGAAGCACTATATTTATGAAGAAGATGGGCAATGTAGGAAGCGGCGGTGCTGGAAGTCTCGGATCCTAAGCTCTCGGGAGGAGATCTCAAAGACTGGTGGCGCCAGACCTAACAAAAGAATGCATGACAAAGACCGTTAGCTATATGCAGTGGGACCTAAAACCGATGCCGAACGACCTATCCCTCGGCGGCCCACCAGACGTTTGAGATCCCAAATTAACAAGGTGCGCGTGTGAGGTGATATCCCTCGACTCCGGTGGCCGAGGGGGGGAGGGGGAAATTCCACATCCTAGGCCTTTCGGCGTCGTCTTCAACCTCAACAATGGGTTGAAGATGACTGTTCATCTTCAACCTCAGAACCCAGAAAACCCAAGCTCAAAGAAAACGCAGAAAAAAGCATGCGAAGATCTAACGAAAAACGAGAAAAACTACAGGATATCTTCAAAACGAAATAGGGATGAAGTTTACCTGAAGATTTGGAGCAAAGGTTTGTTGCAGCAACTCCGATTCGTGAGAGAAATTCCAGAGATTTAGAGAGAGAAGAAGGTCCGGAGTTCAGAAAACTGGAGAGAGAAAATGTTCTCCCATCTCTCTTCACGGTATTTATAGAGGCGGACGAGATTCGAAAAATTAATGGCTGAGGGCGGGAAAATCTCAAATGGAAGAGTGGAACTCGGATCGGCGTGTACTCGGCCAATAGGAGGGTGACACGTGTCCAAAAGGACGGTTCACCGTAGCACTCCCCTTCGATACGTCAGCATTACGGCGCGACGTGACTACAACTGTCACATCACCACAGAAACCCTACTCGTAGGGGACATGTGGCGAGCTCCGGATGGACAGGAGGACGGCGGTGGCAGGGAATCTGATAATGAGCCTTATCTCGAAGAATGGGGCTCAGTGCCGACCCTGCTCGGCACCCGAGTAATCAACCCCTCGTGTGGAAAATAAACCACACGGAGGGATCGAGGGGCTATTGTAGGGGGCCGGATATACCGAGCACCTTATCCACGCAAAGAGATACCTCTCTGATGATCGCCGAGAGACTATCATTGAGGGACTCTTCGGTTAAACGATTCAACTTGCTTGAGAGGAGCGCAGTGGGGCTTCGGACCACTGTCTCGTCAAAGTGCCGAGAGCTATCGTACATGTGACTTGTTAATAAACTTTCAGGGTTGATATCGAAAGACCTCGGGACGTACCCGAGGGATGACTTAAACCGACTCTATGATTCGAGAATGTTCCAAGGGGTTGAGTGCTGAGTCAGCAGAGCAGTTAATGCGGCATGTGCCCATAACAAACTGTGATCATGACAAGTGACGTCATCCGAGCGGTTACGACACGTGTCACGTTTTTACTGGAGGCGCCAGCTTGCAGAATATTCTTTCGGGCTCGTCACCGTGACATCAGCCGAGCGGTTAAGTCACGTGACGAGCACAACTGTGCTTGGAAGCCATGCCAGGGCTCATCTGTAAAAGGTAGACTTGATCACCTGAAAAAGGTACGCAATACTCTCCACTCTAAACCCTAGATCTACTCTTAGCGTTCTCCATTCACTTACTTGACCGTCGGAGTACCGTTCTGGGCTCCAAGGTCCAGTCCGGTGCTAACGGTTCGTTGAGTGTGCAGGTCTAGGCACAACTCAAGAGCAAGGATAACAACCTCGTCACCGATCACCGCCTGAAGGGATCATCGGAGAAAGAGGACCCCACACTACTTTTTTACTTTAGCGAGTCCTTTTAAAATATACTGCATTAGAGTATCTCCAACAGACTCAGTTGCATCTTCAACAAATTAACTAGAAAATGTGTCATACACACATATAGCTAGGTAAAAAATATCACATCTAGCTAACAGACAAGCCATTTCACTCAACAAAAAAACTAAAATAAAACTAAAAAGTAAAATAGAAAAGGCTCAGATTTGTATCATCATCGCCGTTGTGGGACACCGACCAGTGACCACCATCACCGACCCACCACCACCATCACCGACAATACACAGACCACCATCACCGCACTGCAACCACCATAACCGGCCAAAACCGACCATAAATCCGGCCAAAATCAACACACACACAAAAAGACTCAGATCTATAAATATCAGCATTGCCTCTCGCCATGGCTGCAACCACAGTTGCCCGTAGGCCCTCTAGGTTGCCCCGCCATGAATTCCGACCAAAACCCACCAAAATTTGACGATTTTTCACTAGCCGGAGAAGTCATGCGACGGCATCGCTGCGGCGATGCTGGGGCGAGGGCTACAGTGCCTCGCTGAGGCAGGCAAGCCAAAAAGTGAAAAACCAAAATGGCGAGGCTATTGGCTGCCATATTAGGGGGAAAATCTCGCCGGAGCGATGGCGAGACAATTGAAGATGGTCTTAGACTCTATATTATACCTCTATTCTATTATAATATTCATTTTTTTTCAAGATAATTGTTTTAATACTTTCGAAAAAGTCATTGGGAGAGTTGAGGGGGAGAGAATAAATAATATTAAAATAAGAGTTTTGAGTGAATAACGCCTCCTTAGGAGACATTGAAACAAAAATAATTTGTTGATGTGCTATAGAGAGAGCCGGGCTACTTTTAAGGTTTTCCTCAATTTAGTGTAGGAGGATGTTTAGGGATTGAGATGTGGATGCTCTTAGAGACAACAAGACAAATTTCAACCAATGTTACACTCGTTTTAGTTACAACTTACAAGGCCCTTTTTTTTAGGAAGAGAGAAAAAAATCCATTTTTAAAAATCCCAATACAACGAATTACTAAAATCTACCAAAAAACCAAACAAGAACCGAAAAAAAAAGAAAAACAAGGGAAACAAAAATTACAGAAAAAACAATAAATAAATCGCCGGAGCCTTCGCCAGAGTTGTCACGTCACCACCACCGCCACTGCCGATGATGGAAATCCTAGATCCGGCCCTTGAGACTTTGACAAAGAATTGTTATTGAAGCAATGTTATGGACATAATTGTAAAACATAATTTCGAACACAACTATATCTAAAGTCGTTGGACCCATTTATATCGAACGACTCTAGAAACAGTTATATTCAGAGTTACATATGTTCTAGGCCTAGTTTTTCAAATCCTCATTTGATAAAATTAAGGGTTGATTTTATTAAAACTTGATTTTATCTTGATAAAATTATTTGGGAAACTATGCCTAAAACTGTGTTACTATACCCTTTTTTTTTTTTTTTTTTTTTGTGTGTTTGTTACGATGTAGACTTCAATGTGACTATTATCCGGCTAGGACACTGTATGTACTAGAATAGGAAATCTTTGCCGACCACGTGTTAAATTAACAAAGACTGGAGGAGGGGAGGGAGGGGCCCTATATACCCACGACCACCACCACCACCACCATTGCTAACCCTCACTATGACCGGCCCTGCCGCAGCCGGTTGATGTGGAGCCACTACCACCACCAGTTCCACACATTTTATATTCACCAAATTTAACTAGTACCATCTAATCATCCAACTCAGAATTATTGAGGTATGGTAAAAGAACCCTTCTACTCGCACCGACCGTGGTGCACCGACCACGTACCGACGGCGTCGGGGACGCAGTTGTGGGTCCCAACCGATCGATCTGAGCTGTTCATCGTTCTCAAAATCGAATTCCGAGTGGGCCCACGCGGGATTCTAGGCAATCGGACGGCTGAATGAAATGGGGGTGATTTTGGATCGTTTCAGCCGTCCGATTGCCTAGAATCCCGCGTAGGCCCACTCGGAATTCGATTTTGAGAACGATGAACGGCTCGGATCGATTAGTTGGGACCCACAACGGCATCCCCGACGCCGTCGGTACGTGGTCGGTGCACCACGGTCGGTGCAAAAGGAATTATCGTAAAATGAATTTGAAATTTTAAATGTCAAATTATAGAACGCTATCGTATTTAGACGTACTCCGTTAGACGTGTATAAGTTTTAAAAGCCAGCCATTTCCAAGGTCGTATAGCTAGCGTCAAAGTTTCACCAAATGTCTCACATTGATAGTCAAACAGTAATCGCTCGATCTAAACGTTTAATAACTAAAAAAAAAAAAACTCTAGATGAAGTAGTTATCTATATCTAGTTGTGATAGATTTTTTGAGCTCTCCTGACAAGTGAATTTGGACATAATAAATGACTTTAATTGTCGAGATCAGACACGGAATGAGTAAATTCTTGTCGAGAGTGAACAAAACGAGAGTGAACAAAATTACTCTCTGTTTGCCACCCGTTGGACAACATGACAACATCAAATTGGCTATATGCCTAGGGCAGAGTCAAAATTTGCACTCTCACACGGCATGTTTGGCTGGGGATTTGCCACTCCCCAGACATAAAATCCTGGTTCCACCTCTACTACAATCTTTGGAAGTGAAAATGCCCAAGCGGTGGTACTGTTGGCATAGGTGGATTTGCCAAGCTGGGGTTTACCCTGTCGTTGGCAAATCCGGGGCAGCCGGAGTTGATTTCGCCAATAATACCCCTCACCTATATGTGTTAGGCCGTTAAAAAAACACACATATTGATACCCGATTGAACTGATTTTTCACATGGATGTTCAAAATATTAAATAAACATATTTGAATAAGAATCAACTCAAACAGAAACCGAAAGCCAGTAGAAGTATTTTCTAAGTTTGTGAGTCTTGTAGGAGTATATTATCCAAAAAAAAATTAACAATATAAACTTTTCAATTATTTTTGCCAAAAAAAAGCCTATTAATCGTACCCCTCACTTATGGCTTTTGGGCCGTTAGAAAACACCCCTATAGATACTCAATTACGTTGATTTTTCACACGGACGTTCAAAATGTTAAGTAAACATATTTGAATAAAAATTAGCTCAATCGAATATCAAAACCGGTAGGATTGTTTTCTAAGTTTGCCAAAAATAAAATCCCATTATTTTATTGTTCAATTTTTTTCATCAAAAATAAATTCACATTATATAGATGAATGTGCACTTCACTTTATATACATATAGTAAATTTTATAGACATCAAAAAACACAATTTCATATTTTAATTTTTTGGGAAAAGTATTTTTTGTAATAAAAACAATATTTACACATTTTTCAGATAAAATAAAATTATATAATAACACAAATAATGGTAAATGTTATTTTATTGTAATTAATACTGTTTAAAACAAATTTGAGTTGAAATAACTCAAGTGGGGGTAATTAAGTCTTTTGACAACTTATGCCACCATATCCACATTCCAAATCCCACTTCTCAAAAAACTATCCAAACACCAGATTACAAATCCACCCTTCTTAGGAGGTGGGCCCATCCTTGTTACAAATCCACCCTCTTCTATATCCACCCAAAATTAAATCCGCCATCCAAACGCCCCGTCAAAGTCAAGTAGAAGGAAATTTTCCACAAGGTTATGTTAAAAAAATTACATTTTGGGCCTGCTAATTTTTTTCACAAATTTAGAATCTCGAGAAATCTTTGATATTAAGAGATTGGCATTATAATATAACAGTAAATTAGTAGGAGCGCAAATAGAAGTCCACAAAACAATATGGCACGAGCACAATTGTTTCTTATATTAGGTAAAATGGGGCACTTAAATAATCATCCTTTTATTCACTTGGAATTAGAAAATCATCCCGAGCCATTTTAGGAGTTATGTTTCCATCCTGAAATTCAAATAAACCCTAAATTGCCCTTTATCTATATATAAATATATAATATATAACATATTAGGAGATTGAAGACTAAATTAAATGTTGCATATAGGAGGCGGTTGAAAGTGGATCAATTTCAAAATTAGGAGGTCCTCTACTACAATTACGGGATTTGGGGATAAAATCCAATCCTTGATATCTCGCTCCTTCAAACTCATCCCTAATCAACGCCATAAATCCCAAATCAATACTCTCGCCGTCCCGCCATCGTCGTTCCATTATCCCAACATCTTTCGCTGGAAGATTTCGTGGTCTCAAAACCAACGTCCTTCACCAGTAGGAGTAACAAACTGTCGTACCAAACATCCAACTTTTCGCCATCCAAAAACTTCACCACTTGCTGTTGCACGTATCGTTGACAGTCCTCTCCCCGGCGAACTCGGCGTCAACGACTTTAAACTAATTGTACCTAATCTTTGTCTTCCTCATCTTTGTACTGATTACACTGATTTTTAATCTTTGTCTTTGTGTTAGTATAATTTCTATATGTTTTTGCCCATCGTCGGGTCTCTTTGTTGATTTTCTTCTTGTCTTGGTTGCACCCTTCGGGTCATAAAGTCCCATAAAGATGAATGGGATAGCTGCTAAGACAGGAAGTCATGGGGCACAAAATTCATGCCGGTATGGGAGATGAAATTCTGCAATCTTGATCAATTCAAGTCTTGCAATTGCGACTCTTGATGCTGAAGTCAAGGAGACATATGTTCCAATCTCGTGTTGCTATGGACGTCGAAGTTCCTGCAAAGTAGATGAATATTTTTGTGCTATTGATCCTTGAAAGATTTTTCGATTATTGAGATTATGGAGGCAAATGTGTCTTTCCCTTATTTTTCGATCATTGAGGTGTTTTTACCATGTTTATTGATGCATAACTACTTAATTTACCATGAATTCTGGATAAATTATAAAATTTACCATGTTTACTAACACGTACTTATTTTACCATGAATTTCGAGTAAATATTAAAATTTACCATGTTTAGTAATACGTAAATCTAATCAAGTTTCACGGTAAAAAATCATCCTTAACTCAAACACAAACGATATTTCTCAAATTCCCAGAATTTACCATGTTCACTGGTATATACTTAATTTTTTACCATATTTAGAGGATGAATAATATTTACCACTTTTTTCCCCACCTATTTAGGTTGCAATTATATTTGTCATGGTCATTTTACAAATTTACCAATGTTCACATGTTTTTTACCACATTTTCATTAGTCAAATTTACACAAGAATTTGTTCTATAAGCAATGGAATCATGGTAAAAAGAAATGTATCTACTAGAAAATCTGGTAAATTCAAGTGAACGCAAATTTGAACATGAATAATGATAAAAATAATTTCAAAATTCCTATAATTTCGGAAAATCAGAGCACTACATTTGGGAATAATATCGTCCCACTCATTTTGTATCCATTTTTCTATATTCAATGATTTTAGGAAATTCGATCATCCAGAATTTCAAAAAAAAAAAAATCCTTGATTTTAGGTAACAATATCATGCTTGAATTTTAGGGAATTTGTTGCCTCCACCAACCTTGATTTTAGGTAACAATCCCTACAAATATGCAACAGATTATTTCGGCAATCAATGCCACCTTATGTCTCAATTTAAGTTAGGCAATGTGGAGATAAATTAGGGATCCGAATTTGAGATAAATTAGGGATCCGAAATTGGTAACTTATATGTATATATCAAGGGTAACAATGGTAAATCACATTTAAAGAGGATGGAAACATAATTCCATAAAATGAGCAGGATGAAAACGTACATGAGTTCCAAAAATTGGATGATTATTTAATTACCTCAAGTAAAATTTGTTGGAAGTGATATTGACACTTCCCTTTTCTCTATTGACACTTCTTTTTTAATTTTTATTCGGTAAAAATTATTTTTACACTTTGTAAATAAAGACAAAAAGGGGAGTGCGAATAGATAAAAGAAGAGTGTCAATATCAATTCCGAAATTTGTATGAATTTTCTGAGTATGTATATCCATGGTGGCAATTCTAAATCAAACACATGTTTATACATTAAAAAACAGGCACCGTATGGCGCTAATAATTTTGGGTAACATAAGTTACTTTGGCGTGGCGTCAGTAAACATTTGGGTGGTAATAGTAATGTTGGGAGTGCTATTGCCTATTAGTAAATTATTAGGTGGCCGTTGTATTCTTTGGGTAGCATTAATAATTTTTGGAGCGATATTAGTACACTATTGTGTTGCAAAGGTATTTTTTGTGTAACATTAGTATTTGTTCAAGTGGCATTAGTAATTGTTAGAGTGGCGTTAGTAATTTGTCGAATATGAATAGAATTTAGCTTGAGCATCTCCAACCTTGAGTTCAAATTTGGGGATGTCAAATTTTTTATTGAAGACTTATGTGACAATTTGATATTTTAGAATTTGACATATCTAACAATGTCCACTCCAATTGATATGCTGAATCTTTTTATGTAAAGAAATGTATTAAGTTTTGGGGACTAAATTAACCAAAGAAAAGATTTGACATCACGTGCCAATTTAACTTGAGAGGGAAGACATATGTCAAATGAGTATATAAACGCTTCACGCTTTGATTGGAGTTGTTTCACATGTCAATTCTTCTACTTGGCATGCCATATCAAATTTGATATCTCTGGTTAGAGATGCTCTTAGCAGTTGGACTGTGGAGAAACTTGTGCAGTTCAATTTCGATCGTTGATTTCAATATTATGGTTCAGACTTCAAAAAATATCAAGTAAAAGTAGGATATTTTCAACAAATTTAAGACCATTAATAACATGGAATATGTGGACTCATTAGGAACAGATGAAGTATTATTTGACTTGCCAACCCAACTTAGCAATTTACGAAGAGCTGAAGTAAAAATGTTGGGTGGATTCCCATTTCCCACACATAGAATAACGAGGGAAATTGTATGATCGAGGAAGCTGTTTATTACACTTCACAATGGAAGAATGTGCACGTCGTGAGTTGGAATTTGAAAAGGCGTCTCCGAAATTTTGGTTTTCTGTTCCGTTCTCTTGTGGGAGTGAGGAGTGATGAGGGAGAAAGTCCCAAGTTTCGAAGCGTTACCTCGGAGTCAGTGGAAGTAGTATATCGGGATTACCCATAATTGTGATTAATTCGCATTCACACCCGATCTGCGGAAACGAGCATTTGCCGAGGAAACAACAATGCACTGTTGTTATTAAAAAACAATAGGCATATCCCATTAAGGTAGGACTCCGGGAGTTTCACACTTTCCTTATTTATAACTACAGTTTCATTTTTGTCGTATTGTGATATGATTTTACAATTTTATCCTTCCAAGTATGAAAGAGGTAACAAATGAAGGGTAATTTTGTAAAGTTACAACACAAGATTACAAAAGAGAAGTGTGGTTATAAATAAAGGGAGTGTTAAAATCAATTACATTCTATTATCCTTCTATATTAAAAGGAAATCCCAATGTTTCACTTTCGCTTCAAACACTTGTCTCATATTCACGTTTTTACTTTTAAGACATGAACCCATTAATGAATAATTGAATAAGATATGCGAAAGAACCTAGATAGAAATGCATACATTGAATAAGTGCATACATAGAATCTACATTGAATAATTGTATACATAGAATCTAATAATGACTACATGCAATGGATTAAAATCATGTGTTTAATGCATTCGTTGAACCTTCTAAAATGTGTTTAATGTAGCTAAATGCATATTCATGCCTATCAGATTCAGGATGACCCTTGAACGACCCATTCTGGCCTTGATTAGGATCTCTTCAATTACCAAAATACCCTCGTCTAAGCAATTTACTATTTTTTTCGCTCTCATCACTATTAACTGCATAGCTCGGTAATTTTAAGCTTCTCATCTAATAGAAGCTTAGTGTTCAGTACAGTCAGCCCATATTCGATTCCCAAAATGGGAACGAATAGATCTTTTATCCGCTGTTACAAAATCTTGGACTGGCAAAAAAGCCCAACAAATTTATGTAATCATGCTTTCTTTGCTGTATTTTACCGTGCATTTGATAGCTGCCAATAAGGTAAAAGGGGATACGGTTAAAAGAGAAAAAATGGATGGCAACACAATAGACATGTCGTGAAGGAAATATTTTTGTACGTGCCATTTTTTGGTCCATATCTCTTCTCCTCTCAGACTTTTTCTTTGCTCTAATACTATACCGCTTTCTCTCTCTTTATTTCTGGTCGATGGTCGACCACCGACCTCACTGGCTCTCGAGAGGTGCGCTCTCTCCATCCTCGAATTTAGGTCGTCGATATTTTTGTCTTTCTCTCGTCGATCATGACAACACCTCAATCGCTAATGAAGCGAAGAACGCAACTGCTTCAATCGTTCCCAGCATCTATGAACCCATTCCAACCACGATTCTGGTCGATAAATCAGGTTTACCACTTTCTTTCTTTTTTTAAAAAATTTCGGTGTTCATTGAATTTTTAATTAGTCAAATTAAGGGTTTTGACGTTTTGGGTATTCAAGGTTGAATTTGTTTTCGTATTTTGTTCACTTAAGGTTTCGGGACAATATTTTGTTGGTGGGAATTAAGGGGAAAGACGAGGGGAGAATAACAGATCCAAATTCTGCTGAACAAATATTTGGAGTTCTCGTTTGATTTATGCGGTAATGAAGAAGATTGGGGAAAAAAGAGGG
The DNA here is from genome assembly GCA_016920895.1 of Vaccinium myrtillus. Classification (NCBI taxonomy): domain Eukaryota; kingdom Viridiplantae; phylum Streptophyta; class Magnoliopsida; order Ericales; family Ericaceae; genus Vaccinium; species Vaccinium myrtillus. Next base: position 19,117,536 of record CM029270.1, on the reverse strand, counting down.
AAAGGTATTTAAAGCCTTCCGTCCGTTGTCTGATATTTGATCCTCATCAAGTAGGCTTCTCGACTTTGATTTTCCGTTCAAAGCCTCCACCTTTTCGCGCTTGAGGCTTTCCTCTATCTACCTCTGGTTCATATCAGAAATTTTTGTGAATTAGTTTGCGTTATAATTTCTGTCTTCATCTGGGAGAAAATGTATTTTCAATGGAATTGCTATATCGTGGCTCTTATCTTCTAGGTTTTGGAAGATTTGAACTCATATTTTTATTGTCTGATTGTTGTTTGCCCCATTTATTCTTGTAGTGGTAGCATGGTTCTCTTTTTTGTTCCTTACTTGATTAGTGAAATTTTTTAATCTCAATAAATGTCACAAATTGTGAAATGATTTAAGCTAATAATTCTCAAATGCATTAAATTAATGACCGCATTATAAGTGATAGAATGACAGTTTATGAAACCTCAATTTGTGGATACATGATCTTAAATACTTTGCATTGCTTGGGTAGGCTTGCCATGTTTTACTATGTGGGATAGAAATTTGTTTTGACTATTGTTTGTCTGTTGTATTGTGATGATCATGTAATTCTTGGTGGACTTCCCATCTGAGAAGTGTAAGGGAAGGAGATTTCATACTGCTGCAACTATTCAGTCTTTATACGACTATGTTGACTCTTTGGGTCACATAAAAGTTGATAATTACAGTTTGTTTGCAACTTCCCTCGGGTCGTGTATGCGATTTTAGTGAGTCTATGTTGCTTTGTATTCAAGTCTTTGTAAAATAGGAGTAGTGTCTTTTGGAATTAGATATTCATCTTAAAAAAGCCTTTGTTTTTCAGTCTTTATAAAAGATCGTCTTTTGGAATTAGATATCCACCCTAAAAAACACTTGCAAGTAGAGCTCCAAATTCTACAATTTGAATATTCATTTCTAGAATTTGAATATTCATTTGTAATTACTATGAATGAGGCCTTTCAAGCCTTTTATCGCTATATCAAGTGTTCCAAATCCACTTACCTACATTCTTCTACAGTTATATCTCCAACACGGTTTCATGAGCACGAAACTCCGCTCCAACACATTTTAATGAGCACAAGACTCCGTTCGTGCACGGAGCACCCAACTAGTTAACTATAAATGGTAAAGTACTCCTCAGTTGTGCTTAACTCATAAATTTAAATCACCTTGTAGTGAACATTAAGATAAGCAAATCTTAAAATAAGTGCTATTAAAAATATCATGTTACTTTAAAATTTGTACGCATCGTATAAGAAAAATGTTATGCCTTTTTTTATGATAGACATTATGGGTGACTTTTCCAAATGATAAAATTTAAAATCTTTGATTTTGGTAAAAATCTTCCTCATTTGATAAAATCAACTGATGATTTTAGCAAATGTTGATTTCATCATTTACAAAACTCACCCTGTCATTCTATTATATTAATTAGTATTTTATGTCATTTGTGGTTTTTGTTACTGATAAGGAAGAACTGACCTCTAGGGCAGCTCGGACTAAACCTAGCTCCCTTAGCAAGGTTGGCTAGCATATGACAAGGTAGGCCACGCATCTAGGGCACCAACCCGACCTGACCTCGAGGTCGATTTGGTCGTAGGTCATTCACGGATGACGTCAGTAGGGTTGGAACGACCTCATTCGGGTCGGGACCTGCCATAAGAGCTGGGGCCAAACGATCAGCTCGTCATGCAGAGTCCTACGCGGACATGGCTCTAAGGAGTCAGTTACAGTGATAAGCCACGATCGGCCTGTAGCCCGGGGTCAAAAAATGATGAGTACTAACTGGATACTGGTAAATACTGGTGTTGAAATCGCTTACCTCTATTTGGGGTTACGTCGGTGACTTTATAGGCCTCGGAGTGATTGAGTCCTTATAGGACTTGGAGTCTATGATCCCCCACCAACCGTGCCTATCCTTCCCAGTCTCCTTGTATGTTAGGCCTCTTATCTTGATAAAAGTTTAACCCTTATCACATTACGAACTGACTTAGGCATCGGAGGGGTGTTGGTCAACGCCACACCGGTGTCCATAGTCTTACTTTGTTTTGCAGGTCAGACGTCGAGCTACGCCGAAAACTGTATCATCAGTTGGCGCCGTCTGTGGGAACGTTTCATTCCCAAACGGTGAACTGTTTCCGTTTATGGTGGAGACTCGATCTACGGCGTCGCAAAATCAGCAGAACCAACGCAACCATCCGGCGGTTACGTTGGAAATGTACACGGCGCTCTAACAACAAATGGAGATCTTGAACAAAACGCTACAAGAGACGCGACAACGGAATCAAGAACTCCGAAATCAGCTCCAAAGATCAGAGGGACGTCAGCCTTTCCATCCGCAGCCATCGAATCACCCGTCAACTCATCAAGATGATCAGGCTAAGGAATCAAGGAGGGCGGGGGATGAAGGAAGTGGTAATCAGGGATCACGGAACGAGAGGCCACCTAGAAGGCCCTTGGAGCGTCCGGAGAACAAACTTGAACTACTTTGAGGTTGGGACTGAGAAATTCCTTATAGGTGTGTAAGGCGGTGTGGGAGGAGTTGTGGAATGGCCGAGAGCGGACCTTTTTGGATATATAATCCAAGTCGAGAGTAGAGTTACGGGAACAGCCGTCTGATGGAAAACGACTTTCACGTTCGGTTCAGAGAGCACTTTTTTCGTTGAGAATTCCTCGTAAGGGGGGAGCTATAGAGTACTACCGTTATACTATACTATAGGAACTAAGAAAGCTATAAGGCCTCTAGAAGAGGCTATATAGAGAGTTTAGTTAGTTTATAGTATGTTATCCTATAAAGACCCGTTAGCTGCCCTACAGGCCCAGATAGATGGGCTAGTAAAACAATTCAAGGGGAAAGCTCCCACCATAGTGGAAGAGCTCATGCAGAACACGGATTCTCCATTCACAGCCGAGGTCATAAGACAACCCCTTCCACAGAATTTTAAGATGCCCCAGATTGACACATTTAGCGGCTCTACGGATCTGTTAGATCATCTCGAAATATATAAAAACCTGATGATGTTACAGGCCATCCCAGATGAGGTGATGTGTCTTGCCTTTCAAACCACCTTAAAAGGGAGTGCACGGATGTGGTTTAGCAAAATTAAGCTCAACACCATTGGAAGTTTCAAGCAACTTAGCAAGAACTTTATGAGTTATTTCATCGCTGGGCAAAAGTACAGCAAGCCCTCGATCTATTTGTTCACAGTTAAGCAAGGAAGGAATGAGTCCCTACGAGACTACACGAATAGATTCACAAAAGAATCAATGCAGGTGGTAGCAGTAGAAGATAAAATCTCCATTGCGGCCTATATTTCTGGGTTGTACTCCGGACAACTTTTATTCGCCCTTACAAAGGAGCCCCACACTACTATGGCTGAGCTCATGCTCAAAGCTCAGCAACACATGAATGCAGAGGATGCCTTGAATGCCAGACGTTTAAGGGATGATAACTTTGATTCCCAGTTTTACCAAACAGGTCAGCAAAACAATAAACGCAAGAGGGATCAAGCGTAGCAGTGTAAAGATTCCAAGGCCAGGCGATCTGATCAGAAAACCCCCACAAGGCGAGAGGGTCCCCCAGAAAAGTATAAGCACTACACACCGCTCGTCGCTACGACAAAGCAGATCTTGGCCGATCTCTACCATGACCCCGACCAGAAATGGCCCGGGAAGCTACGGACTGACCCTAACAAGAGGCCAAAGGACAAGTGGTGCAGGTTTCATAGAGACCACAGTCATGAAACCGATGACTGCATTGACCTGAAACTACAGATTGAAGATCAAAAGAAAAGCCAAGTAGGGAATATGCCTATAAGGGAGATAATAGTTATACATGGAGGACTGGGAATTGGGGGTGAATCCAATAACTCCAGGAAAGCTCGCCTACGTAGGCTTCGCTCAGACGATCCTATGGAGGTCAACACCATAGAAAGACCAAGCAAGGTGGTCAGATCTGAAAAACAGCTAATAACATTCTCACAAGACAATGAAATCAGGGTGTTTTACCCTCATGATGACCCTTTAGTGATCACTATGGTGGTCGCCAACTATCGGATAAAGCGGGTGTTGGTTGATACCGGAAGCTCTGTTAACGTGATGTATTATTCTACATTCCAGCAGTTAAATATTGGGGTAGATAGGTTACGACCGGTCAACTTAACTCTAATGGGATTATCTGGAAAGCCAATATAGCCAAAAGGGAAGATTGCCCTCTCGGTCACTTTGGGGGAAGAGGATAGCTCTATCACTTTCATGATGGATTTCTTTATTGTAGACAGCCCTTCATCCTACAACCTGATTGTGGGAAGAACCATCCTCAACCAAACAAAAGTGGTGGTATCCACCTACCACTTAAAAATGAAGTTCCCTGTCTGAGGAGGAATAGGAAAAGTTCGGGGAAGCCATCAGATAGCTCGGGAATACTACAACAACACCCTAAGGAATTCGAAGGAAAATCTCGTAGAGGTCTTTGCAGTTGAAGCTGTGGATGTCAGAGATGAGGACAAGCTCATCCAGGGGGAGCCTGTAGAAAGCCTCGTTGAAATGGAGTTAGAACCAGGTCGGCCAGATCGAACTGTCAAGATTGGCGTGGCTCTAAACCTAGGGATCCGGAAGGAATTGATGGACTTCCTACGGGAGTACAAGGACGTTTTTGCGTGGTCACATGATGACATCCCAGGGATAGATCCACGAGTTATATCTCATCGGCTTTCGGTTAATCCAGATTACAAGCCAGTAAAGTAAAAGAAGAGGACCTTTGCCCCAGAAAGAAACAAGGCCGCAACAGAGGAAGTAGAGAAGCTCATCAAAGTCGGGTCCATTCGAGAAGTTCATTATCCGGAATGGTTAGCAAACGTGGTTATGGTGAAGAAGGCTAACGGAAAGTGGAGGATGTGTGTAGATTTTACCGACCTGAACAAAGCTTGTCCTAAGGATAGCTTTCCCCTACCTCGGATAGACCAGCTCGTCAATTCAACAACAGGTCATGAGCTCCTTACTTTTATGGATGCCTTTTCTGGGTATAATCAGATCCAGATGTACAAGGAAGATGAAGAAAAGACCTCGTTTATCACTGATATAGGGCTTTACTGTTCGGGAGACGATAATTAGTGTTTAACCACTTTCCCTTATCTTATCCGATGAACACATGTTATTTAACCATTTAATATTTAAATGGTCTTCAACATTATCAATAACTGTTGATGGGTAAACTAGCTATTCTCGCTGAGAAACTGATCTTCGCGAATTTACCCAAAAAAAAAAAACTGATCTTCGCGGGACAATTATTCGGCGCATCTTCCTCCGAACAAAACATGAGTAAATAAATGCCAAGTAGCTAAATTTCATTGGTTAATTTACAAGCGACACCAATAAATTCTAATATCTTGGCAAAATAAATTCGCCGTTGCTTGATTTTTATGTCGTATGGCAGCTTGATAAAAAAAATACAAAAAAAACGGGTGTAAACAGAACAATCTATATAATAAGGGAGCTCAGTGTTTGAATCCCAAACATCCAAACATAAATCTACACCGTCCAAAACTTTTTTTCTCAAAATTAATGGCTGGAATTTGATTGCACTAAATATTCAAAGGGCTGGAAATTTGATTGCACTAAATATTCAAAGGTTTAGATTGACTCTCACTTAAATCAATGGCTAGGATTACTTGAGAGGAATGGATTTTTACCGCCCAATTGGCAGTTGTTCTTCCCTTACCCTCTCTCTCACGTCTCACCCACCTCCCTCATCTGTAGCTCCTCCCCACCCTCTCCCTCAACCGCTGTCAAGTCCGACCCCGCTCTCTCTCTCTCTCTCTCTCTCTCTCTCTCTCACTTATAATGACTCCCTCTACCGCTCACAACTGTTGTAATCTCTCCCCCACTAATCCACAACTCTTCTCCATCTCTCCCTCTCTCTCTCAAACAACACAGAGCCTCAAACAACACAGAGCCACGTTCTCTCCTACTTCTCCCCCTCTATCTATCTCAACATTCTGAAATTGTTAGCAGAGACAGGAATCTCTACAACCGCAGCACTGGCGGTTCACAACTTCCAAATTTCGCACCGGTAAGTAGTATAGCATTTAGAAAATCTTCATGAATTTGTTTTCCAAACACAGCATTGATACAGTTTTTGAGAATGGCATGTGTAGCTTACTTCCCTAAAATCATATGCTTACTTGCATGTGTAGCATTGATAAGCATTTTACGTGTTTGATGAAATGTGCAAGAGACATATGTAGGCATAACCCATCTTTAATTTCGTTAATTTGAAGCTTGCCTATCTTTACATGAAATGGAAAGGAGGACAATGGTAAATGAGTTGCAATAGGCAAGCACGACTTCTACTGATCTAATAATTTTGTAGTAATTTTTTTTGCTACAAATGGTCTCAACCTCTCAAATGTTTTTCTACGTCTATTCTGTATCATTTGCAGGAATTTTCTGTGAGCCCTCTCTTTTCAAACTTCATAGTAGGACTTGGACCCGTTGGGCAAAAATAAAAGGGGTAGTTTCACCAAAAAATAAAAAAAGGGGTACATATAGTTTTCTTCCATACTTGAAAAAAATTGGCAGAGGATTGTTTTCCAAATATGATCTCCAGTACTTAAAACACCAAATTGGATCAAGTGTTAAGACCTTCCATATGATAAGTCAGTCCTCTTTTATTCAAACATATAGCGTATGACAGAAATAGGAAAGTATGAAATAAAAGCTGTTGTGTTCAGCCCGGGGATATTGGTTAGTTATGAAGATCAAATGTTAGTTATTAAGTTCACTTTTGTATGCCGAGTAATCTGCTTGGAATTGGAAGCCCCCCATAAATTTGTCTTGACCTAAATCAGCTATTGCAAAAATTTGCTTCACACTCATATGTGGTAGGATTATGTATTTTGACATCCTAATCGTTTGTTACTTGAAAGCTAAACTATCAAAAACATCTGATCCTACTGCATTTATTTTTTTTAACAGTCATGAGGTGAAAAAAACTGCTCAATTCATCTTTCATACGAATACCGGGAAAATTGGTATGCTTCTTGCCTATATCTCTATTTTATGTATGTTTTTCTCTCTCTTTCTCTTACTTCACATTTTATGAACACCCACATGTTCAATCTGTAGTTCAGCCATGTGTTCCTTTTTAAATCCGATTTCACACTTGCATTTAATGTGTTCGATAAAATGTGCGAGAGAGAGAATTTAACTTCTGGGTATCCACACTTGCATGTTTCTGCTGCTGCCTTTTGTTCTCTATTGGCATTTGTCGTTGTTGCTGTTACGTGGTTCATTAGAAAACTTTACAATGCTTGCTAAATTGATTGGAAATGGCATGGCTCTAGAGATATGTAATTGTGAAATGTTCTATTTCTTTTTTCTTATTACTTAAATTCATTGGATGGACCCTGTTTGAAGCTATTTTAAAACACAAATTACAGCATGAGTTTTTTTTCCCAAAATATCACTGTTAACATTTTATGCAGGTTTCATGAGGCGTCCTCCACGTTTGCGTCATAGTGATATTCACGATTTTGAAACTAAACGTCATAGGGATGGTTTCCCAGTTGAATCATTTGTTCAGTAAAAAATAGAGGCATGCCGAGCCTTGCAAAAAATTGGAGAAAATTACACTGAACAATACCTCATGAGAAAAATAGTAGAACTTCTATCACCGAGTTGGAATCATGTCAAAGAGACAATATTTGAAAATCGTGTTATAAACAATGCTATAGATTTGATGAATACTTTGATGTATGAGGAACGTAATGTCCACCCTTTGTGGATAGAGTTTGAGCAAGGGCAAATGATGCCAAACTCAACTATGAGGGAGCACATTCTAGACAAGGAAAATCAATTCCATAATCTAAAGAAAAAAGGCTTCAAGCCACACATTGTGATTTTGGTTAAGGCTATAGTTAAAAACCTCCCACCCACATGGCCTAAATCAAAAGTTTTCGGAAGCTTGAAAGAAAAGTTCCCGGATTTGAGAGAATTAGGAGCTATGCTCGAGGAGATCGAGAATGATATGATATGTTTGCAAGCTTTGGAGGAAACAGAGAAAGAATTAAACCACCAAGAGGTGAAGCATGATCAAGAGGACAAGGAGAAGCGGGATCATGAACAGGAAAAACATCAGCAAAAGGTAATGATAGATATTCTAATTTTTTAAAAAAACTATTCATACATACCAATTCAGTTATTTTTTAGTTCAATTTACTACTACACCTATACAATGGTTAATTTTTTAACCATCTTGATTTTGCAGGGAGTGAAGCGAAAACTGGAATTTGATGAACCATAACTCTACTGCATTTTGAGTTTATTGCAATTCGTTATGTAAATATACCACTGTTCTTTAGGTGTTCATAGTGCTTTAACAGTTTCTAGAGTATGAGACTATCATCATAACTCATTTTCAAAATCCATTGTTGTTGGAACAAGAGTTGTTTCTTTTATTGTTATCGTGTAGTTTGAATTCTTTTTTGAAATTTATTGCTCATGTGTGAATCCTTTAATTTATTGTGGCTGGATTGGAGTTCTTAATGCTATGGTTGGTGGATACTCTTATGGTTTATCCTTATTGTGATGAAATATGGATGATACTTTATAGTATGACACTGTCTGTCTGATTTCTGCTGTGGTTAATGGGGCTTATTTGTTGTTGCTCCTTCATACTCAACGGTGCTCTCAATAGGAGTTGAGAGGCTGCAAACCTGGAAAGCAATGGTGTGACCTCTCCAATTTCCTGCCGTCATTATTGGGTCTCGGCTTGGTGAACAATACAAAAAAAAAAAAAATTGGAGATTTTACGGCCGGTAAGAACTTTAAAACTCTAACACAATTTATTTTGATTCCGTTGGAATTGAAATCATTTTTCTACATTAATTTACATGCCTTCTCTATCATTTCGCTAAACCCATTTTATTTTTCAACGTAGCAGCAAAGTTGGAGAACGGTTTATACTAACATGGACAACGTTACAATTTTTGGTCCGGTATGTTATTCCGGAAAAAGTTTGTTACGATTCAACAAATATAACTAGATGGTATTTATTCAAGTGAGTCTTTTTCAAGTACCATCTATAACTAATTGTGGTACTCACTTATTTTGAAAGGAAAACCCAAGGCAACAAGAACTTACTCAACAAAGACAAAGAGCTAACGCGACACGAAAGGAAATTCACAAATTAAGCTCTTCAGACAAGGGGAAGGAAAAGTCATCTATATTAAGAAAAAACAGGCTACTTTGGTAATATTAATATTCATGCACATTCCGACTATTGTCATTGTATCAAATCTTATTCTTCTTTCCTAAGTATAAATCTTCTTAGAAAAATATTTTACAGCCTGTCCTTGCCTCTCCATTTATAGGTACAACCACTCCGGGAAAGAAATGTTGGTGTTCAAATCCGTGAAGTGCGTGACATGAACGTCACTGGAGTTCGTGAGGTACTTCTTGCTTGCCTACGCTCTTAAGTACGTTAAATACACGTTTCCTTACCAACACTGTGAATTCTCGCTCAAACACATACATTTTATTACAAGGAAAACGAAAGGGCAGAAACATTGGCTCGAGCTAATCAAGGATCTAGCTCTACAGGCAAAGGGAAGGGAAAGGAAAATGCAAGGGTATGAATTTCATTACTCTTTTTCCTTGACCATGTGCCTTTATGAAGTCCAAATATCCAGTTTGTTAACTTCTAATTTAATATCCACGTTAGGTAACTTCTCCTACAATACTCATACAACCCTTACCCCTGTACACCCTTCCCCCGTATCTTCCCGTTGAATCTACAAAAGAAACCAATTAAATGTTTGATGATAATGCTGTCATATTCTTTTTTACTTCTCGACGACGAGTTTTTAAAAAGATATAAGATTTTGTAGGAAATCTGATTTTCTTTTTTGTTGTTATAATCTTAATCCCACCCTCACTCCTTTCACGTTAACAAACAAAATCTTTTTCATACTGCTTTTGCCTGCATAAAATTACAGTATGGAATTGAATGAAAATCTATTGTTTAGAGATACAACCAAGAATCTTCTAACCTATAATCTTTTAATCTTCTATGTGTGATAGAGGCAATCTATATTTGGAAAATAGAACCTAGCTAAATATATGTTGTCAACATTTTAGGTGACTGATAGTAACATGATATCAAAAGTAACATTGGCTCAACGTGCACGACGAGAACGAGAGAGGAATCTAAAGCAAGGCAATGCTTATCAATTGGGACAACGGTCGGAAATAGATCGAACCATAGAAAGTCTTCAATCGATACCGTACACAAACCGTCCTTCTTTAACTCCCCGTCGTCGGCGTCTCGATTGCATGGGACAAGGAACAAATGTCACCCAACCAGCTGAAAAGCGACAAACAATCTCACATACTACTTCCACATGTCCGTCCTCCATACCAATCACATCCTCCACTCCTGAAATGAATTGGTAAGCTCTATTCATATGTCGCAGTCCATATTCTAAACTTTTAAACCCCCCTTATATTTTCCAACCGAATCTTTATTTTTGTAGGCATACTCTTAGTAGCCAAGTGGATCTATGTTGTGACGATGAATTGGATATGGCTACGAGTTTAGAGGCACCAACTCGAGCGCACATAAGTTTAGGAAGGCATTATCTTGGCAAGATGGATATCCTATGTCCTCGATGTTCAGCCTTACATTGGATGGATGAAATTGGCAAGATCTTCTAGAAGCAATCCATTGCTTGGCACTTGCTGTTTGCAAGGAAAGATAAAGTTGCATGCACTTATTACACCCCCTCCGCCACTTAAAGCATTGTTTGATGGGAATGATGTTCGATCAAAGTCCTTTCGAATGTATGTTCGAGTGTACAATACAACCAATGCTTTCACCAGCCTTGGTGCTACATTTGATGATAGATTGCTTCCTGGAAGGGGTCCTACATCCTTCACTATCCATGGGGAATTGCGGCATCGAGTTGGTTCACTACTTCCACAACAGGGGAATGATGCATCATACGCTCAACTGTATATTTATGATCCTGCTTCAGCTTTGGAAGTCCGTAATGGTAGAAATCAGCAGTTGAGAAGGGATGTACTTCAAACTATTCAAGATACTTTGTTGCAAGTTAATCCATTTGTGGAAAAATTTCGTCAGGCACATGCAATTCTTGATCAACTTGACCAGGCGGGACAAACTTTACCTGCCCATCTTCACTACAATTCATTGAAAGACCGTCGACTATATAATCTACCAACGGTAGATGAGATTGCGGTAGTTATACCAGGGGATGGATCTAAAGCCAGCGGCATGAGAAATATTATCTTGCATCTGAGAGGAGATAATCAGTTGATGCAAATTAATGAATGCCACCCAGCTTATTTGCCGTTACATTATGTTTTACTATTCCCACATGGTGAACTTGGATGGGAACCTGAGATGAAACAATGGGACGTTAAAAATAATCGACCTGCGGCTTGAACGACTAACTCAGTTGCAATTTTATAGCTACCACTTATTTGAACGTCCAATAGAGTATTCAACCATTTTGAGGGGAGGAAAATTATTTCAAGAGTTCTTGGTAGATGCTTGGGCAGCAACAGAGCAGAATCGATTGACATACTATAAGCTTAATCAAGGGAAACTTCGTTCTTCACTTTACCAAGATTTGACTGATGTTCCTGATGAACTAAACCCTAATCAAATCGGTCAAAGGTGTATTTTGCCATCTTCGTTCACTGGTAGCCCAAGACATATGTTTGAGATATTTCAAGATTCAATGGCTATCACGAGATATAACCATCACCCTGATATTTTCCTCACCATGACTGCAAATCCCAAATGGCCGGAAATTACTTCAGCTCTGTTGCCGCATCAAACAGCTGTTGACCGTCCTGATTTGGTTGCCCGTGTTTTCGAGTTGAAGAGAAAGGCTTTGATGAAAGAAATAGAAACAAACAAAGTGTTTGGTGAGAAAGTGGCTCATGTGTACACCATTGAATTTCAAAAACGTGGTTTGCCACATATGCATGCACTTTTCTTTCTTAAAGGCCGGGATAAAATTCGTACATGTGCTCAAGTTGACAGATTAGTTTGTGCTGAATTTCCAAACCAAGAAGATGATCCTGAACTGTTTGAAACGGTCAAGCGTTGTATGGTACATGGACCATGCGGTGCTCGGGATCCGCACGCACCTTGCATGGAAAAAAAAAATTGCACCAAAAGGTACCCTCGAGACTTTGCAGAATCAACCACTATGGATGAAGATGGATATCCTGTCTATCGCCGCCGTAATGATGGGAAAGTGTATGATGTTAGGGGGCAAGAAGTTGATAACAGGGATGTTGTGCCATACAATCCTCATCTATCTAAACTGTTCAACTGTCATATTAATGTAGAAGTTTGTGCTGGAATGAGATGTGTCAAGTACATTCACAAGTACATTTACAAGGGTTATGATCGGGCAACGATGGTGTTGGGATCGGTAAATGAAATTAAGCAGTATCTTGATGGAAGGTATATTGGACCAGCAGAAGCAGCTTGGCGAATATTCGGCCATCATATGCATGAAGAGATACCAACAGTTACAAGACTTGCTCTCCATTTACCTGGAATGCATCGCGTTAATTTCAATCCCACGGAGTCATTGGAAGATATTGTTGCTAGAGCTGCACTAGAGAGGTCAACTCTAACTGGGTTTTTTTCGTGGTACGCTTCCAACCCGAATTCTACACCCTACACTTACCAAGAATTTCCGCAATTCTTTGTTTGGAACAAGACAAACCATCTGTGGACACCGAGAAAAAGTGGGCACGCAATCGGGAGGATGTACTTTGCCAGCCCTAATTGTGGTGAGAGATTTTATCTACGTTTGCTACTAACTGTTGTAAAAGGACCAAAATCTTTTGAAATCTTACGCACGGTAGACAATGTTGTACACGATACATTTAAGTTGGCATGTGTTGCTAGAGGGCTTTTGGAAGATGATGATGAGTGGGTTCAATGTCTCGAAGAGGCTGCAATAATGAAGACTGGGTATCAATTAAGGAGATTATTTTGTGTTATTCTCACACAATGTTGTCCGCTGCAACCGTTGGAATTGTGGAAGCGGTTTTTTATGAACATATGTGATGATCTCCCACACAAAATTCGCACATTGTTTGCCATTTCTAACCCAACAGAATCACAAATTGAAGATTATGGTCTATATCTCCTCAATCAGATGCTTGAAGAATCTGGTAAGAATTTACTTGACTACCCACCTATGCCGCAACCTACCGGAAATTGGAGCGCAGTTGTTGGTAACAGATTGATTTTAGAACATCGACAACTTCAGATCCAAGCACAACAAGTGGATACAGAGACTAATATTTGTTGATTGAATGATGGACAACGCAATGCTTATGATGCTGTTATTTGCTCTGTCCTTGAAAATAAAGGAACTACCTTCTTTTTGAATGGGGGTGCGGGCACTGGAAAGACATTTTTGCACAACACAGTGGCACAAAAATGTCGTAGTCTTAGACATGTAGTGATTATCGTGGCTTCATCTGGAATTGCATCGCTTTTATTGGAAGGAGGTCGCACTGCACATTCAACTTTTTGCCTCCCGTTGGATGTGTTAGAAAATTCTGTTTGTGGGTTTACCAAACAATCTTTACAGGCAGAGTTACTTAGAGAAACAAAGCTGATCATATGGGATGAAGTTCCGATGCAGCATAAACATTGTGTTGAAGCCGTTGATCGGACATTACGTGATATTTGTGACAATCCTAATCCATTTGGGGAAATCTTACCAGTTGTACCCAAGGGAGTTCGAGAGGAAATTGTTAACGCATCACTCAAACGTTCTTATCTGTGGGATGAAATACAGGTCTTAACGTTGAATTTAAACATGCGATTGAATACAAGTGATCCTCGAAATGCTGATTTTGCAAATTTCTTAATGGAGGTAACATTGCATTATAGAATTTTTTTATGAACAGTTATTTTGATTAGTCAACACGCGTTAAAACTTATGTTTGAGTATTAATTTTAATGTCAAATTTTAGGTTGGAACCAACCCTCGAGATGTGGTGCACCTTCCGTCAATGATAGGTAAATGTCGAGATCTCAATGAATTATTATCGGCTATTTATCCCAAACTGGATGTCACAAGTACATCAACCCCGACATTTTTAACTGAACGCACAATTCTCTCTGCTCGGAATGAGGATGTGAATTCTATAAATGGTGTTGCACTAGATATTTTTCCGGGAGATGTATATACCTATCTAGCTGCAGACAAGATGTTTGAAGAGGACGGAATTGATAGCAGTGTCACTAATCGTTATCCCAATGAGTATTTAAACTCATTGGATCCTGCTGGGCTACCACCTTTTAAGTTGGATTTGAAAGTGGGTTGTCCCATTATATTGTTAAGGAATATTGCACCCAAGGATGGACTATGTAACGGCACAAGGATGATGGTTGTGAGGTGCGCCTCCCGTATTATCGAAGTTAAGATTTTAACAGGCGAAAAATCCGGCAAACTAGCCTTCATCCCACGAATATCCTTATCGCCATCAACTTCGAATTTTCCTTTTCAAATGACGCGGCGTCAATGTCCAGTTCGCTTGGCATATGCTATGACTATTAACAAATCGCAAGGACAATCTGTGAAATTTGTTGGGGTTGATTTGCGTACACCTGTATTTAGTCATGGGCATCTATATGTGTCATTATCGAGGTGCACATCTTTTGACCGTATCACTGTCCTTCTCCCCGAAGAAGAAACAGATACCACAATTAATATTGTTTACCCTGAAGTTTTATTGTAACCAGGTAAAACATTGTTTACTTCTATTACCACGTCATTTCTTAATCAAATGTCTTTGCGGACTAATTGGGTTTTTATAGGATTGGGATCAAGTAGCCTTGGAGTTCAAAAGGATTAATAAGGTAGCGCTTTATTCTTGCACATTTTAATAAGTTTTTATTCTCATACATATTCTAATTCATTGTACTCTTACGTAATTAGGTTGTAGTGCATGCTGGTAATGGTTCATAAAAGTTGATACGAGGACGTTTCGCACAATTATGATGAGGAGTTTTGGAGACTTTCATCGTTAGTAGGCTCTGGGGATGTACCTTTTTAGGGACGACTTTCAATGTCTTCTTTTCTTTTTTACATTTTCATGAACATGACATGCTTTCCTGTGTTTGTTAACTTTTGTACATACTTCTTTGTACAAAACATTTGGCTCCAGTTTGTTTGAATAGCAGTGAAATCTTCTCTCTCTCTCTCTCTCTCTCTCTCTCTCTCTCTCTCTCTCTCTCTCTCTCTTGTTTCCCTTTCTGCAAAATGATAGCACCACAAATGTCAACCTTTCTTCTTCTAAAGGTATTAGTAACATATTTATTGGCCGATAACTAGATTCTGATATATGCTCTATTTGGAAGCAATTGTAGCTACACTTCATGAATTGGTTTCTTGACTAATAAAAGTTTAGTAGTTTTTTGTTCTAAACAATGTTTCCAGTCAAGAGATTCCGGAAATTCTAACTGGACCTCTTTTAAATGGAAAAAGTCCATTGGCTTGGCACTTCACATCTGTTTGTATGGTGTTAGCTAATAAGTTGGAACATTTAAATGAGTTTTAGCATTTGCATTTTAAACAAATGCTCTCTCTCTTGCCAACTGGAATGTTTGATTAGCAGATCTTCTAACACATGTGAGAGAGAGAGTACCGTAGTTGGAGCCTCGCATCTTGGGCACACGGAGGAGGAAGAGAGTAAACTGCAGCTTTCAGCACTGAGATTTTATTGTGGAAACTAGAATGTGGATACTATATCCTTCACAGGTACTTCTGCATATTTTTCTTTCTCTCTTTGTGCATGTTGCTTAGCAGTTCCGGCTATTTTAGCAGTAGGATACGCACAGGAAAATGAATGACTGAAATGTTTATGGGGTTTGTTTAAAATTCAGAGGTAATATTTCTTTTTTAGGAATTTGTTCGTGATGGTGATAAGGCAGTGGCTGAGTTGATGGACCTTGGGAAATAGTTGATAGGTGTGATATCTATTGAATACCTGGTATGCTTTTCTAATACAACTATCACCTTGGCTGGGATTCTTGAAGTTGATCTCACTGGAAAACTTCTCAAAATATTGCAGATTCTTTTTCTTTTTCACTACTAGGCAACAGGACAGAAATGCTTTTTTTAATTTGGTAAATAAAAGAACAGAAGTGTTCAGATGTACAACATGAACTGTTGTTTTAGATGTGATTTGGAGTTTTATGGATTGGCTGGGATTGAAGATGTAGGGATTTTGTAACCATTTTAATTGGAGCTTTTTTAGTAGAAAGAATTCAAGACTCTATTCCCTGGTTAGTGAATCTTTTGTAACTCCTATTAATTGAATCTTTTGGAACCCCATTTGATTAGACGTTCTTATTATCTCAGATGCTATCATTGAAAGCAAGTAATGGAAGACAGGTTTGGTTATTTTAATTGTTTGAGACTGTTTTATTTTTCTTGAATTCATTTGCTGAAATTAGTTAGATGGTCCATGTTTGAAGCTTAATTGTGATAGACGCCGATTGTAAGGACAGATAATGCGTTTAAGTTGGGTTGGATTTTCTTTGGTACGGTGTGTCTTTAGGCGCGAGGAGCTACGTGCATCAAAAGAATGGTTACTAGAGTGAAGCTACAAAGAGTACTTTGAATACCTGCCACTAGGATTGAAGATGACTAGGATTTACATATGTTTTTTGGGCGTTTATTCTAATGTCTTTTTTTTTTTTTTTTGGGTTTGGTTTAGTAGTTGGACGAATAGAATTGTATTGGTTAATCGGTGGTTGCCGGTATGAAAAAAATGAAATTTGATTGAAAATCTCATTAGCATTATTTGGTTACCGTAATTTGTTAGATTATCTCTCTTTCAATTTTATTTGAAAAAAGAATTCTCAGAGAAGTCGGTTTCGTTGGAAATTTATGTTAAAAAAAGAGAAGGACAATTTAATTTCGTCGCGTTAAAAACACGTTGTGTCGTGCCTTCAGGCACGGGCATCCACTAGTACATACATATAGAGAGTCAGATTTTTGTTTCTCACTCTCACGTACTCCACATTAGGAGTGAGTCATGGGTGTACTGAAAACAGGGCTTACCAGAAATTTCGGCACTGGTCATTTGTGAATGCCGATCATAGGAATATGAAGTACGACATGGATTATGCTGTTTGGTCAATTTTGTTATCATGTAATGAATGAAGGTTTGGCAAATTTCATTCTAGAGTTCTCGCGTTCTCAACAAGGTTATGCCGACACCCACCAAGTCAGAGATTGAAAACAGCACTCATTGATGTATGTCATGATTTCAATACTACCCCCAAAATAGCTGTATCCGTATTGGATTATCAATTGAGATTTCAACTTGATTTTTCTAGTAGTCATGCAATCTGGTAAGATTTTTGACAATTTTAAGTTGAAAAAAGTAGCTCTAGTGGAGAAAGAGTTTGTGAATAGCTGAAAAGCCAAAAATAAAATAAAATAAAAAGAAGTCAACAAAGGCACAGGGCATGCTGATACCGGGTTTTGCTCTGGAGGGATTGGTAATGGAGTGTGATTATGAATGAGGTGGGATTGATAATGAAGAGATGAATTATCCGTTCATTTTTGTTTTGCACGGGATTCGACCATTGAATTATTAGTAACATGTTTGTTTTGCCCAGAGAATAATTGGATTAAAACCAATTGTACCAATTTTGTTTTTGTTTTTATTTTTATTTTTTTATAATCGGCAATGCATTTCACCAACACCCTAAGCAAAGATTTCATCACAAATACAGGAATGAACCAAAACTATCAAAATCTAATACTCTCTCCGTCCCTTTTTAAGTGTTGACATTTCCATTTTGGGCTGTCCCTTAATAAGTGTGTGTTTTGAAAAGTTAATGGGTAAAAGTTTGTATAATTATCATTTTACTCTTTTGAAAAGTTAGTGGGTAAAAAGTTAATGGGTAAGGGTGAAAGATAATTTTGGAAAGTGGAGGTAAAAGTTGATGTGGAAAGTGAAAAAATTGATGTGAAAGGTGTAATCATGATGTTTTTTTAATAAGTTGAATTTACGAAGCAACACATTTAAAAATGGACGGAGAGAGTACGTGAAACTGCAAAGAGCACAAGCTCACAGGCCCAAAAACACATACTGCCAAAGCAGACCAACACTAGCTAGGTGCTAGCAGAGAGTCTCTCCTTGGTTTAGTAGTAGAGAATGCTAAGGTCACCTAGCTCAAACCCTAAGCAGAAAACGCACATATGAAATCATCCACAAGACACCCACAAAAGGGAATGATAAGACGGAGTCAGAAATTTCACTACGCAGGGGCGAAATTTTTCCCAAAATATTTTGCAGGGGCGAGCCTATATAATTCATAGGAAATTTATATATTTTTTATTCTATATAATACTAGATTTTTTTTTCTTGCAGGGGCAACCGCCCCTACTGGCCCCCCCTCTGGCTCCATCCCTAAATTGATAACCACAGAAGGCACATAAAGCTAAACAAGTAAAAAGCAAACCACCACGACTTGAATTGGCATCCTCAAATCCTCCGTTTGAAAACCAAAACATGGCAAACTAATCTACCAAATCAAGTAACAAAGTAACAAGAAAAAAATTAAGAAGAAAATGTAATAGAAAGACACGCAACCCACCCAAAATATGACCTATTTTCAGAGATTTTATAAAATCCTCCAAAATCACACCAATAGTGGTAGAAATCGAGATGGGGTTCAAGGACATTTGTAGCAATAGGTGATAATAGCATAGGCAAATGAGTCAAAGCAAGTAGAAACTCAGATAGGATTCATAATAACACCCTCCCATGGGATGGTGAGCCCGGTGGTCTTGTGCAATTAGCAATCGAACCGGCTTGTTAGTCCGGTCTAAAAATTAATGAGAAACCAAACATGGTATTAGGACAATGGGATGCCCACCACTTTCATAGTCCAATCTCAAACCTGAAACCCAGAATCAAACATAGACTTAGAGTATCATTGTGATGATTTGTGGAGATTTATGTGATTTGGGGAGATTTATGTGTAAATGCTAAAGTCTCCACAATGATAAAAATGACTAACAATAAAAACTGCATTCAACCAGGAATTCTTTTGTGTCTGTGACGTGGACTTTTCGTTCTTATTAGCATGCTATAAGTTAAAATAAACACACATACACACACAAACAAACAGGATTGGGGTCTGTAGAGGGAACTCACTACAGGGGTGTAGTGAGTCTCATCCGGTCGTCCATTTCGGTACCGACGGCTCGGATTTAATCCAAACTCCAAATGATCCGAATTGCTCATTGTTTGGATTAAAATCCAAGCATTCATTCATTACTGAGATAAACGGTCGGATGGGCTGTGCTCCCACACTACAGAGCCCTGGTTCCCAAACACACCATTGTTACATACCTATTTTGTAAAAATTACAGTATATAGTTTGTGTTTATTTTCATTAAATTTTAGAGTTCAAGTAGTGGTGGGAGATATGATTAATGGGATAAGTTAATGCCCCTACTTTATAGGGTAATGAGGTAGTGGAATGTTATCCTTAATTGTGTATAAATATAACACTTTATTTTGAAGTAGAGGTCAGGTTCTCCTCAATTTGAGCCAATCGAAAGTCTTCCCCCTCGAAGTGGACTCTTCTCTACTCTCATTCGATTTCATTTTCCGTCAATTACCAAAAATTTTGTATCAATTACTTCGCAAAATTTCAAAAGAAAGGCAGAAAAATTTAGTCCATTCATATATGATTAATTTTTTTCTCGGCAAAAAGGAACCTTACTTCTAATTAACATCATCATCGAGCTGAAGATTGCATATTCAAGAAATGATAAAACTATGAGAAATCGGTCAAATCATAATACACGCAACAGGCAAACTATAATCAATAAAAGAAAGCAAACATAAAATATTAAGAGATTTTTAATTCATTCCCCAACTTTGTAGTTCAATAAATCCACGATTTATACCAATTTCACAGTGTAACTGTAGGGGTCCGGATTTACCGAGTACCTAGTTCAGGTATAGAGACACCTCTTTGATAGTCACCGAGAGACTATCTTAGAGGAACTCTTCGGATCTCACCGAGACCCACCATACTTGACTCATTAGAGAGTTTTTCAGAATTAATATCGAAAGTTCTCGGGACGTGACCGAAAGGTGACATGTAACCAATTCAATGGTGCAAGAATGGGCCGAAAGCTTGGGTGCTGAGTCAGCAGGGCAGTTAATGCGGCATGTGCCCGTAACAAACCATGATCATAACAAGTAACGTCATCCGAACGGTTATGACACGTGTAGCAATTTTACTGGAGGCATGTGCTCGCAGTATATTCCTTCGCGCTCGTCATCGTGACGTCAACCGAACAGTTAAGTCACGTGACGAGCACAACTGTGCTTGGAGGCCAAGCCAAGGCTCACCTATAAAAGGGAAACTTCATCACCCAGAAAAGATACGCACAACTCTCCTATCAGAACCCTAGTTCTACACTTAATCTCTTTCCTCTACTTACTTGACCGTCGGAGTACCGTTCTGGACTCCAAGGTCTAGTCCGGTGCTAACGGTGGGTTGAGTGCGCAGGCCTAGGCGTAACTCGAGAGTGAGGGCTTCACCATCCCCGTCACTGATCATCGTCAGGAGGAACTACTAGAGAAAGAGGTCTCCACAATTGGCGACTCCGCTGGGGAACGAGTAATTTACTCTTTTCCGGCGTTCTTTTCTTCCCGTTGGAGAATACTCTTCCTCTTTTCTTCAATTCTCCCATGGCGATCGTTGAAGGTGACGGCACCAACAGTCCGGCGGCAGGAGCCAACCCCGGAGGTGGCTCTCGGGTGGCCATCGTTACCCACCCTATCTCAGGCATCACTCCGAGCCCAACTCCTTTTGACACTGTGCAACAGATGCAGGAGCAAATGGCTGCCATGAAGGCTCAGATTGAAGCCCTGACAAAGAAACAACCCACCGCCTCAGCCTCACGATCAGGGGCGTCGAGGCGACGGCGCAAGGCGGCGGCTCAGACAACGCAACTTATCCAACACACCCAACACCCTTCAGCCAAAGATCGTTTGGGCCAGCCGATCATCGTCACCGACGCCTCGGGTCGAGTAATCCACCCCAAACAGCAGACCCCCTCTCCGAGAAGACGTTCAGAAATTGTGCGTACAGATCACACCACTCGGACAGGAGGTCACTCTACATCAAGCTCTCAATCTACAACGGGGCGATCGGGATCTTAGACGGCCCGTCGTAAAGACGCTTTGCCTTACGAAAATCGTGACAAGGCTCCGGTACAGTACGACGCAGATGGCCGAGAGATCCCACGCAGCAGAGCTGCTGGCCACGGAAACCGCGATATTCCGGAGTACGATATGGATGATACCGGCGGTTTTATAGTCGTACGGGACCCACGTACCAGAGAATCCAAAAAATACCGAGCTGAAACTCAGCCCAGGGATTCCGGAAAACGAAAAAAGCATTCACCATTGCTTGGTGAGAAAGACGAGCGGCACAGACTGAACGCCAAAAGGGCATTCAGCACTGGCAAGGCCTACGAGGCCCCACGTTCATCCGAGAAGCCAACAGATTCGAGGCTCCGAAAGATCCAGGACTCACCGTTAATACGAGAAATCCAAGAATCTTAGCCCCCGAGGAATTTCATTGTCCCGAAATTCACGAAGTACGACGCTAAATGGGACGCGGTGATGCACCTCGTGCACTACCGACAGCTTATGGGACTCTATGGCTACGATGAAGCCATGATGTGTAAGGCCTTTCCAGTAAGCCTCCAGGGGATCAGTTTAATTTGGTTTAACCAGCTACAACTGAGCTCCATCGGTTCGTTTGAAGAACTAGAAGAGGCCTTCACAGCTCGATTTGTGACGAGCAGTACACAACCGAAACGATCGACGCACTCGTGGGACTGAAACGACAGTCCGGTGAGAAACTGAGAAAGTACGCCGAGCGCTATTGGGAGATTTACAATGCCATTGAAAGCTGTGACCCGCAGATGGTTGCTACATCTTTCAAGTACGGCTTAGACGAGACCTCGGCAATCTTTGAAGAGCTAATGTTGAACCCTCCGGCAAACATGAGCCGGTTGATGGAGACCGTGGAAAAGTTCGCCCAGTTGGAAGACATTATATCCGAGAGAAGGCTTTCAAGGACCTCGGGAAATCAGAAGACCAACGTTGGTGATTACTCGGGAAAAAAACAAGTTAACACGGTCAAAACTGGGGACAAGGGCTGGAAAAGAGACCGAGAACCCTAGATGGAACGGGGGCAATACAAAGAGCGGGAGCCGAAGCCTTAAGAGTATGTTGCCATAGGTACTGTGTTCAACCAACCCCTCTACAAACTGATAAGGGCTATCTCTCGGGAACCTTGGTTCGTTTGGTCGGCCAATAAGCTGGGGACAGTGGCGGGCCAAACGGCCGACTGTAAGGTCAAGTGTACATTTCACGATGAACTGGGACACTATACTACTGCTTGCCGACCTTTCAAAGAGTTCCTTGAAAGGCAGGTTACCTAGGGGCGTTTAAACCAGCTCATTGACAGACAAAAAACAGCGGCCTGAGCGCAGCGGCCACAACAAAACGATCCCCCGGAAGAGATTGTGGTGCATGTGATCCACGGGGCTGCGACCAAAGAGAAAACCGCAGCACTCCGGGCAGCGCCGAGCCCATCCTCTCAAGTCCTAACAATAGGGGAAAATCCTAAGCGAACACTCTCGGATCGTGACAAGTAATGGACCATCACGTTTACCGACCAAGATCTGAAGGACGTCCAACTGCCGCACAACGACGCCCTGGTGATTTCCGTTTACATGGGGGTCCCTAGGGTCAAGCGAGTGCTAGTGGACCAAGGAAGTTTCACCGAGATCCTATACTACTCAGCCTTTAAGGCACTGAATCTAAATCCGGACCATCTGATGCCGGCCGACTGCCCCCTCTTCGGATTCAACGGGGCTCCGGTCTGGCCGATGGGACGAATCATTCTTCCGGTGAAAGCAGGTTCGAGAACCTACGAATGGAATTCGTTGTCGTTGATGCGCCGAGCCCTTATAATGCCATCCTCGGTCGAACTTGGTTGCACGAAATGGAGGCCAGCGCCTCAACCTACCATCAAGTTGTCCGGTTTATCGGTGCTGAGGGATGGCAAGAAGACATCAAAGGTGACCAAATGGTAGCAAGAAGGTGCCAGGTGAATGCAGATCACATGAAGAAGAAAACTACCAAGGGGAAGAAGAAGAAAGAACCAAAACCAAGGTCTATAGAACAAACGGAGGGTCCGATTTTGGAAGACGTCGGGTTGCCAGCAGAAGAAAAGGCGGTCGAGGACCTGGTGACGGTACCCATCGATGACGAGGGAACCCGTTATTTTCTCCTCGGATCGACCCTGACGACCTTTGAGAAAGAGCAACTGGTGGAGTTTCTTAAAAGGAACATCGAGGTCTTTGCCTGGACACCGTATGAGATGCCAGGCATTGACCCTCAATTCATCTATCACTCACTCAACGTCGATCCTCTCCGGAAGCATGTGGTACAAAAATCTAGACGCTCGTCTCCGGCCCACTCAAATGCGGTTATTGCTGAGGTTGGGAGACTACTTGACGCCGGGGCCATCCGAGAGGTGCAATATCCGACGTGGCTGGCAAATACAGTAGTAGTGCCAAAGAAGAATGGGAAGCTACGCATTTGCGTAGACTACACCAATCTTAATGATGCCTGCCCGAAAGACTGTTTTCCACTGCCATGGATTGACCAGTTAGTCTATGCTACGGCGGGACATGCTCGGCTCAGCATGATGGACGCCTATAGCGGGTACCACCAGATAGCAATGGTAGTTGAAGACCAAGAGAAGACAGCTTTCATATCTCCCCGAGGAACCTATTGCTACAAAGTTATGCCATTCGGACTGAAGAACGCTGGGGCTACTTACCAGCGCATGGTAACAAAAATATTCGACAAGCAGCTCGGGGACACAATGGAAGCGTACATTGATGACATGGTAGTCAAAAGCAAGCACGCTTCGGATAACTTGGAGCACCTTGCCGAAATTTTTGCAGTCATGAAGAAACATAAGTTACGCCTCAATGCCGAGAAATGTGCATTTGGCATCGGCTCCGGCAAATTCCTCGGATACATGGTTACCCGAAGGGGCATCGAGGCAGATCCGAAACAGATAACTACAATCCAGAACCTCAGACCTCTAAGCACCATTAAAGAAGTGCAGAGGCTCACTGGAATGGCCGCAGCGCTCAATAGGTTTATTAGCCGGTCTTCGGACCTGTGCCGACCTTTCTTCGAGTCCCTGAAAACAAGCAAACGGAGTTTTCAGTGGACTGATGAATGTGATCGAGCGCTGGGCCAGTTGAAGGACTATCTCTCTAGAGCTCCGCTCCTCGTGATGCCCATGCCTCAAGAAGATTTATACCTCTACCTATCGGTGTCCGGTCACGCAGTGAGCTCGGTCCTCGTGAGGAAGGAAGGGGCCAATTTCCAGCCAATCTACTATTCCAGCAAAACTTTGATCTCCTCCGAGACAAGATACCTTCCCCTAAAAAAGTTGGTGTTAGCGCTCGTGACGGTTAAAAGGAAATTGTTGCCCTACTTCCAAGCCCACACCATCATTGTAATCACCGAGCATCCTTTGAAGACCGTGCTAAAAAAGGCCGACCTCTTGAATCGGATTTCAAAATGGAGCTTGGAGTTGGAAAACTTTGACATTCGGTACGAACCCCGAACAGCTATTAAGGGACAGGCTCTGGCAGATTTTATTGCCGAACTGACACCTGAGCTCAAAGACAACCCACAAGTCAACTTGAATCTACCCGGAGGAATCACCGTGGAACGCTCAGTGGAGGCTGGACCAAATTTAACAACGTTAGGGACTTCGGCGGAAGCCGAGAAACCTACGCAGGAAAGAAAAGGCAAGCTATGGAAAATTTTCCAAGGAGAGGTATGGCGATTACATGTAGACGGAGCGTCGAATAGCCGAGGGGCAAGTGCCGGCATCGTGCTCATCACCCCGGAGGGTATCATGCACGAAAACGCACTCACCATTGGATTTCCGGCTTCAAATAACGAAGCTGAATACGAAGCACTAGTCTTTGGACTAAAGATGACTAAACACTTAGGTGCCGAGACAGTGCAAGTTTACAGCGATTCAGAGTTGATTGTGAACCAAATCAAAGATCAATACAGTTTGAAGGACCCAAGAATGATGAAGTACTACGATAAAGTTTGGGAGCTAATAAAAGAGATTGGTTCAGTTGAAATCGAGTGGGTTGGCCGAGAGCGAAACGACCATGCGGACGCTCTGGCCTCCCCAGCAACGGCTTGTGCGGTTTCCCCCAATCGAACCATCCTCCTAGGAGAAATTGAGAATCCGAGCATCGAGCACGTGATGAAGGAAGTGCTAACTATATCTCTCGGTCCAAGCTGGATGGATGAAATCTTCACCTACCTCAAACATGAGAAGCTTCCGTCAAACAAAAAGGAAGCACATCGGATCAGGTGTAAAGCCTCATACTTTTATATAGATCTGAATGACAACATATACCGAAGGACCTTCACAGGCCCTGACTTGAAGGTTGTCCATGACTCCCAAGTGGAAAGCATCCTCCGGGAACTCCACGAAGGAAGTAGTGGATGCTACTCTGGCGGACGGTCTCTTCATCTCCGAGCTCTTACTCAGGGGTACTGGTGGCCGAAGATGAAGAAGACATCCGAGGAGTATGTCAAGAAGTGCGAACAATGCCAAAACACGCCTCCCATCGGCTCCAGCCCGCCGAAGTCTTGCAACCAATCACCAGCCCATGGCCATTTGCACAGTGGGGGCTCGACTTAGTGGGAAAGCTGCCGACAGCTCCAGGAGGTTTCAAACACTTGATAACGGCAACAAATTACTACACCAAATGGGTGGAAGTCGAACTGCTAATCACTATAACGGCTACCGACGTGGAACGATTTTTGTGGAGGAACATTATCTCTCGATTCGGTGTCCCTTATGCGATCATTTCGGACAACGGGACCCAATTTGTGGCCGAAGCGATCGAGAAGCTTTGCAAAAAGTACAATGTCCGGATCTTCCACTCTTCGGTATCATACCCATAGGGAAATGGGCAAGCCGAGGCGTCAAACAAAACCATATCAGCTGGGATCAAGAGACGCCTAACTATGAAGAGAGGAAAGTGGGCCGAGGAACTCCCAAAAGTTCTCTGGGGCTATCAGACCACGCCCCGACGCTCAACTGGCCGAACGCCATTTTCTATGGCATATGGCATGGAAGCTGTCCTCCCACTAGCCACCGTAATCCCGACAGCTCGGACAGAGAGCTTTGATGTGCTGACCAACAATGAGGCCATGGACAGGGAGCTTGACCTAGCCGAAGAGCTCAGGGAAGAAGCACACCTGAAACATGCCTCCTACCAACAAGAGGTCGCTCAGGGATATAACAAAAACGTTCGGATGAGGCCCTTCAACGTAGACGATCTAGTCCTCCGAGAGGTGGTCCAGAAATCCAAAAAGATCAAGTTCAAACCTAACTACGAACGTCCTTTCCGTGTGATTGCAAAGGCCGGGCACGGGTCCTACAAGTTAGCAGAAATGGACGACACACCTATTGGAAACCCTTGGAGCGCCACCAAACTCAGGAAGTTCTACGCTTAAGAAAAATTTGTTAGGAGAAAATATATTTGGGCTGCCTGTTTTGCCCCTTCGCTCCCTGAATTTATGACGTTTCGGTGTTCAATGAAGAAAAATTTCACAACTATTGCCTGTTTAGATTACTTTGTCAAAATAACTATCAAAGTTTGGTGTTCCTACTAACACCTCGGAAATAACTTAGGCCCAGTGCCAGGAATCTCATTACATTTCATCTTGCTTCGGTTCAAATCCGAGCAATTGTTCCTCTGATTGGTCCCGAGCAGGGGCTATCAGTGGAAATATTTTCCAAGTGTTGGAAAATTTTATTCCATTTCGTTCTACTTCAGTTCAAATCCGAGCAATTGTTCCTCTAATTTGTACCGAAGCAGAGGCTATTAGGAGGATGCATTTCTCATAAACAGTAAGAACTTTTCTAAGTTTTGAAAAGGTTTTCAAGACAATCAATATGTTACTTGGCAAAGACGAAGCAAAAGTTTCATCCATGAGAACTGTAGAAGCATACAAAATGCTAGATATAAACATCCAAAGTCCTGACTTGATCCTCTCTGTAAACATCCATTCATGCAAAATATTCAACCATTCAAATAAAAACTCACCATTCCGGTGAAACCGAGGCATGGCTGGGTGATACTTGTTCGGTGCCATCCTCATGAACCTGTTTCAAACATTACAACCTATGGAACGGCAAACTCCAATTGTTCGGAGCTGTCCAGTAACATCAAAAACAGTTAAAAATAAAACAGAGTTCTCAAAATCCTATCCTACTTAGTTACGTTAAATTCTTCATTCTCCGGAGGGAAGGCTTTCTCAGAGGATTTCTCTGGATCTGGGACCTTCTCAGCATTATCTTCATCTTCCGGAACCTGGCCACCTTCACCTTCAGGAGTTTCTCCGGCATCACCTTCATCTTCCGGGACCTCCTCAGCAATTGGGGAATCAGGCTGTTCGGGCACTTCGCGTCTAGGATCCTCGGCGGGGATTCCGAAGACATCGCAAGCATAAATATACCCTTTGCCGAAGCCCTTGCGCTCCCCATCCTGCACCAGAGTATAAATATCTCCAGCGTAGGCCTGACCAGCTTCATCAAACCCAGCTGAATGGCCCTCAGTCCTCGCAGCGTCTAAGGCTTTTTGATGCCCGACCCTCTCTTCCTCCCATTGCTCGTCAACTCTCTTCTTCAACTCCGCCATCTTCGCGAGCTCACCCTTAAGCCTCTCGTTCTCCTGGCGCAGGTCCTCAAACTTTTTCTCAGCTGTCCCGACCTTTTCAAGGACTGCGTCAGCTCGGCGTTTTAGCTTCTTTGCTGAGTTGCTGAGATCGAGAGCTTGGTCATAAAGTTTGAACATTGATTGTCCGGCCTATAGTGATAAACACAGTATCAGTATCAAGGAAATAAACAATAGAAGATAAATGGAGTTTGGATACGAAAGGACCGACCTTCACAAATTGCGACGTACAATGAAAGAGGTTATCCTCTAACTTGTTCAGCACCAACTCAAGATCTTTCTTCAGAGCTAGCCCCGGCAGGAGCCCCATCGCCAGACGAGTGTTTTCAGCAACACTATCACCTTCAGTTATAACATTACCATCCTCCTCCACCAAGACCGGAGAGAAGGGGTGTAGCGAGCCCTCGACTTGAGAACTGTCTGGCTGCTGAACAATGAACGACGAGTCGACACCTCGGTCGGTCCCAGGGAGGTCATCTTCTATAGTGTGAATTTCGTTTATCTTGACCCGCTTGGCCGCCCTCTCCTCAACCGAAGCTGCTCCTTTGGACCGAGCAGTGGATGTCTTGTGAATGGTGGTAGCGGGGACCTTGCCAGGTACAGCGGTGGCGCTCGGAGTACTTTTCTTCGGCACATCCTTCTTCGCCTTGGATGCCATTTCAGCCAGTTTTGCTTTCAGATCAATTTTCGGCGGCATCGTACCCAAAGAGTCCGGAGAAACTCTATCAACGGGGACCCTTTCTTGTCCTTGAAAGTTCTCTAAGGGTTGCTATTCTAATAGCAACCGTTCGGCCTCTGATATTGCTCGGCTCGTCCAAGATTTTCTCGGCTTCTTCTTGTTCTTCTTCTTAATCCAACTCCTATACGAAGGCTTATAACCGAGAAGGTCATGGGTCAACCTCCCCTGAACTTCGTATATTGCTTCTGCGCAGCTCTTTCTTGCTATCCTTTTTAATCTCCGAGAAACAGGAGATGGAGCTGCAAGATGATCATCCGAAAGGTTAGCACACAGGAATACACAAAATAAAGCAACAAGCAGAATTTAAACTAAAGCACCAACCGACGCTCCCTCTAGTAGTGGGGATGGGGAAGAGATCCTCGTCAGAGGGCGCGGCAAAATTGCCGAAAACCACCACATACAGGTCGGCCCACTTTTCGGAATCTGGGAGATGCTCCACGATCTGACGTTTCTTCGGACGGGTCATTAAAAAATACCTCCCGAATGATTTGTTCCGGGACACCGCATAAATCTCGAGGAGGTCCCAAAAACTAAGGTCTAAATCATCCCTCAACTTCATCTCGTAAGCCAAGATAATGACCCGGTAACGGTTACAAGTGAGCTGGTCCGGAGAGAGCTCATAAGCGTTCAAAAAGGCCCGGACGAACTCGTTCATCGGAAACCGATCCCCTCCCTCGGTTATCGCCATTAAAGGAACGTTGAGATGGTTCGGTCCATAAACGAGCTCCTGGCCCTTTGGGTGAAGAGTAACCCTAGGGGCGGGGTTCGGTGGCCTGGATTGGAGGGGCCTCTCATCTATCGGGACTTCGAAGTCGTAATCCATCGGTACGATCTCTCGGCAAGGGTTCTGCCAAACTCTATACTTATGGAGAAGGTATGCGATGTTCGCAGCACCTGTGTTGGAGATCTCGGATCCTGAGTTCTCGAAGTCTGAAGAAATCTCGACGACCGGTGGCGCCAGACCTATAAAAAAGAATGCATGGTGAAAGACCATTAGCGATATGGAGTGGGTCCTGAAACCAATGCTTAACTACCTACTCTTCGGTGGTCCACCAGACAGTCGAGATCTCGAGATTGTTACTAAGCGGGTGTGTGAAATAATGCTCCTCGGTATCTATCGCCGAAGGGGGTAAAGGGGTTGTGTCCTAAATCTCTCGGCGTAATCATCAACCTCAAGAGTTCAACCCCAAACCTAGAAAAACTGCCCTAGAACACGTGAAAAACGACTGAAAAACGAAGAGAACAGACATGAAATCGAAGAAAAAATAAGAAAAAGTTGCTATAGAGGTGGTATACCTGAAGATCTAGTGAAGAACTTCCTGCACCAACTTCAATCCGCAAGAAAACTCGAAGATTTTTAGAGAGAGAACGTCTGGGAGTTGAGAAGATAGAGAGAGAAAACGATTTCTCTTCTTTTATCACCCTATTTATAGAAGGGTTATGCCGGTTTGAAAATTAATGGGTTTGGGCGGGAAAGCCACACGATCACGGTATGGAACTCGGAACGGCGTGAGCTCGGCCGTTAGATGTATGACACATGTCCAAAAGGACGGTGCACCGTAGCAACTCCCTCTCAACACGTCAGCAATACGGTGCGATGTGACTACAACTATCACATCGCCGCAGAGACCCTACTCCTAGGGGACACGTGGCAGGTTCCGAATGGCAGAGAAGTCGGCGACGACAGAGAATCTAATAATGAGCCTTATCTCGAGATTCGGGGCTCGGACCAGACTCTGCTCGGCACCCGAGTATTCAACCCCTCCTGAGGAAAGTAAACCACACAGAGGGATCGAGGGGCTATTGTAGGGGTCCGAATTTACCGAGCACCTAGTTCAGGTATAGTGACACCTCTTTGATAGTCACCGAGAGACTATCTTAGAGGGACTCTTCGAATCTCATCGAGACCCACCATACTTGACTCATTAGAGAGTTTTTCAGAATTAATATCGAAAGATCTCGGGACGTGACCGAAAGGTGACATGTAACCAATTCAATGGTGCAAGAATGTGCCGAAAGGTTGGGTGCTGAGTCAGCAGGGCAGTTAATGCGGCATGTGCCCGTAACAAACCGTGATCATAACAAGTAACGTCATCCAAACGGTTATGACACGTGTAGCAATTTTACCGGAGGCATGTGCTCGCAGTATATTCCTTCGGGCTCGTCATCGTGACGTCAGCCGAACGGTTAAGTCACGTGACGAGCACAGCTGTGCTTGGAGGCCAAGCCAAGACTCACCTATAAAAGGGAAACTTCATCACCCAGAAAAGGTACGCACAACTCTCCTCTCAGAACCCTAGTTCTACACTTCATCTCTTTCCTCTATTTACTTGACCGTCGGAGTACCGTTCTGGACTCCAAGGTCCAGTCCGGTGCTAACGGTGGGTTGAGTGCGCAGGCCTAGGCGTAACTCGAGAGTGAGGGCTTCACCATCCCTGTCGCCGATCATCGCTAGGAGGAACTACCAGAGAAAGAGGGCTCCATAGTAACAAATGAAGAATGCCGTACAATTTGCACCGATTGCATATAGCTTATGTGTATTTGTAACCTATGGTACATACATCGCAAATTAAATCGAATCTAGAAAGAAGAGAGAGTTAGTAAGCCCCTGATCATGTGGTTGAGGACACAGTTGTATTGCACAAGAAATGCATTTGGCTTTTGCAAGCAAAAGCATTTGTGTAAATACCGCATCCCCTAACAGTACCCGTATTTTAAGAGGGAAAGGAGGAGGAAGCTGGTAACGTAGTCGGCAGGAGCATTAAAAAATTATTTACGCGATCCACAAATAAAATAATACCAGGAACACGTGCCCCTCCATTAATTTTCACCCACTAAAGGGGGATTAGCCCTTCTCATACCGCATCCCTCCAAATCTCTTCAAACTTCAAACATCAGTTTATATTTTATACTCAGGATTGATCAGATCGATGATCCGAACAGTTCATTTCGAAAAGTGTGTAACAACTTAGCTTGATCGAATATTAATTGACATATTAAGGGTGTGTTCGGATGTTATTTTCGATATTATTGTCCCTGTTTTATCGCATGTTCTTCTTTTTTTAGGTTCGCGTTAAAGTTTTTTTATTAATCATTCATATAGATGAACAAATTTTAAAAGTAAAAATCTATGAACCAAAAAGGCAAAAGTTCACTTCAGAATAAAAAAATTTGAAAAGATCGACCGTATCCATGCCTTTTGAAGTTGTCTTTACTTGCAATTTTTAACTTCGAGAGATGTTTTTATATTTTTTCGATTTCTCTCTTCCAGATAAATGATAAATACCAAAAATCTTAATGAAAAGCAAAACATAAAAATCACTAAAAACCAAGATTTAGGTGTTTTCTTAATCCTAGGATTTCTGGTTCGATTCTCCTTACCAACAACCCTTAAGACTAACTCACCTCATGCGTAAGCAGGGGCGGACCTGGGGGGTGTGAGGGGGGTGTTCGGCCCCCGCACTCCCCCCAATTTTCGACAAATTTTCAATTTTTTCAGTGTATTTTTCAATTTTTCTGTATATTTTCTATGGAGTGGCCCCCCTTTCTATGGAGTGGCCCCCCCGCAGCGCAGCTACAATCTTGCGTCCGCCACTGTGTGTAAGCATGTAAAACAGCTGGGGAAGGACTGTATATATCGATTAGCATGATCGGTTGCGCGCAAGTGATACAAAACAATATTCATTACCCAAAAAAAAAAAATTACATAACGAAATACAGCTTGTTCGCTTGTACATTACCCATATTATACCTCCACATGTATGTAGCTTAACTTATACTCAAGGTACGTAGGCTTTTCGTGGCTCTTCTGGACTGCGTGACGTGTGCCTACCATTCCCCATGTACACCCCTCACCAAATTTTCTTCTATAAATACAGCTCTTTTCTTGCAACTCTCCCCTACCACTCAGCCCTTTGATGGGCTTTCTCTTTGTTTAATTGACGTTGAATTATGTATCGATATATATGCATATTCGTGTTCACATATAGAAACAGTAGAGACGAATCTGTAAAGCTCAGGAGGGATAGCGCCATGGAGCGAAAGGGGTTAATTCTCTTCCTCTCTTTAGCGCTATCCATCCTGAGTTTCATGGGTTCTTCATACTCTAGTCCTCTCTCTCCTCTTGGCTAGGCAATGGCCATGACGCTGGTATGTTATTCAAGTACGTAAAATTGTTCATTTATATGATCCTATTATTTTTGTTTTGAGACAAGTTTCTTCTTTCGTTTCTTTTTTTTGGGCAAAAGTCAGTATTGATAGGTATAGTTAGTGAGATTTGAGAGTACAAGTTTGTGAGATGTTTGGGAATAGGGCCGGAGTGGGCCATTTTTAACTTTGCTAATTTTACGGTGATCACACTTGAACGTTGCGTTAAATCTAATATTTCTTATCTACGAATTTTTGAAAGCTACTTGAGACTGATTAAGTGATTCGATTTGTGCTACTTAATACATCGCATTAAATGAAAGCGGGGGCCGGAGCCCTGTAGTAGTGAGGTAACTCAGTGAGTCCCATCCGGCAGTCCATTTCTGCACCAACGGCTCAAATTTAATTCAAACTCCAAATGATCCGAGCCGTTCATTGTTTGGATCTGAGCATTCATTACCAAGATAGGCGGCCAGATGGGCTATACAACCTTGTAGTGAGCCTCTCACTACAATGACCCCGCACCAGCATTAATCTGATGGTGGGCAAGTTGACGCTAAATGTGATCCTCACAACATGCATTATATGGTCAACAACTGGGAATCGACTTCATAAGTGGGAACTTTATATGGGAATCGACAAACATATCACAATGGAAGCTTTTTCTGGCTCTACTTTGTATCTCTTTATACGGTCAACAACAAAAATAATCTCTTTTTTTTTTTTTTTCTTTTTTCTGTAAGATTGATTTGAGAGATCGTAAAAGTTAAGAAGAGCTTGTCTTGCAATTTTGAATGGAAAACACAAAAATTGGATCTTTTGGGACAAAGGTGTAACGTAAAAATTGTTCGGATTGTGAATGTCATCACTTGTCTCGTTTTGCTCCATCCTTTCAGTTTCGACTTAAAACGCAACACTTACTAGGGAAATGCCGTAACCAAACTCGTGTAGGATGGCAATTTTTTTTTCTTTGGTCATCCTCTCTCACCATCCTAGAATTTTTTTTTTCAAATACAAGAAATAGTGGTTTTCTGGTAATTAACATCAAAATATTATTTGAAAGGTGGGGTGACGCGGAAGTTTTTGTTGACTAGCTCCAAACTTCGTGCAAGTCACGGCCCCATTCATTAAAGTTTGTCCACAAACCAAAGCAAACAATACTTCAAATTTTGCACTATCAATAGTCAGTTTGACTCAGTACAATTACCTAATTTCTGATATTTTTCTTTAACTTTTCAGGCAATCAAAATTCCCACGTTTTTGTTCAATGCTCTTCCACTACATGTATAAAGTGCTTTGACTTTTTATACCATAGTTATATAATTTTACTTGATCCATTCAGAGAGTCAAGCAATTAATGTTGAAAGTGGTGAATATGTATGATGAGACATGAATATAATTCCACCAAACCAATTAACCATGTGTTCTGATTGCGCGTCAGCTTCCGAATTAAATGAGATAACTACATGCATAAACTGCTAGGGAACCGGGGCCTGTAGTGCGGGGCTCACTACAGTGCCCCGGTTTTGTTTGTGTATATAATTAAATTTGTTGTACCATTTATTAAAAAAAAAGTTTGGTCAAGCTCTCTCGTGGTCTTCAAATTATACCCATTGAGATATTATTGTTATCATCTAAACTATTCGTGTTTTAAAAAAAAAAACTTTATATTTTGCTTTATATGTATAAAATATGAATTTGTCCGAATACTCCTAGGGGATGTTTGAAAGCCAACTTTTTGGCTTTTCATTTTCCCATTTTCAACTTATATGTTTTGCAGCCTAATTGCAAAATGCATTTTAGGATAATGAGTTTTCAATTTTGAGAGTTATAGAGGAAAAGTGAAAAACAGGGGTTGAGGAGCTTTTTGATTTCCCATTTTTCCATTTTTTTCATTTTCGTTAACAAAAAGACCTACGTATTTTGTACATATCTCCTAATTAAACACTACTTCTATTGCAAAATGCATTCTGCACGTTTCTTCTGAACACTCCTACCAAATTCAAAATACATTCTGATCATAATCCGAAAAGCCAAAAAGTTGAAAATGAAAAGCTGAAAATGAGGCTCCCAAACACTCCCAGGTCCCTAATGGAATCACCTAAGTGGGAATTTTTTTTGGGTGGAGACAGGTGGCCGCTCTGCCCTACTGCTATCAGCTAGCAGAACAACTAAATAAGTAGCTACTCCAAAAGTTGGATAGTCACACCTCGCGGAACACAGAGACTCCCCTCCTCCTCTTCCTTTTTCGGTTTGCTCTATAATATATGTTTCGAGTAAAGTCTTGAAGCTCTTTGCTGCTTCCGCAGTGTAATCCATCGTCGTGCTGATCTTCTGCATCATTCTTGTCAGGTGAACTCTGCCCTTTCCGGCATGCATGTCACGCTCTCAATTTTTAACATATTTAAACATACTTTCTCAAAATAATAAATCTAATTTCATTTATAAATATCCAACATTTACACGCATTGTCTAGTTGAGTACCCACATCCCATATGAAAACAAGTATCAAGTACATAAAGTTATTACACTGTCTAAAGTCAAAAGTTGATACAAAAGAATAGAACTACAACTTTATCTTCCAAAAATGAAGTTCATGAGATAAAATGATAATTCTTCTAATGCATGCCTTTCAAATCCATTCGTGCACTCCAAGCAAGCGACTCGTGCTCCATGTGGTTTTATCTGAAATTGTTAGGGTGAGCTACACTAGCCCAGTACAGATTTATCTACAAACTCTAAATGAATGTGCATGAAATGAGCATGAGACAAACACGATGATTTGACAAATACGCTGTTTTATGTTAAAAAGTGATGACTCATGAATGATATATGAGCCAACAACTGGTTAAAATTATCAATGTGAAATATTGGGTGTCCCTCAGTTGTCCGTTTCTACATATATTCCCATTCGTTTTGAAGAAGTGTCCGTTACCCACTACCTCACATCCTAATCTATCATTTTTGCCAGAATAAGTATCATAACCATCAAGTTAACGGAATAACAAGTTAAAGAAGCAAAGGGTGAGAATAAGCATTTCACGTCTTTCAAGTATTTTTTATGAGTTTTAAACCAACATTATCCGTTTGAGCTTAAGGTCAAGAGCGTTGACAATTTCACCACATTAACATGTGACACGTGTACGATAATGAGTGTTATTATCTTGGAAATCAAAGAGGTCACCAACAATACAAGGATAGACTAAAAACAAGCATTTTGACAAGTAATGAAGCATAAGGAAAGAATATGACAAGCACGCGATCAAACGACTCAACTGGGAATTCAACGAGAGTTTTCTAGAACTTTTTTGAAAAAGGTATGGATACCTCCCAATGGTGGTATCGATACCAATGCACAGTCATCGAACAGAAAGAAAGGTATCCATACATCACCAAATTGGTATGGATACCAATGCACCGTCAGTGAACAGAACCAAAAGGTATCCATACCTCACCAACTTGGTATGGGTACCAATTGCTACAAAAAGAGATTTTTGACAGCTTTTCACAAATGGAGGGGGGTCACAACCCCAGCACTTAGGGCACGAAGTATATGAAGGAAATGCATCAAAACATTACACAAACATTTAGAGAAAGTAGAGATCAACCCCTACCTCAAAGATTTAGCTCCAAATTAGTGAAGATTAAGATCCAAAAGAAACTCTAGCTCCCATCTTCAAACCCCAACTACTTTTCGCTCCTCCAAGTATGAAATCAAGATCCAAGCTCTAAATCAAGCAAATAATGTTCATCAAGTGTGAGATTTCACTCACCAACAAGAGAGGGAGAGAGAAAACGTGGAGAGAGAGAGAGAGAGATGGAACCAACCCAAAATGCAAGTTCTCACCTTTGGAATGCCAAAATTCGAAATCCAAGGAAGATTGGTGTTTTCCCCACGCGTAGATCTTGAAAGCTTGTGATGGATTGAAGTGTAAACCCAAGGATTTGAGGTAGAAATGAAGAGAGAAGGTGGAGGAGAAGAGGAAAGGTTGTAGAGAGAGGAATGGGTTTTATGAAATGAAGTGAAAAGCCCCAAATCGGCCTTTATAAAATCTGCCTGAAACCCAAATGTTCTGGAACCAGGTATCGATACCTACCGAACTAGGTATCGATACCAAATGTTCTGGAACATCCGAAGTAAAAGGTTTAGATACTTACCAAACCTGGTATCGATACCAAATGGTTCTGGAGTCAGAAGGCAGCAGACTGCACTACTCAGACACACAGACAGCACGACGGACAATAACACTTACTTATACTTCTCTACTTAAAGTTAAAACATTACATGTAAGTAAGGAAGTACCCCCACACACACACACACACACACACACACACACATTTGGAAACAGCGGTAGGATCCACAAAGGCTAATTCGAAATAGATAAAAAGTCAACTCTCCTCACCAAGAACAAATTTTAACAAATCCATGAAATCTCAAAATAGCGTCTTTTCAAATATAGCTACTTAGGTCCTCTCGACTTGCACAAAGCTTCATATTAATCCCCTAAAAATGTTTTTGCAAAGATCGGTTCAATGCGCCAACCCAAACATAAGAAATTTCACACTTTATATCAGAACAACCCTCCTGGCAGCAAAGTAAGACAATTGACTTTCCAAATTCTCTCAACATAGTACTTCAAACATGTCATAAATCACGAATTTTTTTAAAGAGAGAGAAAAATACGGGTCTTTACAATGCATGTGGCTCTACTTTCTCTATTTGATTCTTATTGATATCCGAAATCAATTGAAAAACCCAATACTAGTATATGCTCCTCGATCCCCCGAATCTAATCAATGCTCCTTGAAATCCCCTTTTACACCTCAATATCGTTGGGAATGGAATCCCTCTACCTATCGTGCCGTGTTGAGAGTTTATCTTCAGGGCATATGGAAAGGGATAGGATCATGGTGTTGGATCTTGGTACTGTGACTCATGATAAGGGATATATTCATGTGATTGGATCTTTTGGAGTTTGTTCTTTGAAGCTTTGTGTGACGCCATTTAGCTCTGTGTTTGTCATTTAGTTGTTCAACCATGGGCTTAGTTAATAGCATATCTGGTTTTGTTTAATGTGTTCTTTTTTTGGGTGTTTTTGGTTGGTTATACCGGTTCATGTGATCTTTGCGGGTTTGGATCTTTTTGGTTGTGCCATTTGGGCATATAAATGTGTTCGCCCCCTGCATATATATGTGCGTCCCTTTGCCGCCGAATGGATCTATCTTTTCTATTGCATGTGTTTGTGCTTTTTGTGTTGTCTATGTCTATTGCTTATGGGTCTATGATGTTTGTAGTTTTGAGTTCTTTCGAGCATTTCTATATGCCCTTTGTAGTACTTTTTGTCGGTTTCTCTTTTTGTTTTTCCTTTCCTGTTTTCTCCTCCCCGATTGGAACCCTCTCTGCTTTCCCCTGGTCGGACTATTCATTTCGCGATTGTGGTTGAGGTTTTGCCATATTGTGCATTTCTATATACCCCTCGGTTTTCCTTCCCCGTCCGTTCCGATCGTTTCACGATTGTGGTTAAGGTGATGCTTTTATATGCATTTCCGTATGCCCTTTAGCGGTACTTAATTTATCATTTTTCAATCTTTCCTTCTGATCTCCCTTCCCCGTTTGGTCTAATCATTTCACAATTGTGGTTGAGGAAATGCTTAAAGTTGTATCTCTGTATACCCTTTCATAGTGCTTTTTATCCTTCCTTCTATTTGTCACGACCTGAAATTTATATCAAATTAATAATACCCTTTTTTATTCACAAATGAAATCTCAATAATTTGATATATATATATATATATATATATATATATATATATGTGTGTGTGTGTGTGTGTGTGTGTGTGTGTGTCGTCATACCGCATCACTCCCCAAGTCTGGTGACTCACGCAAGTAATGTCTCCTAGTGACGCTTTCGAACGACAACTGGCAATGCACCCTGGCACTTCACACGATACTCCTCGATTGCTACCTGAAAAATGAAGGGTTGAGCAGTTTGCCCAATAGGAAAATCTCTAATTTGAATTTCATGCATATGAAATGAGACATGCCGAAATTGATGATTTTTCTCTTTCCAGGAAAAATCTTTAGACAAAAATCTAAGTAGATGACATGTAAGGACTAAGGACCCGTGTTTTTAAATGATTTTTCGGATATAATGTTGGAAAAAAAGTGAGGAATGTTTTAAAATGTAAAGTGGGGTCAATGTGGAGTTAGTAATTGCATTTGAGTGTCTTTAAAATACAATTGAGACATGAGGGGGTGTGTGTGAGATTGGGGTTATGCATATACACATGTGGGGGTTAAAATTTCAAAACCAAAACACTCCTCTCTCTCTCTCTCTCTATAGGGCAGGTTGCCCCTTTCTCTCTCCCCTCTCCATTTTTTCTTCATTTCTCTTGCCAAATTCACCTACCACACTCTACCCTTCAAGATCTAACCTCAAATAAATCATCTACGCGTGATTTGGAGTCCGGGTCTTCGTGGTTTCATTTGGAGGAAGTGAATTTCGGTTGGGTTGCTTCAAAAGCTAGGGTTTTCTTCTCCAACTCATTTCAAGCTTGATTGGTGAGGTAGGGGACATATTTCTACTCCCTCTAGTTGCATATATTCTTGTATTGGCTTTCAAATCCTAGTAACTTTTGGTTTTCTCAATAAAAATTTGTTTTCTACTAAATTTGTTCTTGATCTATGGATTTGGTTGTTTAATCACTCAATTGATACATGATTTACCTTCCCTCCGTGGTTATTTGTTGTTTAGAACCTCCAATTTGAGCTTAAACCATCAAAATATGACTTGGGGGTTGAAATTTCACACCATAAGGGGTGAAAATTTGCATTTTTTGTGTGTGTTTGAATCTGTCCTGACCGCCCAGGCAGGAATGGGGGCGCTCAGGCAGAAAATCCAGCAGCTACCCATTTTTTCGGTTTTGTTATGGTTCGTTCCTTGATGCCTGTTTGGTCCCCGTTTGCCCATATCTTCGTGTATTTGACCTTTGGCATTGAGATAGCCCCAAATTGACTTTATGATCATTAAAACGAGATTTTGATATGTGAAACGGTTGGACACTTAGTGACACAAAATGGGCATGCACCATATTGAGTCGGTTTGACACTTTTGTTGAAAATTGTGACGATTTGAAAGAAACGTGATACTTGGAAAGGTTTTAATGAATGAATTGTATCAAATGGAGAAAAATGATTTTGTGAAAGGGTGCACGGAGCCCACGAAATCCGGCAAGGGTGCACGGAACCAACGAAATCCGACAGAGGGATAAATTCCATATTAAAGACAAGTGGTTGATTTTGTGAATTGTTTGAAGATGAAGTAATTTATGAAGGACACAGCGTTTTGGTGAAACTGGACACGTGATACGATTGGTAACAGATAAGAGTAAAATGGTGGACTAGTTGGACACATGGGTACTTGGTTGAGCATATGGATACTTCTTTGGACACTAGGGTATTTTTTTGACACTTATGGAGTATTTAATTGGACACTTGGGCACTTTGCAGGCATTTACCACTTGTTTTAGTCATCCATGTAATACCTTGCTTATTTCACT
Organism: Vaccinium myrtillus; assembly: GCA_016920895.1. Lineage (NCBI taxonomy): Eukaryota > Viridiplantae > Streptophyta > Magnoliopsida > Ericales > Ericaceae > Vaccinium > Vaccinium myrtillus. The sequence goes on along the minus strand of CM029270.1, from coordinate 19,077,156 downwards.
TATGGTATTAAACTTCTTGTGTGCACATCACTTTTTATACACCTAGCGTTAGTATAACACTTTCCTACTGGGCTAGTGAGTTTACCCTATCATTTTCAGGTAATCAGCAAGGAGTATGAGATGGATGCTTGGAGTGTGAATGCATGGTTTGAAGTATACATGAATCATGTAGTTATTTTGTCATCTTGATACTTAATATTTTTGGAAGACGGTTATGTAACTTCAATTTTCATAAATCTTTTGACAATTTCGAGCAATGTAATAACATTAAACCCTTTTGATATTTATGTACTTGGGTATGGGTATCCGTTGGCTAGAGATACGTTGAACTTGACTTGGAATTGGATACTTGACTTTGACTTTTCAACAGATATATGTATGACTTCGATCTATTCTACGTGGATTTTATATGAATTTCGATTATTAAAAATGAGGGCGTGACATGACATACCTTTGACTTTGAAATTTGAATAACTGGCACACGTATATACCCACACAGTTCCTTCCCAACCCTTGGGATGTCCCACTCCGTGCCCCATTTTGTTTCATAATACTTCAACACATCCATAAGCATCTTAACAAGCTAGTTACCACGTAAATGTTTGAAAAATAAACTACGATGGTAATGATGGGTCTCAATCGAAATGGGGGATGAAATTTATAGCTTCCATATGTTTTCTCTAGGCTTCCTCATACTCAAACCCACTCATAGTGTACCGCGACTGTGGCCGTTGCCAATTTTGAAAAAGTGTGACTTCGTACCGTTACTTGGAAAAGGCTTTACTACTGATGTTTTTATCCGAAAAGATTTTGGGTTTGCAGCCAGGTTACGAGAGGGGAAGGGTTTTACTACACCCCCCTCGCCCGACAAGAGGATCGGTCTCTATTTTAATGTTTGTGATATTTTTGCAAAAATATTTGATTATGGAACTTTGTTCATGTATGAGAGAGAATATTACGTATGGATTTTAAATCATAAATATGCAGAAATATGAACATTAACATAATGAAATGTAATGCCGTGAGTGCGTAGATAGTTTCATGTGACCGATCATGGCTGCCCATATTGGGAGGGAACTTGGGCGCCTCAACTCAATTTGGGCACCCAAGTTCCAATCAACCCAAACATGTGATTTTGATTGAAAATTTGATTTTTAATGGAATATTTTTTTTTTTAAATTATCTGAATGAATTGGGCAGAAATGATCTAAGAGAAAATAGTGACGACATCATAAATTAAACCACGAATTTTATTAAAGCACGATTTTTGAAACATACCCCAAGTTCTTTCCAGTTTTCGAGTTTTTGAAAAATTTTGGTTTTATGAAAAATGTATTCCCCGTTTGTTATATCACCAGTATAGATTACTGGGATATGTTTTTGGGGATCCCTTAGGGACTAGTAGTTTAATGGCTTGAAGCCAATTTTTTTTACCTTTGAAAAGCTTTGAAAAATGCTCCCTTCGGCTTTGATTCTCAAGACAGCAGGCTTTTGAGAGGCTGTTATAGGAGTAGGATAGCCTTGAGGGATATATGAGCTTTGCCTTAGTTGAACTCCATGATTTAAGTAGGTTTTTTTTTGTGTGTAATTTTTTGTGGTATTTTGAAGGATTTTTGGTCAGAAATGTAAGGATGGGAATATGTAAAGGCTCATGAAGAGCAGAAGAGAGAGTAAGGGTGTGTGTGAGCATATGATCCTATTTTTGGGGTTGTGAGAGGTATTTATAGACTTGAGAAGTTTAAAAAAGGTCTAAAAAGGTAAAAAGGGGCAAGCTGGAAACATCCCCCAGTATTCCCGGAGTGATTCCCGGAGCCAGGGAATACCATCATCATATTCCCATACCAGAATCCTTGCAAAATCTGGTGCCAGTTTAATATGGGCGCCCAAGTTGAACTAAGGCACCCAAGTTGATTTGGTGGTTTGGTATGAAACTTGGGTGTTTGGATTGATTTGACGGCTTGAGCGCGAAAGTCCTTGAGAGCACTTATTCAAATTTTATCAAGGTATTTACTGGCTCATTTCATCATTGGGGAGCCTACCGGCCACATCTTAGGGATATGCAGAGAATCCAAATTGGGGTGTCTACAGCGACTTTTCCTAAACTTCATCCTCTAAACTCTCATCATTATTTGCATATATCTATGACCACAAGACTTGAAAGTTCTCTTTTAACTCCCAAATTGACAGCAAGGTGTTCTACACAAATTAAGGTAGGAATGCTTTCACAAGTTTCAAACAATCATTCATCACAACTCTTAGATTTTCAACTTCAACAAGTTTTCCATTTTATCCCATTGAGTCATCTCTACTAAACTCTCTGTGGACGGCCCACTGGAAAACGGTGCGGTTCGCGTTTCGAAAAGATTATGATTGTTTGAGTCGCCACCGGGATTTTAGGTCCGAACCCGAGAAACCGATAAAAATACAACTCGTTTGCCCATTTGAAAAAGATTTCACTGATCATGGCGGAACCAAAGATTTCTCGGATTCGGGGGTTTGGTTACGAGAGGGGAAGGGTTTTACGGCACCCCTCTCGCCCGGTCCGTGAACCGGTCTCTACTCAACATTTTGTGGGATTTTGGAAATGTTTGAAATTTGACTTTAAACATGAAATGGGGATCGGGAATGGGAATCACATAAACAATAAAAACATAAAATGTATGTCTAAAGTGGATGCTTGTGCTTGATAATTTACATGAATGGTGATGATGATAACAAATGAAATTGCCACAAATATTTACAGAAAATGAGGAATTACAGAAAGTGTACGGCAATTCCAGAAATTTATGAACATGAAGCCTAATTTAATCAACTTGTAATCTGGATCCCAGAATGAGGCTTGAGCGCTCAAAGATGATGGCTTGAGCGCTCAATGTCCTCAAACCAACTTGAGCGCTCAATGCTTGTGGATTGAACGCTCAAACCAGTTTCTGACTTCTGTGAGTTTGACCCTTTTTGCAGCTTCTCTTCTCATTCTTTACAAGATTAAACGTTTGTAAATACTTTTCACAGATAAACAGATCAAAACACAAGGGTTTGATTTCTCAAAGATCGATGAAAAGAGAAGAATCATCACAAAATTAGCAAGGGAAACTCTTGAAAATGGAAGAGAGAGTGGGATTCAGATCATGAACACATGAAAAACAACCCACACACACCAGAAATGAATTAAAACATGATCCATCATCAAAACAGTTAACAATGTGCAAATAAGCCAAGAACAGCTTGAGCGCTCAAAGGTATGGCCTTGAGCGCTCAAGCCATAATGTGGTGATGAGGCCCTAATATTGTACATATCCGGGCTCATCTAGCTCATTTAGGTCACACATGCATGCGTTTTAGTGCTTTTATATGTTTGATATTGTGCAAGGTGTGTTTTTGTAGGTTTGACATACAACCGAGCTAATAAGTGCGTTTTAGAGCACATTGGAAAGCATCTCAAGGATCCAAGGGCCAAGTACACCATGGCACCCCACCAACGAGTCTCAAGGAGCTTTGGAAGGTTCAAGGAAGGCCCGGAACAAAGGAAAAAGAAATCTGGAGCTTCGAACTTTGAGAAAATCTGACCCACTGATAGAAAAAGACTCATATCTCTCAAGATACAAATTCTATGAACATGAGGTCAATTGGGTTGGAAAGTAGACTCATAGAGCTTTCCAACGGTTCAAGAATCATGTCATTCCGAGTTCGGACGAAGCCGGGGCATGCTCGCGAAGTTGGGGCAAAAATCTGTCTGAACAGATGCTGATGGATCGATCCATCACTTTCCATGGATCGATCCAAGCTTCAAAAATTCCCAACAGAAGCCCTTGGATCGATCCAAGGTGTTGATGGATCGATCCATGGTGGGTTCCAGGCGAATTTTTGACATCACATAAAGGTGTTTTGGGTTGGGCTTCCACTTGAATTACTTGCTACTTTGAGCATGCTTCTAGATGTTTGGAGGGCAGAGATGGCTTTTGTATAAATATCTCTCCCTCTCCTCTCTCTTCTCCTCTCTCTCCTCCATTAGTTTAGTTTTATTTTAAGTCATTTTCCTCCATTGTTGTCTTCAAGCTTTTAGTGTAATTTTCTTCAAGAACCTTGGTAAGCTTTTATTGTATTGTATTTTCTTCTTCATTAATAGTTCTTGTAATTGTTGGCTCTACATATAAATCTAGTTTATTTGCATTTCTACCGGTTAAATCTTGTTCTTGTTTTTCCATCTTCTTCCTTAAGAAACACTAGTTTAAATTTGTTGTTTGTTAATTTCTCAAGGCTTAAAAGTGTAGGGAAGCTTAGGTTCAATATCAATATCAAGTTTAATCATGAATTTTATTTCTTTCAAATTTCTAATTAGGATTAGCTTAAGCATAATTAGTGAGTAGTTAATTGGGCTTGGTCATGGGGTGATTAACACTCCATGACTCGGGCTAATCCGTTCCTCTCATCTCAAAAGCAAACACTTCTTGTTGATCAAAGAGTTAGGATTAATTTTATGTATCAAAATTTGGATTTGTTAATCTCTTTGATCTCACGTAGCCAAGGGCTTGACCACTTGGCACGTGTGATGCTTAGGGCGATGTCAATCAAAATGTTTGTCTAAATGGCACAAGAATCCTAATCTTTGTGAAACACATTTTCTAGCCAAATGGTTTTAATATCTAAATCTTCCGTTCGGGAGCATCTAACGGTGTCCCGAGCCGGTTATCAAGAGTCGAACGGTTTAGCCTTAGTTGTGGTATTTATGATCCCCTAGACTACGCCTTAGTTTAATTTGCCGTTTTTAATCTTCCGAGTCATTCACGAAGTTAAGTGAATTCCACCAACCAAAATCCAAAAGCCAAGTTTGCCGCTTTAAGGCTAAAAACTTCATTCGCAAGACAACTCTCACGCCGGGTGCGTTCGGTCCCTGTGGATTCGACCCGGTCTTACCGGTTATTATGCTACTGCCGACCTAGCCCTACGCTTGGGGCGACACCATCTACGACACAATCCAAGGTCGCAAGCATGTGGCTTTCTGATTTCTTACCTTGTAGGCTCATTTCAAGTATGAGGAACTTGAATGAGCCCACTGGTCTCCCTCAGCAAGACCAAAACAGTGATTTTCACATGATTTTCTACCTTTTCGGCTATGATCAAGGCTTGAACTTGTGGTTTGATGAATGGATGGGTAGTGGCTGTGTTTATGAACTATAGATGAAGTATTTTGGACAGAGGAGTGTGAGTGTAGGGCTGATTGAGTGATTGATTGAGTGGATGATGGAGTATTTGAGCTTAAGATGGTGATTTTGGCTTGGATGAGGTGGGTTTTAATGGAAGAGCTAGGTTTGGACGAAATTGATGGAGTGTATGGGCTGTAAATGGCTTATTAGAGTGAGAGAGGGGCTGTTGTAGTTGGTTTCTCAAAGACCCATGTGTTGTAGGCCTTTTAAAGAAGGTTTTTGGGTGATTTTGAGGTTGAAGATGATGGAGGATGGTGGCTATGGAGGAGAGGGAGGTTGAAGTGATGAGAGAGAGTGGGTTTGATCTGATGGGGGGAGAAAATGGCAGTAGGGGCAGCCAACCTTGTGAGTGAGGGAGTGGAGGTGGTTTATATAGAGAGAGAAATGGGAGGAAAATGGGTTTAATTTTTGAATTGGGTTTGGGGGGTGATTGAGGAGATGTTCAAGGGTCTAGGAAATGTATTTAGGCAGTAGAAAACATAGGTAGACGCTCCTCTTGCATTAGAATATCATTATTAAATGCTCTGCAGAAAACTGATCTGGATCAGAGTTGAGCGCTCAAAGCCATGGGCTTGAGCGCTCAAGGTGGGATTTTTGGGTTTGAGCGCTCAAGGTCCAGGGCTTGAGCGCTCAAGGCTGTTGCTCAAAAGGTAAAACTTTGCGGGGCCGGCCCGGGTGCTACCGAACTCCGTTTCGTGCGTGGTTTGAAGCGTTGGAAAGCTTGTCGAGTGTACTTTCTAACCCAAGTGGTTTGAACCCAAGATAATTTGTACATCCAAGTATGTGACCATTTTACCCTCAGAAGGTCGGGAAAATAAGTCATTTTGGTAAAACGGACACATCTCCCTCATTTCAAAACGGATTGGGACATATTATATATCAAAAAAGAGGGTTTTGAATGTACTAGAAGGTGGTGCAAGATTGGGTTTATTTTGAAGAGGTTTATGGATGGTTTGAAGGGTATTTTGGTCATTTTGGTTGGTTTAAGGTTGTTCTAGGAGGGTTTAGAATGGTTTAGGGTGGTTCGGTGAGTTCAAGCCTTGTTCTTAGCCTCGAGGTATACACGATTGGTCTATTTCATCATCGGGAATACTCGAGCGCATCCTGGGTTCAAAATCGGGGTGTCTACACTCTCGTTTACAACTCACTATGTCAAATGAATTTAACTCGAGTGACCTAGTAACCATTCCCTTAAATTTAGCTCAGTTTTCCCTTTTTCAGAGACAAATCCTCTCTCTCTAAAACAATCCAACCCTAAATCTCTTTCAACCTAATCTGCCACCCCCTCCCCCCCTGGTTTATTCATTGACGGGAGGGGAGGGATCCTCTCCCCCCCCCTCTCTCTCTCTCTCTCTCTCTCTCTCTCTCTCTCTCTCTCTCTCCTCCTTCTTCCTCTTCTTCTTGTTTTTTTTCTCTCTTTTGACAAGTTTCTTACGGCGGTGGCATGGATAGCGGTCTATGGTGATGGATGCTGATGGGCGGCATGGGGTGGTGTAATGCGAAGGGGCACATGAGCCGTTTTCTAGGACAGCAACATGGGCTTATTTTCCTAGGTTTCGGCGACGGTGTGGCAGTGTCTCGTCTCTTTACAGGTGGCCAAGAGTGATGGGTACGGCAACGGCAATGGCAGCAATGGCGATGAGGGGGGTGGTGGTTTGAGGAGGTGAGAGCACGACGGTGGTGGCAGTTTTGAGGCTTCGAAGTGATACGACGGTAGTAGGCTTTGAGGTGGCGTACTGGCGGTATTTTTTAGGCTTATGTGGGTTGATGTGGGGTGATGGCACCAGCGTTCGAAGGCGTATGAGGGTTGCAACAGTGGGGCAGGCATTTTGAAGGGTCTGGATATTTTGATGAGGAATCAATTTGAGAGTTATTTGAATGGTGTTAGGGGCAGCAACGGTGGTAGTTGGAGGAGTGTGACGGGTGTTCCCGGATAGGTGGCTAGAGACGAGGTTGAGATAGAGTTTCGCGGTGGCAAAGATGGCAGTGCATGTTGGTTTAGCAGTGGCGCGTGATATGGAAGCTGAAGGGGCGAAGCAAAAGGATGGAAGAAGAAACACGTGTGATTCACTCATTATGTTTTGGCGTGCTGACATTTCGGGAAATGGGGTGGAAGGATTGTGGGGTTCAAGGTGCATGCGTTAGGTTTTTTAGCATATTGTAAGATCTGGGTTTTTTAGACTCATGGGGTGATGGGCTTAGGACTTTAGGTGGGCTTGTCCTGATGGGTACCCTCAATTGGTTTCTTACCAATCGTTAGTTTGGGTCTCGGATTGGACAATTTTTGCTCCTTGAGCTTATGTTGTTTCCTTACTCCTATTAGTCTTGCAACAATTTCAAGATTAATGATTCTTTTTCCGTTAAAAAAATATATATATATATATATTTTCATCATCTTTTTATTTTTAATCACAAGCATGTGTGTCGACCACATAAACTTACAGCTCCACGCACAACCCCAACATAAACTTAAAACCAAGTACTTACACACACATCCACTCTTGTACGTCCACCCGTTGTATACTAGTAATCTACAACTTCCATTCTAACGATATTCACCATTCACAATTAGTTATCCTACTTTCATCACAAACCTGTCTTACACTTCATTTTAACGCACACAATATGTCAACCACAAAAAAACATAATCTTTAATTCTATTAAAGTAACAACAACGACCAAAAATTTATGAACTTAAAACCACGATCATGAATCCCCACAATTCATCCAACAGTGACAAAAAGAAAATGGAATTACAACACTCTCGTAAGGAGGCAAGACACAAGTTCACCCGAAGTTTCCCAAAATCCCAGAAAATACCAGCACATGACACGGACATGTAAACAAGTAACATACATTCGTCATTTGGAACCATAGCATACATAAACATTCGTAAACACTTTGTGAGAGTGTCCAATTAACATGTAAGTTCTATCTCCTTTATTATCCCATTTCGTGTTCGTTCCGTGCATTGAATTAACATTTGGGTTCTTGGGAACCCAAAAATCCTTTCCGAGTCATATGGACCCCGTTGAACCCTTTCCGAGTCTTATGGGCCTCGTGGAACCTTTTCCTAGAGACACACCGATTGGTGGCCCTAGTGACCTCTTCCATACTTTGTCATTTTATTTCTCATTTTCTCAAATCACCAAACGTGTCTCAAATTCATTTCAAACACAATATACTCGGAGAAATCCTAGCGACTCACCCAAAGGTGGACCTAGTAATATTTTGAGCTTTCAAGACCCCGTAATCCCCCTTTGGCCAAGGAAAATTCCTAGCGACATATCCAAAGATGGACCTAGTATCATTCCGGGCTTTCGGGACCCTGTAATCCCTTCCGTGTGTTGGGTAGATGCAATTTAACCATTTGATTCATCTAAAGTATGTTTGATTTCATTTGAAATGTTTCCAATGTCAATTTTTATATCCATAGTGTGTCCAATATGTATCTTTAACCATTGTGTCCATTATGCGTCCAATAGACATTTTCGACCATCGTGTCCAATTCATCTTAAAACAATCAATGAGATGAGCTTATGAAACGGCAAGTGAGTTTTTAATTATTTTAGACAAGTTACCCAAAGCGAAATTACTCATTTGTCAAAGGAACAATGCATTCGGGGACTAAAAGAGGGCCAAACGAGGGCCACAATAAAAAAATATAGCATCGAAGTACTCTGGTCAAATCATCCGGACGGTCATGACTCCCGTTCAGACAGGAAAGACAAAAACGACAGACAACAGCAGTAGCAAACTCGTTTCACACAGATCAACAAGTACGGTTCCAACCCAGAAATTTAAGGTACAAACAACTAAAATACACTTGGGGAAGAGAGACTATCAAAGGGTTTTCAATACTTTCATAAGAATAAGGATCAAATCAAGACATTAAGCTATAACTCCTAGAACCTCAATCAAATTCAAATATAGGTGATCAAGACAAGGATATATGCTACACACACTCATAATCACTTAGAAAAGGAGAAGAAATGCCTACCTCATAGGTTTTGAGAAAAATCCCAAAAACTCTACACAAACCCTAAGTTGATTTCCTCGAAACCCACCGCAACACTCCTCTTCCAAGCTTCCCGATTCTAGGCCGCATTGGTATGACAAAATTGAGGTGGATTGTTCATGGGTGTGAGAGGATTACAAGAGAGGATTGTTCAATGCTGGCATGTCTTGCCGGGATGGACAGAATGTGCGTTTCTTGGATTTGGTTACTTGGCTCTTGGGTTTCACATAGTGGTTTGGGGTCTGGTGCTTGGGTGGTTTTGGAAGGGGGTTACTTCAGTTGATATTTTAGGGAAGTATTAGCTTAGGGAGACTCTTCTAGGTGCACTGGGTTCTCCCCAAGCACATTCCAGTCACCATGATTGCGTCTTTTTGGCCATATTCTCTACCGATATTTAGAACTCTATAATTGGCCTCGACCATCTAGTTGCATGATGCATGTCTACCCATGCCGTAGAGCTCTTGACTTTGGTTTGTATCAGACACTTGGTTGTATCAGTGAGTCAATTCCTGTTTCGAGGATTCGTCATTGATGGAGCTACAATGATAGCTGAGTCCGAAACAATTTCTCACAGGTTGTATCCTTTTTTCGTTTCAGTTGTTTATCTGTCTTCATTGTATGTTTTACGTTGTTTTTTTTTTCACTTTTCTTGTACGCTATAGACTCCATCTTTTAGTAATGGAATTTTCTATCTCTTTCATCAAAAAAAAAAAAAAAGAGCAGCTATTCCAATAAAGAGCATTGGGAAGGTAACTCAATATATGACCCCATTTTTCTTTCGGCAATTCAGATGCAAAGAGCGTATTCTCCATGCATCTGACATTCGGAAACAACCAATTGCAATTCGAATAAGGAAACTGTACGGGGATAAAATCCACGTATGCCTGGATCACGTGCTTCCTTGATTTGACCCCAAATCTGCAAGACAGAGACAGCGTTAGAGCACATTTGCCTCTCGTCGGCAAAGGCCCTCCGATGTCTAAGTTAGTATCTCGTACTTGAACTCTCAAATCACTCAATGCATATGAAAGCAATTCACAGCATACCTTTCTTCATGGGCATAGTGCTATATTTATAGGTGAAGATAGCTTGTTGACCTAGGCCTTTTGTGCCTTTGTTTCCTACTTGTATTAGGAATTCTTCTCTTAATAGGACTTTCCTTTTTAAGAGATAACTTCCATATCCTGCTAGATCTCGTCTAGCAAAGGTCTTTTTTTCCATATAAGATTCTTTCCTATATGGGGTATACTCCTAATCACATTAGGACTTCTCATATCAATCCTTTATTTTACGGGATTGCTCCTTTTTACGTAGGGAACCGTCTTAGAATATTCTGGAATGTCTCACCGCCTTATTCGTGGCGGTGTCGTGCTTCCACGTAGCTCGGAATAACTCGTACATAGCTCAACTCGTTTCGCCGAGCTGATTTATGTATTCCAGAATGCTGTTTTAAGCTATACACGTAGCCCTCCTAGCTCGGCCATATCAGGGGTGTCCCTTTATGTCTTACGCCGAGCTAGTGCATCCTGATTTATTAATTTACTCTCATTTACCCAGCCTTATTCATGGCTAGACAAGCTCGGCACAGGGCTGAAGAACTCCCTATGTGGTGCCGAGCTATTCACCCTCTCGTGGTGACTGCCATAGGCACATGCTATGCCCATTAGTAGGGTAACCAGGTTTTTCCCTACTCCAGAAACAAGTACAAAAAGAAAAAAAATCATCTAAGAGGGTTTGATTATGTTCAATAAAGAGGGACTGAAGTGGACCAAAATGAAAGAATTCCCAATGGGGTTGAGGGATCTGAGAGCCTATGATAGTCGATGATAGATACAAATGATCCTAGCCCTTTTTTTAGGAGGTGCATGGCTATAAAAAGCAAGAATGTGTTTCTTTGTGAGTGATAAAAATATTTTATGTTCACCCACCCCATATTAAACTCCTGTGTTCGTCCTTGCTAATGATATGATGGAAGTTTTCTCTATAAAGCTTCCCTTCCTCTTATTGCAGAAAACAACAATGGAGTCATTAATTGGTGGAAGGAGCCCGTGCCCCTACCGCCATTTGCTATTTCTTATACCGTTTTTTCATCTGGCGGAATTCATCACAGGGCCGTTATCATTGGGTACGTAAGTTATGAATCAAATGGACTGTTATGATGGACCAAGAATGAATCTAATCTATGGGACTCATTGGGCATGAGGGAGCATTGCTTAGCCCAATGTCTAAATTCTAAACCCAGTCCAAAATAAAACTCCTTAATCGTTTGTCTTTGCTTAATAGGACAGGCCGAAATCGAACCACACTCAATGTTTCAAATAGGAGGAGGAAGAGCGGGTAGTAAAAAATTTTTTTTTTGAGAATAGAGAAAAAAAGTTATTAATCACTGAGAAATGCCTATACAGTAGACCTTAAATGATGCAATCGATCAGAATGCAGGAAGACCTGCAATACTATTACATCTATCCTACACGACAAAACACAGTGAAAATACACAACTACACTGTAACGCCCCCAAAATTTGGGCACGTTAATTATTCATTTCAAACCATAATAAAGTTTACTCTTAAACTTTAATACAAATAATAATGTCTCCAATTATTATATAAATAACAATCGAGGTGGTTCTAGGTCTTCTTCTATCCCTGCACTGGGTCATTCCCCACTCCGGCAGCACTGCCTGCTCTATAGGACTGATCTCCATAGTATCGGTCATGTCCATCTAGATAATCTGACATAATACGTCAGAGTCGCGCAAGCAACATCGTGGTATTATGTCAAGGTTACACAAGTGCAACACCATGAGCAAAGGCCCAGTAGTTCACTCTACTAAATTTCTAAATAGCAATTCTAGAACAATAAGTTCAAAAACAGAATATGAAACTTGTGAAACAGTAAAACCATGCGATGGACAATGCGTGTCAATGCGGATCAGAGTAAATATGCGCAGAAAACAGTATTTCATTTCCTGCATTCAAAACAGTGCCACGTGTCATTTTCTCAAAACAGTTCTCTTAATGCAACTAATTTATCAACAGTTTCCCCCCCCAAAAAAAATCGATTTTCTCATATCAGTGTCTCTTTCAGCATTCTTCTTCAAATTTCATATATCTCCCACCGCTCAAAAGTTATTGGTCCGCTTAAGTCTCCTTTCAACTAGCGGTATCAACCTTTCCGCTCAAGGCCCCAGCCGTCATGCATCACCGAACTTAACAGCTTGTTTGCACGGTCCGTCCACCCCGCGACTCACACGACACAGTCCCGGCCGTCTCATATCACTGAACTTAACCAGTCTGTTTATGAGGTCCATTCACCGTGTGTTGTGCACGCTTAGCCCAAACATCCAAGTTCTCTCCGCGAACTGGAAGTGGTGCTTTCGCTGCACTACCGCATCATAACCATTCCTCCTAGTTCTATCCGCGAACTTGAGGTGGCATCAAACTCATCTCATCACATTTCATTTCATTTCCCGAAAATTCCATTTCTCTTTTCAAAACTCATTTTCATTCTCATCAACAGCTATTCAATTTTTCTCATTTACTGTCTCGTAACGTAATGTGTACGTGCTCAATGCCACATGCTCAAAATCATGTCCATGTAATATTCCATAAACTTTCCTCTAAAATTTATATTTTCCTCAATGAACATATCCCACATAAAAATCATGCACTTTAATGCACCAACTTCCTCAAAAATAATATTTCCTCTAAAAGAATTTTCTCACATAAAAATCATGCACTTTAATGCACCAACTTTCTAAAATATTACCCAATTTCCCTCTAAGTTTTATTTCTCATCAAAAATTCAATTTCTCTCTTTTTCTAATTCAAAACTATTTTATTTCTTCTAAAGAAATAAAATTTTGTAAATTTACTCTTTCTAACTAATTGTCTCTAAAAGACATTTCACTTTCTAGAAATTTCATAACCAAAAGTTTAACTCAACTTGCCATGAACTTTCTAAAAATACAATCTTCTTTTAGAAAATTTCACCTCTTCCAAAAATATACTCTTTATATTTTATTGTTTTAGAAAACTTTCTTTTCAAGAAAACCATTTTTCTCTACATCTAGCAAAATAAACAATTTTCTTTTTAGGAAAATTTTAAGCAACTCTTGATAATCTTCTTTTTCACCACAACAACAAAATGTTTTGTTACTAATTAGTTAGTAACAATTTTTCTAGAAAGAAAAATTATTAAAACTTCTACTTCATATTTATTAAATAAAACTTCACATTTTTCTTACAAAAAATTTCATAAATCTAAAGTAATTTTTTTCTAGTAAGAAACAAGTCCCTCATTAGGCAAAGTTAATCTACTTATTTTAGGAAAAATTATTTAATTAACAACCAATGATTTAATCAACTAGTATTAACTAGTTCTTCCAAGAAATATCAACAAAGTAATACTAGAAAGTTGTTTGGAAATTCCCATCTTCTAATCAACTTAATCTCATTTAACCAACTTCTAATTTCATGTAGAAATATTCTAATTAGAACCTAATTAACACTCTTGTTAACTTTTCAACATGAAATCCTCTTTCTTAAACACTAAGTAACATGCTTAGTAACTTAATGCATGCATAAATTAACCCAATCAAGCTTCAAAACTAAGCTTAGAAAACTAATTAGAACAACTTAATGAAACTAGAAATAACTAAATAGAAATTTAATTAGTTTAGTAAACTACCTTGATTTCCGGGTGTAAACCAGAAGCCTATTAGCAATCCTTGGTGTGGAGGCTTCTTAATCTACTTAACTTTCTTACTAATTAACTTAGTAAGAAGTTAATTAGGGTCTAAATGGGTTGACTTTGTGGTGGTAGAAGTAGTTAGTTTGTTGGGAATAATAGAGACATACAAATGGGGTAAGTGTAAAGGTGGTCCAAAGAACAAAAAGGGTGGCTATTTATAGCAAAATGAGACCTCTCTCTCTCCCCTTAAAATTTTCAGTGCTTCCTCCCCCTCCCTTGGCTGAACTACACCCATGTGGGGTGTTAAATGTGTGCTTTGAATAGCACATGGGAAGTACACATGTAGTTACACCTTCCATCCTAGGTTTTAGGCTAGGTCCTAGGCTATATGCTTGCAAGTTAAGGAATTTTGGGGAAACAATTGGGAAGCAACGTGGGAAGTAGGTTGGGGGAAAAATATGCCTCTTGTTGTGTAGGTTTTTGCATGGCCATCTTTGTTATGGGGTGTTTTTAGGGACTTATGCACACAATGTGCATGTGAATGCAAGATGTAGCTAGTCATAGGGTTCAATAGGTTCATATAGGAAGAATATTCTTCCTTAAAACATGGAGCCATGTTTTATGGAACCTTGGTCGCCAAGGCCTAGGTTGTGTAGCATGTGTTCTTATACAAGTATTGTGTGTGTGTGTGTGTGTGTATAGGTTTCTCCTAAAATAGCAAGGTTTGTTCTAACTAGTTTTGGGTACAAAACCTTAGCTTGTAAGACTTCCCTCATGCACCCTCTTGCATGAACAAGTGCATATGCATTAACTCTTGCATGTGCAAAAGTACTTGCACAATACACAAGCACACACTCCACTCTCTCTCTCTCTCTACCCGATCTCTCTCTCTCTCTCTCTCTCTCTCTCTCTCTCTCTCTCTCTCTCTCTCTCTCTCTCTCTCTCTCTCTCTCTCTCTCTCTCTCTCTCTCTCTCTCTCTCTCTCTCTCTCTCTCTTACTTACTTGGTCAAAGTACCAAGTTCCAATGTAAGAAGGTGGGTACTTGGCAAGTACGATATAGTTGGGAGTAATAAGGATGGTGGTTGGGGTAGTTTCGGGTATTAAAAACGGACTCCGGGTGCTACGGTAGTGTAACGGGTGTGTTACTCGGTCTCGTACGCTTGCATGCATGGCTAGAATTCTAATTATTCGAATTTAAAAGAATTTATTAATAATTTAATAGGGAAATATTCTAATTAATAGAAAAAAGAAATTAATTTATCGAATTATTAAACGAAATTTTTATTTATGAAAAATCGGATCGTTACATACACTAAACACAAGCATTCTAAGATCCACCTCCAAAGCACCACCACAACGAGAAACCGGTGAAACCTGCAAAACAAAGCCCAGCACAAAAACAAAACAACTCCCTGCCAAAATAGACTTCGGACAAGCTTTAACGGGGGCGGGCTTGAGACAAGCGGCATGCGAAGCTCTATTGACCTACCGGCTGATCATCCACGTAGCTCTATGGACCGGCCCTGCAGTGGCATATTAAAAACCAGGCTTCGGACAAGCTTAAATTGGGGCTGGCTCAGACAAGCGGCATGCAAGCTCTATGGACCGGCCGGCTCATCCGCACAGCTCTATGGACTGGCTTGCCAGCGGGGAGATGGAAGATAGCACAACAAATCAACTCATGGCTCCACATTTAGACTGCCTTTTGCTCCATAAAATGATCTCCAAGTACGAACCCCATTGGGTGCAACAAACCTACAACAACAAACCAAGAGAAGGCCCAAAACAACCAATCGGTTCAACATGCAAGCATATTTCCAACAAGAGGAAAAGTAAGACGAACAGATCAGACGAGGAGGGGAAAAAACAAAGGGGGGAGCTGATCTGATCGGAAGAGGAAGCCGCCACTCGGCGAGGAAGAGGGAAACGAAAAGGGGAGCCGAGCAACGGGAGAAGGAGGACACATGCTTGCATGACCGATTGGAGAGACACCAAAGAGACCGAAGGAGCAGATCTGAACCGATTAGGCAGAATCAGAGCAAACGGAGCAACAAAGCTAGGCTTGAATCAGGAAAAATGGTAGGCCCAGGTCCCAGGCTCCCAGCATGGATCGACGGAAAGCTGGGTTACCCTTAAGATGCTTTAATCGAACAAAAAGGAACAGAAACAAGGGGGAGAGGAGGAGGGGAGGCCAGATTTCATAGATTCAGGCGTGAGGTACGCGGCCCCCCCTCCTTAGGTGCGGCCCCTTGGGTTGTTTTCTTGGAGAGAAAGAACGAGACTTGTTTGAGAGAGAGAGAGAGAGAGAGAGAGAGAGTGAGTGAGTGAGTGAGTGAGTTGAATTACCATTACGCAATCACGAGGGTAGTAAATTTGAACTGTTAAGATTGTGATATTGCCCCAAACATTTCACCTAAAGTATAATTTCCCCTAAAGTATAAAATTCTCTCAAATACTTCATCCAAGTACAGGACAAAGAATCTACAATTTAGATTGTGAAGAAACATATGTAATAAAATCAATCGATGAATGCTACATTTCATATATATATATAGGTTCCACTTCTTATCCGGACTTTTGATTTCCGGACTTTTGATCAAAAAAATTTTTTGACGATCCGATCCGTCCAATGTGTTCAGAAGGTGTTTTCAAGGGTCCGCGGGGAAAATCTTCAAAAAAAAATACCGGGAAGGGCTTGATCCAAGCAGTTTTCGCAAAAATATATAAATACAGTTTTTGCGAAAACTGCTTGGATCAAGCCCATCCCGGTATTTTTTTTTTTTGAAGATTTTCCGTGTGGACCCTTGAAAACACCTTCTAAACACATTGGACGGATCGGATTTTCCAAAAAAAAATTGCAACACAAAAAAAACCAATTTTTTCTTATTTCCGGGAGGTGGATGTGAAGTTTTCCGTATGGAAAATCGTAGCATTTTCCATGCATAACGAATTAATGACCCTTTTGTATGTCATTTTTGTAAATTATTTAAGAAGTCGTGAGGAATATTTTTAATTAAGTTGTATAAAAGATTTAGTATTCATTCTTTTAGAAAAGTTAGGTAGAATTTTAACCCCACCAACCAAGTTTTCTGGCTCCCTCATTGTTTAAAAGAGAAATTTTCTTAATTAACCAATTGGAGTTAGTTCATGTGGCCAAAATCGTACGCTCATACACTCCCATGGGTAAGAAAAAATTTCTTAACCAATCGTAGACTCATACACTCCCATAGGAAAGAAAATTTTTCGTAACCAACTAGGGGTAGCTTAGTTCGCCACCCATGTATACTTCCATAAGAAAGGTCAGAGGGTCAATCATTGCATATAGTAAGAAAGTTAATTTCTTTCCTTGAATTTTTTTTTGAACCTATTTCTTTCCTTGATTGAGGGTCTATTTAGTTGTTTGTTGTCCTAATGTACTATACCATCCGTCTGTGTTTGTTGGTCTATTTTTGACATTTTTATCATTTTTTAAATTGTCTATATCTTCAATTTATAATAGGTTTCATGATTTTGAAAGTTTTGTATTATAGAACAAATTGAGATCTATCAAATAAGATCGATATCGCATATTTTTAGACATCTGTATTGAAAGATATTTATAATTTTTTAAGGAGTATGAAATGTTGGAAATATTCTTTAGAATTTCTGTAAACTTATATATTTGGAGATAACGACATAACAAACAAATAATATAACTATACTACAAATATAAAGTAAGACAGATTGGAAAACTTATTGTGATCGAGACACGCGTTAAGCGCTCTCCTAAGAGAAGATATGTCCCCGCTTGCACCGAGTTGTGTGACATTCCACTCCCAAGATACAACAATCATCCACAGAAGTTTTGTGTGCAGCTAAAGCTTTCCACACGAATCAAAAATCGCCTGTATGCTCAAAACTATATCTCACTTAGCTTGTAAGATAACACACAAGCAATACTTCATAATTTTGTGAAGTGAAAAACTCTATCTTTCTTGTGGTTTCCAACACCCATATATATAGGTAAAAAGTTAATACTCCAATAATTATATAATATAAAACCCTATAAATACCATCCAATATAGGGCATAAAATCCCATGATTATATGTGTGGGAGTTACAATATTTATATCCAATAACCACCCTTTTATTAATCAAATATAATTAGACACAATAAATTATTTTAAAGAGATTTTAAAAACTTTTTCTAACAATCCCCCACAAGATTTTAAAATCTTTCTGAAATATAAAAGCAATATATATAATACGCGAGCATTTTTACTGCGCAATGGGTGTAGGTACCTTCCGGGTTTGAACCTACACTTAGTGAAAGTAAGTTCTGTTTGAAGGCGCCACAGTGAACTAAATGTCTTGAACTGGGTCCTTGAGCCAAACTTCTGCTTACCCCACACACAGTACGGGCAATTCATTTTGATTCTAGTCGGGCTTGCGCGTTACGGTCATGCGCACGTATCCTGTATCATGAGTGTCTTTAAGGAGTAGCCTAATCTCCCACAGTAGCGACCCCACTACCACACTCACTTAGGTGAGACCTTCAGGGTTATTTGTGACCAATACCCCGCAGAATACCTGCCTCGGACTCATTCAAAGTTAAACTCTTCCTCAAGCGTCACAAAAAAGATCACTATCACCATAGGAATGGGACTAGGGATACCCCTCATAAAAATGTCGTGATCTTTCTAGTCAACCTACAGTTTCGTTGTTACCCATTGAACCTTCTTCGTGGGATCTCCAATCACAAAGGTTGGGTGTCCACTGTGATGACTAATTTATAGGCTTCAATCCCAAACCCCTCAATGTTTTATCCGATTAGTCTGCGCACTAACCTTTATGCATATAGCATATTACACTTCCGTTCAGCATGCTAGAGACTCATCAAAAAAAATTTGATGTTCAGGACCCCATCAAGTCCTTTTGTTTTCGACCGAAGCAACACATAAATTTTGGATCCATAAAATGATCCAATTATTTCACTGAAAGTCACATTGATTTGAGGCAATAAATATGCTTTGGATCTAGTACATGTACTTTGATACATATAAACTGAGGCAATATCGAACCCACATATTCCAAAATTAATTGAGACAACAATGTCTTTTATATAGGACTCATAAAATGAGTTCAGTCCTTTCTTTTGAATCGAAGCAACATATGTTTTAGACCCATCAAATAAACTTGGTCTACAAGGATTTTGGCAATTTCCGTCCTCGGTAGCCAATAGCCCTCTACTAGGAATCACTAATTTTAGTGACCAGTAGCCTTCTACTAGGAGCTACATATTGTGGCCAGTAGTCTCAATAATCTACTAGGAACCACTATTTTGTTTACTGACATCGCACTTCCCACTATCATTTAGGGTCTTATAAATCATTTTCTCGCCTTATGTTGGTCAATGATCTTGACCCCCACACAGAACAACTTTTTTCAATCTCATAAATAGAAATCCACGCTTTCAGAGTTCTTATATCTCTTTTCCTTCACATGACTAGTAGTCTAAGCACCTACTAACCGTCATGTGTTTTCCTCGTGTGGTTAGTAGTCATATGACTCATACCACTTCTTTTGTTTCATTCTCGAGATTTTTTTTTTCCCAATCACAAGGCCAGTAGTCTTTTTACTACTAGGAGCCTTTTCAAAAAACTCGCATAAGCCTTCAAAACAGGAGTTTTCTCTATCTTCTTTGAACCCCCACATTTAAAATATTTTCTTAAATTTTTCCAACATATTTGTGTGAAATTTTTTTTCCCAAAAAAAAATTGCTTTGTGCCTCACAATTAGTGTAGCAGACATTCACCAAAAGTTACAAAAGAAGATCATAACTTCCAAGTTTCAAAAAGTCTATTTTCTCGCATAGAAAAGAATTCGCTTTAAGCACATGGATCAATTTTTAACTTCTCAATTAAATCTGCATTTATTTGGAGAAAGTATAAATAATTGCTTTTAAACAGTTAATAGACACCCATAATGTAATGCTTCATACGTTAAACTAGCATTTCATCACCTCCTCACTCTATTTAGCCAACAAAGAAACGGTTTCTATTCTTTAATGGAATTTCTTTTTTTATATATCCGCAATCTTTAACGGACTAAAAAAACAAGTTTTGAGGTAAATAACTTTTAAACCAGTACATAACTAATCCCTACAAGCAGTTTTGATAAATAATAATAAAAAAGATACGTGACCCATTTTTGAAAAGAAACTTCAGTTATTCCAATCCTTTTTTTATTTTATTTTATTTTATTTTATTTTATAAAGAAACAAACAATAGGAAAACTTTCCCCAACATACTGGATATTTGTTTCTCTTAACAAAACCGCTCTTTTTACTTCATTTAGAAGACTGCAACTAGTACTAATTAATCATCCATCAATGGAAAACGTTTTAGTCCAAAAAACTGTTTTCTTTTCCAAAGAAGACAGAATTAGTTTTTCCATTTCATTGTTTTCAATCATGAAAACTTGAATGAACAATAAATTCTAATTGTTGTTTAAAATACTTTTACCAAGAAATCCCATTTCTCCCCATTAGAGAACTGAATCTGGTATTGAAAGTCATAGTAAAATTTCTTTGTGCTATGTGTCCAGCGATAATAGCTAAGAACTCTAGCACTAAAGTCAAATGTAATCGACATGCTAATTCATGAAGGTGCAAAAATGAACTGAAATCAATCTAATGTATGTGGCATGCACAAATATACCCTTGACAGATTGCACACCTCAACACTTGCACATATTTCACATAAATCTCACCTTGACCATACTACATGAAGGAGGGATATAACGTATGTCAATAATTGACCAAGAATTAATATGATTGTGCATCAATGAAATTGCAAGCATGTTCCATCAAACAAGTAGAAATATCTATTTTGTTTTTATACTCCAGAAAAAATATCATTATGACCCGTAAACTTTCCTCATTTATAATTACTTATCTCCATGTCTAGGTTCACAAAAATTCTTTCCTCATAGTCCATGTCAAGTTAACACGTACGGCACCCAAAAGGTCTCCAATTTTTACAGAAAATTAATTCTATCATATCTTCTCTTAGATTGTTGGAAATATTCTTTAGAATTTCTGTAAACTTATATATTTGGAGATAACGACATAACAAACAAATAATATAACTATACTACAAATATAAAGTAAGCGAGATTGGAAAACTTATTGTAATCGAGACACGCGTTAAGCGCTCTCCTGAGAGAAGATATGTCCCCGCTTGCACCGAGTTGTGTGACATTCCACTCCCAAGATACAACGATCATCCACGGAAGCTTTGTGTGCAGCTAAAGCTTTCCACACGAATCAAAAATCGCCCGTATGCTCAAAACTATATCTCACTTAGCTTGTAAAATAACACACAAACAATACTTCATAATTTTGTGAAGTGAAAAACTCTATCTTTCTTGTGGTTTCCAACACCCATATAAATAGGTAAAAAGTTAATACTCCAATAATTATATAATATAAAACCCTATAAATACCATCTAATATAGGGCATAAAATCCCATGATTATATTTGTGGGAGTTACAATATTTATATCCAATAACCACCCTTTTATTAATCAAATATAATTAGACACAATAAATTATGTTAAAGAGATTTTAAAAGCTTTTTCTTACATGAAATAGTAAAAGTGGAGCAATAAACACGGACGGAGAAATTATTTTTTTGATATGGTTGTCTTAATGTACTATTAATTGGGCTTTGCATGATTAAAGGGTTGTTCTAACGACAAAAAAACAGTTTTCTTTCTTAAACCAAGACAGATCATTCTCTAATAATACATCACATAAAAAATCGTGAAAAATCAATTTTTTTTTAAAACACTTTTACAGGAACACCCCTAATTTTTCGCCATGTTCCACATAAAACAAATATCTGTATCTTTCTACGGTTCTACCGCGACCCAAAAAAGAAAAAAGGAAAAAAAAAGAAAAGATCCTCAGCGCCAATTTGGCCATACGAGCTCTGGAGCTTGGTGGGGGTGGCACGGCACGAGTAGTACGGTAGCACACACGGAGATATTTCGCTCAAAACTTGCATTCTAACCGTTAAATTAGTTGATGTATACCCAGAAGATAAAACCAAAACCAAAACCACGACCAAAACCAAATATATGGTTCCAGGAAATCCTCTCAAACAAAAATCCTTCAACTCTCTCTCTCTCTCTCTCTAACAATTGAAGATGGCGAGTAGTATCTCACACCACCTCTTCTGCATTCAGTCACTGCATCATCAATTCCGGTGTTTCTGCTACTCAACCAATCCCCCGTCTAGTAAACCTTCAGTTCTCCTAAAAAACCCTAATTTTTCCCTTCGTCTTCGTTCCATCGTCCCCAAATCAACTCCTCGCGAGAGCCCTAGCACCTCACTCGAACGTCCGGCCCAGGAACCCGAAACCTCTGCCTCAGGTAACCGGGTCAAGAGCCCGGATCCAAGCCCGAGTTCTCGTCCATCGTTGAATTCAATTTCTCCTCTACTCCATCGATTAAGGTATAATGTAGTTACAGCAGTCGTTATTTGATTCTAGTTTAGCCTTGAGATATAGGTTCCAGTTTGATTAATGTGGATTTCAAATGAAGGGATTTGCAGTTCAATTTTGGCAGAAGTATTAAGTTTTAGATATGGGAGGTGTTTGATAAAATTAAATACTGAAAAAGTGAGAAAAGTATTAAGTTTTATAGACTACGTTTTAAGAGAGACTTAAATTTATAAGCTACGTGAAATACAGTTATCTAACCTACTTAATTGATGATCACTCAATATATTCAGTTTTAAGTGCTGAATTTTATTACACCCCATAGTTGGCCTGTGAAACTAGTTGGAATGATGGATAAAGGTTGAAAAGAAGTATCATTTGGGGATGGTTGTATAACTGGAAATGTTACCATTGAAGGATTTTAAAAAACTTCGAGTAGATAGTTGTGTTGAGTTGTGACACTCCAAATTGTACACTTCTATTAAGTACTTTCACTTTACACAAGACACAAGACAATACTATGGAACACCTCATGCTTGGACGCCTCACTCTCACACTATAGTGTCTCCACTCACACTAACATCTTACTCACACTCGAGACTTTACTCACACTTAGTCTCTCACTTTGCACTCTCACCACACACTTACACAAAATGAGCTCCCATCCTCTATTTATAGGGAGCAAAGGAACTTTCTAGAATATGACTATCCTAGGATAATGCTACATGCTTCTACAGAAACCTAGACCATTCCATCATAGTCAATTTGATTCTGGTAGAATCCAAAAGGTAGGGGTGTCGACAAGTCGGGTTTCTGGCCTACCCATCACCCGACCAGATAACATTGGGTGAGGAAAATAAGTACATGATTTTGAATCGAGACCGATGAGGAACAGAAAACACAGGGCCGGTTGAATTCGTGTCGGGTTTTCGGGTTTTAATAAAAAAAACAAAGAAGATACTTTCAATTTGCCTTTATCAGCGCAAGGAAGAAGGGGAAAAGCGATGAAGATGCCAATGATAAAAGTGGAAGATGTTAATGAGTGACCACGACTGTTTTAACTCGTTCTCCAGCATTGGTTGAGACGAGTTGCACCGGTGGAGATCCAGTCGAGAGGAATCGACCTCGTTAAAGGAGGTAATATGAATGGTTTGATATTTGAAGAGCTGAGCAGAGAGAGAAGGGTGAGTATTTCAAGAGGGTGAGAGATGCGAGCAGAGAGAGTAAGAGAGACAAAAAAAAAAATTCTTTCTTGAAAATGAATGATAGAGAGAGAGAGTCAGAGGTGGAGTTAATGTGGTGGAGTTGCGCGCCTCTTAATATCTAAGCTCAGTGTTCTAAAAATCGTCCGCCTAGGCCGACTAGTTCCCGCCTAAGCGCTAGGCGGTGGTCCACCACCTAGATTAGGCAGTTGATTAGTTGGCACCTAGTCCTCGCTTAGGCGCTAAAGCGGCCGATTAGTCCGTGCCTACGCGCTAGGCGCCCTTTTCTGCCCGACTAGCCTCTAGCGATTTTTAGAACATTGTGTGAGCTTTATTGGAAGTATAACCTTGAAAACGGTAATACTTTACGTGTCAACCTTTCCTCCAACAGTCTTACGCCAGGTGTAGTGCACTACAAATAACCAAAGGACTATTTTGTTGGTCAGTTCGGGTCTAATCAGTTGGGAATTACGCCAACCCGTCATTTGATCCGAAACCTGCATATTTCAACATCAGTAACCGACACCGACCAAATCATTTGTCAAAAATGTCTGTGGACGTTCGGGGCGAATCAGGTCGTCCGTGTTTCTGCACACCCCTACCATAAGGTTATAGCATAACACGGGACATTCCAATTGGATCCGAAACCTTCTAGTAAATTTTGAAGATTCCATAATAGTGTAAAAGATTATATTGGAGTCCAGTATATTGTGGAAGGATCCGGAGACTTCCAGAGAGTTGGTGATGACTCTCAACACTACCCGTCAGCACCGACTTTATTTCATCTCCTTAAAGCATATTTTCCCACTCCACGCTTGGAGATCCTTCCCCGAACATTGTTGATTGCCCCTTGCTTCCAACCTTTTCATGAACATAATGTGCATAAATATGGCTTGGCTTTTGTCGGCTTGTCGACGTCGAGAGTAATTGCCCATCCTTTTTGTCTTTACCCCATCGAATTGAGTGAGCTTCTTTCGATGTTTCTCATTGGCATCTGCTTGCCACACACTTGTATATTCTTCTTGTCTTCTATACAAGCTATGATCCAACTTCTCATGATGCACTTCACTCGACTTTCTTAACTCCCCCAGCTTCTTTTGCAACTGTGTTGGATTCTTTATGCTCATCCCTTCTTGACCGCCTTGATTATTTTCATTCACATTATCTTCTCTCCTGTCCAAACATGTGGTCGATTTCCTCAAGTTTAGGTTCTCCTTCGAATGATAACTCATCAGCCTCAATGATGACAGTGCATATGGCCACTTCATCATTGGTCTAATTGCACTCTTCTCCACTGTGTCAAAGTCTACCTCCTCTTCCTTATATGCTTCAGTGACGATGAACACTTCAGAAGGTGATTAACAGTCCCAGTCTTGTTCACCGAGTATCTCCTATCAATCCTGAGGGCTAATAACTAGCTTGAGCATCCTATTCTTCATTGTTTTCATCTTGTTGACCACTTGATGTTACCTTATTAGTTATTACCTTTAGTTGACCTTCTATTATGTGGACACTCTCTTTGGTAATGACCTATCTTGCCGCAATTGAAACATTTTATGTCTTTTTCTTCGATATCCCATAGTCCTTTGATCACCTTGACAACTGTTGAACCAAGCTCCCCATGCTTGATAGCTCGTGTTAGGCACTAACTTTGAATCTTTTGCTTTCTTTGGCTTCGGAGGGTTCTGCCACCTCGAGCTGACATTTCTCTTGTTGGAGAACAATGCTTCCTCTTCATCGTTCTTTATTTTTCTCCAGCCATTTGCTTCATCAAGGTTTCTTGATTTGCCAAAAGACTCTCCAACTGAACCAACGGTAGTTGGGTTGACCATCCTCTAGTGGCTGTCATGAGACCACTATACTCGGGCCTTAAACCTCGAGTAATGATTTGTCTCATGACTCTCATCCTAGACTCGTTAATCTTCGATTCAGAGTCGAGTTGAGAAATTTCGTTGCAAAGAGTCTTTACCTTTAGAAAATATTGGCTGATAGTCATCGATCCTTGCGTCAAAGTAGCCAGCTCATTTTCCAAAACTGCAGTCGTGCATCGTTTGTCTTGGAAAGTAGTACCGCAAATGTATCCCAAACTTGTTTTGGAGTTGTAGCTTCCCGTACGTGCTCCAATGATTCTTTCTGGACTATTGTCTGCGACACGAACATCGCTTTCCCTCCTTGATCTTATCAACCTGCGCAATACCTCGGCATCTTCTTTTGACAGTTGGGTAGTCCTATTGCCACCAACAATCTCCCATAGATCTTGACCTTGGAGATAAGATTCTATGCACATCTTCCAATAGTTATGATTATAATTATTCAATTTTTCAAGACCTCCTGGTAAGTTCCCAAATTCGGACATAATGATTGAGCCTAGACCTTTCAGCTACGACGTCTTGGAACAACCACCAGTTTACCTCGCTGCTCCCCGTCTCTGACCGTCTAGCTTTGATACCAGATTGTTGAGTTTGGACACTCCAAATTGTACACTTTTATTAATACTTACGCAAGGCATAGGACAATACTTTGGAACACCTCACGCTTGGACACCTCGCTCTCACACTAGAGTGTGTCTCCACTCACAGTAACACCTCACACTTGAGACTGTACTCACTCTTAGGCTCTCACTTACACTCACACTTTGTACTCTCACCACACACTTACACAAAATGAGCTCCCATTCTACATTAGAACAATCCTAGAATAATTCTACAAGCTTCTAGAGAACCCTAGACCATTCCATCATAGTCTAGAAGATTCAGTAGAATCCAGCATAACCTGGGACATTCCAATAGGATCTGGAACCTTTTAGAAGGGTTTAGAACATTCCAGAGTATTGTGGAAGATTCTAGTGAAATCCAAAATATTCAGGAAGAATCTGGAGACTTTCTGAGAGTTGGTGATGACTCTCAACACAAATTCATCCCCATACTCAAATGTCAACATATACGTTTATGTTCATGGAAATATGGAATAACAATGTCAAATTGTTTCACTTGAAATCCACATTGATACAAGCAGAGCCTTGGTAATGAGAAGAGTATGTTTCTGAGATTTTATTTGTTGTTTTGCTTTCGGATATTTGAAGGGAGGGGATTAAGGCTGATCAACTTGGATTGGATATCTTGTCTATTGCATTGCCAGCTGCATTGGCTCTTGCTGCTGACCCACTCACTTCACTGGTGGATACAGCATTCGTTGGCCATTTGGGTACTCAAATTTGATTTGTATAATGGTTATTCCTATTGTGATTTAAATCCCAATATAGGGGATTTACAGCTTATAGTCTCGTTGTTATTTGCTTACTCGAAGAGTTTGTAACAAGCTCAAAACTTTTTCTCGTTGTTAAAGTCTCGTTGTTATTACAAGCTCAAAACTTGTACCCATTTTATGAGGAAAGTAACTTTTCACTACACAACAAGGTATCATCTATTCCCAATAAAAACTTCTTTGTTTGGAAATTATTGTGTAACAATTTTATTTGCAATAGTATCAAACATATCCGTTCAATCCTCCATTCAGTTACACAATCATTCTCTTCTTATCATTGAGAGAAAAGTGGATCTGCAATGGAAATTTTCCCTAGAGACAGAGGAGAAAAGAGTTTGTAACATTGTGAATCTGAAATAGGGAGGGAGCTTAATACGTGGTTCAATGTCTTTGAAATAGGGTTAAATATTTGTACTACTTAAAATTTGAACCATTGCTAAAGTGCTAATATCATTTCATTAAGAAATTAAACAACCTGATGCTGTAGCCTTTAAGTATTGTCGGTATGTTATACAACTAGCGTGCAATTAACTTCTAATCGGTGTTCTGTCTAGTTAGTCACCATCGTCATAGGTATAGTGAATTATTGATGGTAACTTAAGCTGTTAGGGTCTATTGGTTGGACACTTGGACTATGCTTATCAGTATAGTGGAACTCTAAACTATGCCCTGTGAATGATGTATTGTTATAAGCATACATGAATAAGATGGTGGTGATGATAATGGCTAGTCCGAGTTTTGTATGTAACGTTATTGCTTTATATCCCAATTAGTTAAAATGATCTTAGCACTTAATAACTCTTGGTTGTGTAGGATCGGCTGAATTGGCAGCCGTAGGGGTATCAGCTTCAGTTTTCAATCTGGTTTCAAAATTGTTTAATATTCCTTTGCTCAACATTACCACGTCCTTCGTTGCTGAAGAGCAAGCATTGCTTGCCAAGAGTCATGATGAATCTCATCAGATTGACCAAGGTACATCCTGTAGCATCAACTATTGTGATTAGTCTCTCCATTGTTTAGTTTTCCATTATATATAGGCAGAATCCTCTTTTCCATTGACTAATGAAGATTTCGATTGTGTTGTTTTTATGTTTGTTGAGATCACGTGACTGACCGCAAAAGCAAGAAAATCCTTCCTTCCGTGTCGACTTCATTAGTACTAGCTGCTGGCATTGGTGTCGCAGAAACGCTAGCACTTTTTTTTGGCTCCGGGTTCTTGATGAATACCTTGGGTATACCTGCTGTACGTCTTTCATAGCTAGTACTTGATTGCATACTCAAGAGACTACTTTATTTCCCCATTAAATTTTCTAGGATCCTTCCGTTTTCTGCTTATATTTTGCTGTGGTTGTTCTTGTTATGGGAGAATCCTAATGTATTTTTGCAATTCTTTTCACACACATTTGTTAACCTCATATAAGTTCAGAAAAACTAGTCCCAGCTATATGTTAGTGCCTTTATGATGCCTTTCTGACAAATTTTATCAGTCATCTAGACCATTAACATATATGGAATCATATCCTCCACAGCCTACTGTAGCGATATTTGCACCCTTTCCATAGCCCCTGTAGAATCATTAATCACTTTTTTTGGATTGTTTATGCTATTGATTTTTACTTGTTTCTCAATTAGAGGATGCCTGTGAGATTGATTTCCTCCAATCAATACTGTATGATATGACGAAGACTGCGGAGTATAAGTGGATTCACGAAATTACTAAGCTTGGTGTCTACTTAGATCAACTGCATTTCTCTCTTAATGATTTTAAATGTCTGCACCAGAAACTATGTATGAATGAGGTTTAGGGTGTTTACTGAACTTAGAAAAGTCTTATGTCACATCTGCTTGGATTGGCTGCATTCAAGCACCTTCGGGGGAGCATCTATCATCAACTATCATAGGCTCTCAGGTCCCTCAACCCCATTGGGAATTCTTCTTCATCCTGATCCATTTCAGTCCCTTTTTATTGAACATAATCAAACCCTCTTAAAGGACTTTTTCTTTCTGTACTTGTTCCATTATTTGAATTGAAATTCGTTGTTTCCGAATGTCAGATGCATAGAGAATGCGCTCTTTGCAGTTACAGTTATAAAATGTGATCAATTTTGTGACCATAGCATAACCCTAATTGATGTAGTATTGAGTATCAATACAACTTACCATCAATATGGTTTAATAATAGATACGCACATGCACCCGTTATCACATTTGATATCATGACATAATTCAGTGGTGATCAGTGGGGCAGTTGTTAAACACAGCTTTAACTACCAAAACTTTGTGCAATGGACAAAGATAAGATTGGAAAATAATGTGCACTGAAAATAAGAACAAAACAAAGATGTCCCTTTCTGTTGTCTTGTGGAAAGTAATAAAATTGGATCATTCAAAAATAGTATAAGAAATAGCAAATGGCAGTAGGGGCGTGGGCTCCTTCCACCAATGACTCTGTTGTTGTTTTCTGCAATAAGAGGGAAGGAAGCTCTATAGAGAAAACTTTCATCATATCATTTGCAAGGATGAACACAAGAGTTTAATATGGGGGGGACGTATATAAAATTTTATCACACTCACAAAGAAGCACGTTCTTGCCTTTTATAACCATGCACCTCCTAAAAAAACAGCTAGGATCATTTTCATCTAATGGCTCACATTCTCCTTGTAGAGTCTTACTAGAATATATGTTTCACTCTTCATATCTCCACAATATTTCAGAACTCTCTACACAACTCTAGCATATAGTGGAGTCTTCTACAATCTTCTAGAATATACTGGAATCCTCCAGAACTCTCCGGAACTCTTAGGTTCCTCCTCTTCTAGAACCTTCTAGAACGATCTAGAACATTTTTCATCATTGTCGACCGTTCTAAAATAGTCCAGATTATTCTTCAATATTCTATAGAGTTTTCCACCGTTCTAAAATACTTTGTAACACTCTCAAACCTTCCAGACTTTTCTAGAATTCTCTAGTGGCTTTACATATTTGAAAAATCATACCAAAAAACTATCATAGATAATTATCAATCTATACTATTACAAAAAGGGAAATTTATCGAAATGGTCCCTATAGTTTCACCCTTGTCTTCTTGATTTGGTTCCTCTATTTTCAATTTCACTCTAACGAATTCAATTTTGGTCCAATTAGGTCCAATCGATAACAGACGTTTGTGAACATGACGGAAATTCCATTTTGGGGGTTTTTTGAGGGACAAAACAGACTTTTTGCCCATCCTTCTTCTTCCCAAATTTGTTACCACCCTAACCCTAATCCTGTGAAGTTGTGGAGGAAGAAACCAGCGTGAAAAATATGAGGTGTTAGGGCTCCCCCTTCTCATTTCACTGTATATATATGGACAAAGGTACACGTACAATAATACCCCTAGGAAGAAATAAAACAAACAAATAAACCCCTGACTTAACACTCCCCCTCAAGTTGGTGCAAAGATATCTATCAAGCCCAACTTGAACACAATGGGGTGAAAACTTCTACTACTAAGACCCTTAGTAAATACATTAGCTAACTGGTCTTCTGATCTCACAAAAGGCATGCAAATTAAACCGTTGCTCAACTTCTCTTTGATGAAGTGCCTGTCAATTTCAATATGCTTCGTTCGATCATGTTGGACAGGATTATGGGCAATGTTTATGGCAGCCTTATTATCACAATAGAGCTTCATAGGACCAGCATCAGGGAATCCCAAATCACGTAAAAAGGTTTGGAGCCATAAAAGTTCGCAAACACCATGAGCCATTGCTCTGTATTCGGCATCTGCACTGGATCTAGCAACCACCGACTGCTTCTTACTCCTCCAAGTAATCAAATTTCCTCCAAGAAAGGTGCAATAACCAGAGGTAGATCTTCTATCATCAATAGATCTTGCCCAGTCTGCATCGGTGAAGGCTTCCAATTTCAAGTGACCATGATTGGAGAACAAAATTCCTTTACCTGGGGAAGATTTAAGATACCTCAAGATGCGATAAACTGCATCAAGATGCACAGTACGAGGTTCATGCATAAACTGGCTGACAACTCCCACAGCATAGGAAATATCTGGTCTGGTGCGAGATAAGTATATCAGGCGACCCACAAGTCTCTGATATCTCTCCTTATATGTATGCTCTCCCGCATTGCTACCAAGATGATGATTGGCTTCAATGGGAGAGTCGGTTGGCTTACATCCCAACATACCAGTTTCTTCTAAGAGATCAAGGATGTACTTCCTTTGAGAGATAAAAATCTCTTTGTCAGATCTAGCCACCTCCATTCCAATGAAGTATTTCATAGACCCCAAATCCTTAATCTCAAACTCTTGAAGCAGATGTGGGCTCAACTTTTCCTTTACTGCATCAGTGGCACCGTAGATTAAGGCCACCCATCTTTTGGGATTTTGGAAAAACTTTTTCCTAGTTTAGTTAAGCACTGTACTAGGAGTAAGTTTTTCTGTGAAGCGTGTGAACTTGCAAAACACAAACGCTCATTTTATGCTCCTCTTAATCAAAGAAGTGATTCTCCTTTTATGGTTATCCATTCTGATGTTTGGGGTCCCTCCCCCGTTACATCTCTTTTAGGCTATCGTTGGTTTGTTACCTTTATTGATTGTCATTCCCGTGTCACTTGGGTGTACTTACTTAAGGCAAAATATGAAGTTTTTTCGTGCTTTCAATCTTTTCACAAAATGGTGCGTACTCAATTTGATGTTAACATTAAAGTACTCCGTAGTGACAATGGGACTGAGTATATTGATGGGAATTTTCGGGCATATCTGAATGACTCTAGCATTCTTTTTCAGACTTCTTGTGTTGGTACTCCACAACAAAATGGAGTTGCTGAACGCAAAAATCGTCATCTTGCTGAGGTAGCCCGTTGACTCTTGTTTACCATGAATGTTCCTAAACATTTTTGGGGTGAAGATATTCTTACTGCAGCTTTTCTTATCAATCGCATGCCATCCAGTGTTCTTCAATTCCAAACTCCTCTTAAGTTTCTCCCTGGCTGTTCTCGGGTCTCATCTCTTCCACCCAAGGTTTTTGGTTGTGTGTGTTTTGTCCATGCTCCTAAGCACCCTGGTGGTAAACTTGATCCCAAAGCCCTTAAGTGCATCTTTCTTGGCTATTCTCCTACTCAGAAGGGTTATAAATGTTATGACCCACACTCTCGCAAAACATATGTTTCCATGGATGTCACTTTTTGGGCGGGTCTTGATGTGGAGTATGATCCCATTCGAGTGCAGGTATTAGGCCGTGTTCCTTTTCCCTCTTTAGGAGAGGCATATGCCTGTGTCCAGGAGGAGGAGATTCGACGGGGTGCTATGGTACCTGTTTCCATTCCAGATCGCTCGGCTCTGGTTGCCATTCTTACTCCACGGGATGGTAAGGCTCAGGTTGGGGATAAGAGCAGTTCTGTTGATCGTGATTTGCTTCAGTGTGACTATTGTCACAAGACTAGACATACCCGGGAGTTTTGCTGGATGCTCCATGGGCGTCCCTCTCGTGGACGGGGTGGTAGTCGAGGTGGTGGTTGAAGTTCTCATGCACATGTCTCGGAGTCTATTGTGGAGACCTTGTCGGATTCTAGTGGAGGTCGGTCACATCCTTCCGGCTCAGATAGTTCTCATGGTGGTGCTCTTTCTCAGGGGGAGTTACAGACTCTTAGGCGTCTTATGACGAGGCTTGACTCTCCATCTACTACAGTTTCTACTTCCACTACTTCTTCACACTTTGCTCACACAAGTATTCAGGCTAGTGCCTTTACTACTTCATCCTCACTTCCTTGGATAATAGATTATGGTGCTACTGATCATATGACAGGCTGTTCATCCTTCTTTGACTCCTATTCTCCATGTTCTGGTAAGGATAAGGTCAGAGTAGCAGATGGATCCCTATCTTCGATTTCAGGGAAAGGTTCTATAAATTATTCTCCAACCATGTCACTTTCTTCAGTACTTCATGTCCCAAGTTTTTCCACCAATCTTCTCTCTGTTAGCAGTCTTACTCATTCTTTAAACTGCTCAGTGACATTTTTTCCTACTCATTGTGTTTTTCAGGAACTGGATACGGGGAGAATGATTGGCAGTGGTAAAACTTATGGAGGACTATACTTTTTGGAGCCTGCGCCTAATCCAATTAGTCCGCCTATATGTGGCCAAGCTCTGATACCATGTGAAGTTGTGGAGGAAGAAACCAACGTGAAAAATATGTGGTGTTAGGGCTCCCCCTTCTCATTTCACTGTATATACATGGACAAAGGTACATGTACAATAATACCCCTAGGAAGAAATAAAACAAACAAATAAACCCCTAACTTAACAAATCCTTTCCTCTGCACCAAAAAAAAAAAAAAAAAAGTAGTGTGCAACAAAGGGTTTGGCTTTGGTAAAGCATTGGGAGGTCACATGAGAGTCCATGTTCAAGCCAACAAAGAGCTAAAATCCAATTCTAATAATGGCCAAGCGAGCAGCTGCAGCATTGGCTGTGATAAAACCATTTGTTCACGTTGTGGGAAGGATTTCCCTATGTGAAATATTTGTTTGGGCACATGAGGTGCCATCCGGAGAGGGAATGGAGGGGAATTCAGCCGCCCCAGCAGGCGAAAAACAGCTCGTTATCCCGTTATCGTCTTCCATTTCCGATCCCGAGTCTGAACAATTCCAACGCATGGTTGAAGAATCGGTGACTGATTTGACCGAGTCATTACCGAGTTGGTGTGTGAAGTCCCAGCGAGGCTGTAAAGCGCTTGTAACTGAAGAGGAGAAGTTATTTGATGCTGTGGAAGATTTAATGAGGCTAGCTCTGCTCGTGGTGATTCAATGGAGTCTGGATTGGCTCACAAGAACAGAGTGGATGGGTTTGATTTTGATGCTACAAATGGCGATTATTATTCTACAATTGCAGCTGGTGAGGAGGGTGATGAGTTAGAAGCTAAGCCGGTGAGCTGAGCCGAGGTGCAAAAGGAAGATGAAGGCGCTAGTGGCTACATGAAGTCACAACATGGTTGATCAGACGGTGGAGATAGAAACCTGATTCTGTTTTTTTATTTTTTTTATTTTTTTTGCAAAGGAAAGGATTAGGGTTAGGGTTACAAATTGGGGAAGAAGAAGGATGGCAAAAAGTTTGTTTTGTCCCTCAAAAAAACCCCAAATTGGGATTTCCGTCATGTTCACAAACGTTTGTTATCGATTGGACCTAATTCGACCAAAATTCAAACTACAGGGTTCATTAGAGTGAAATTGAAAATAGAGGGGCCAAATCGAGACAGGGGTGAAACTAGAGGGACCATTGCGATAAATTTCCCTTACAAAAATGTTTCATATATTGCACATGCATACAATACTGTACCCCATACCAATTTTAAAAGATAAAATATTAAACTTTGAGCTAAATTTTGCATTGATGCACACAATATTAAGAGGAAGATTATTAAACTTTATATAAAATGTTGAGCGGGCGGATAAAATGTTGACGTGTGTAAGAAAAAAGCTACTAAGATTTTGAAGAAATTTGAAATATGGGAAGGGCGGTCGCCAGGGCTCAGCCACCCCTCGGTCCGTCCTTGACCATTAGTGTCACTGTGCCTTCTTAATATTTCCCTTGACTTGTACTCGTAGCATCCCATATATTCTTTTGGTGATTGATGATATGGTATGCGCGTAATCACTAAGGTTTGTTGTGTTCGCAGGATTCACCAATGCGTGGACCAGCTGAGCAATTTCTTTCCCTGAGAGCCTTTGGTGCTCCACCAATTGTAATTGCACTTGCTGCACAAGGAACTTTTCGGGGTTTTAAGGATACGAAGACACCTCTGTTTGCTGTCGGCAAGTACTACTTGTCAAAATTGTGAATATTTTTTGTTTTGGTGGCAAACTAGAATTGCTTTGAAAAGGAGATACCTTACGGTCTTACCACACCCACACAGACACACACACACACACACAAAAAAAAAACTGTCCTACCCTCCAGATACCAACAAAAAAAAAAAAAAAAAACTTCAACTAGGATGAAAGGATTTCAAATGAAGGTTTCACCAAACGCTATGAATCACAGTGTTGTTCAGGGCTTTTTATGCAAAAATCAAATTATGTCTCTCTAGGACAGTGGAGAAAGGTCTCTGAATGCCTTGGAAAATTCTGCACTCTCTTTCTTGCCAAATGTTCTACCCCTCCCCATAGCAAGCCAAGCAAGTCTTTCTAATTGTTTTAGAGTGAGTCCCCTAACTGTGTTATGCAAGGACTTCCTAATAACCTCATCTACTTATGCCAAGAGTATGGACCTTAGATCTGCAACATAAGTGACAAACTGATTTCACTTATTTCCAGAGTAAGTGCAATTAAAGAAGGGATGAAAAATGGTCTCAACTTTTTGGTGGCAGAAAGAGCATATGGAGGAAGAAGCAGAGTAACTCCCCAATGAATGTGTCTCTCTTTGGTTCTGAGCTTTCTTTTCATAGTCATCCACTGGATGAAACTGTATTGGAGGCCGTTTCGTGAACTAGACGAGCTTGTGTCAGTGCATAGGAGGAAAATGAGGTATGATGGCATCCCAAGTTGCTGCCTTGTTATAGGTAGAAGAAGGAGAGACAGTCCATAAGACTCTATCATTTATAGAGCAGTTAGGTAGTAAATAGGGCTGGAAGGAAAGGGAAGGCCATGTCCAGTGGAAGAGGAGATGACTTGGGGCTAAAATAGTCTTAGAGAGGACAAGTACCTTCTATTAATTTTACCAGCTGTCTCAAATTCATTAAACTTTTAACAAACAGGCCCAACAAAGTATATGAAGCTGTCCAACGCCCTCACATACTACCCCTTAATTGTACGTCTAATAGGAAACAAATACAAACAAAGAGACTACCTAAAGACCTCCCTTGGTTACCGGTTGTCCCAAAAGCTTAAGTTCTTAGAAAAAGGGCCTAACAATGTAGGTCAAGCTATTGAACAAACTCCCTCACTTGCAATTCCGTATTGCATGCGAAGATGTGAACTTCACCATTCCAATAGAACGCCCATGAATGAGCCTAGTTGTACCCCTTAAATTGAGATGTTTCCTCCAGGTTCAGATGGGATGCCAAGAGCCCAAAGCACATATTTTTAGTGAGGTAATGTGGTACCATTGCACCTACAAAGATTTGGGTCTAGAACAAACAGCCCGGGTAATGTCTAATACAAGAAGGATTGTCAATAAGTTGTCAAATGACTTACTGGGATAGTGCCACCTACTTGTAATTGCATGGCATGGGTAAAGTTTAGACCTCACTATACAAGAATTTTTGTTGAAACAAGCTCTAGATTAAGCCATTAACAAGTTTTTTTTTTTTCCTAGCCGATGTCAGTGTTGTAATTAGTAGCTAGTGGGGTTTGAACCTCAATCAAATTCATGGGAGTACATGGCGCCAACCACTGGGCTACCACTCCAGTTTCAAGCCATTAACAAGCTTTGCCAAGCTCATGCCAATCAAAAAATAAATAAATGCTTTGCCATTGCCAAGCTTTTGTCCAAATACTCACAAAGAATGTCAAACAAGCTATTGAACATCAGGCAAGCTGAAGCCCAACCCAAAACCAAACAAGAATTTTTTTTGCATATCTTTATTGTGGGATCATTAGGGCTTGACATATGCGTATCCATAGGTGTGATGCAGTCAGGCAGACTATGTAGCTTGATCAATGGACTTAGCCAATGGCTAAAGCCTAGAAGTGATTCTTCTTTGGAAAAATTGACTGCTATTGGAAAGAGTAAAACAAGTTTACTTTTTACTTGCAATACAATTTACAGTTTATTGGATCCCAGTGATACATCCATGCAATTCGCTCTATCAAATTTAATTATAGATACGCCAATATTCGGGAATTCTATCTTCTGTCAAGTAAAATAGCTTTTTTAATATTTGACAAATTGCCTACTCTGGGTTTCAGGTGCTGGAAATCTATTAAATGCAATACTAGATCTGATTCTCATTTTTTTATTTGGTCTTGGCGTTGGTGGTGCTGCAATTGCTACTGTGATTTCTGAGTACGTCAGTGATGTGGTAAAACTAATGCATATGCTTGACATTCCTCAAAAACGTAGGACTTTGTCTATATTTCTTCTCCTCATTGTTTTTTCTTGTGCTGTGACTGCTGTCTTATCAGATATTTGATTGCGTTTATCCTTCTGTGGAAGTTGAATAGCAAAGTGTTACTTGTTTCTCCAAACATTGATGGGGGAAGAGTTGTTCGATATCTAAAATCCGGTAAGTCTCTTGAAACCTTCAGGTGTGATGGAAGAAGTTGACGCTTGTCTTTCACTCTATTTCTCTAGTGCTTGGAGCCTTGGACAACCAATGTGAAAAGTGCATTGTTTAGGTGATGAGCCCTCGTCACATATTTAAATGGCCAATTTTTTATTCTGGATAGCGGCAGGAATTTCAATAGATTGATAGTTCCTATGTGGAAGTAAAGATAAGTAAACAATTTAATATGATAACGACTGACAGACACCAGATATATTCGCACCTGACTACCTGAGTTAAGTTCAAAATTTGCGACAGAGGCTAACATTGTTGGATTAAATTCCCCCACTTGCACATTCATAATGATTTTGTTTGTTACTTAAAATCATGTAACAAGAAATGGAATGATCAATCCTATGTAAAATGCTGAAGACAGGACACAGAAAAGTGAACTTCGTAAGAAGCTATTGCATTGTCATTGTGAATGTTTAGTTCAGTTTTGTCGAAGTTCAGATTTGCTGCAATAAACCATCATTATAATCGAGTTACAAAGACTATACCTAGCAACGTCTTACATATTATTGGCATGCATGGATGCATAACAATAGGATTTAATCAGTGTCCTCTTGGCAGGCAGTAGAAACTCCAACTTGATTGAAGAAGTTATTTGTTCAGTATTTAATGCACGCAATCTGCCTAATTATCTCTTGTTAGGAAATGTTAATTTATGGCCAGACATTTGGCTTGTAAGGAAAGGCTAGCATAAGCATTGGGTGCAAGTAAACGAGTTAGCAACAAATCTATATTTAACAGGGAAATTACATAGTTTTTTCAATGAGGGATACTCTGATGTGATTACTACATATGTCTTTGTCTTGGCATGTCTTTATATGTCAATTAGTTGAAGGAAAGACACACTTAGATTTTTTATTTGTATGACTGGAAACACGATTCCTTGTGAAAGGATTTCCTCAGCTTAAAGTGTATGCATATATAACTGAACTTCGTGATCGCAGTTTATCTATTGTTGCTGGTGTAACGAGAGATACACGATACTTTTCTTTGTAGTTGTTGCTGTATCCATACTTGATCCCTGACATGAGGTTTAGAATTCGACCATATTCTATTTGGCCTGTAAGAGCAGTGATAAAACCGATATGCAATTGGCCTGAAAGGTTTCATAAATTCATGGTAATGCCATGGCTTGTGTTTGAGATGCATCCTTCATCCTAGATATGATCTCATCTCGTTTTGCAGGTGGGCTTCTAATTAGCAGAAGCTTAGCAGTCCTTGTTACCATGACACTAGCTACTTCAATGGCAGCGAGAGAGGGACCCATAGCTATGGCTGGTCATCAAATCTGTTTACAAGTGTGGTTGGCAGTATCTTTACTTACTGATGCTTTAGCACTAGCAGGACAGGTATGCAATAAAGCCTTCATATCTTCGCACTGTGCATTCCAGCAGTGAGGGTGCACTTAAATTTTCTACTCCCTCCGTCCCAAAAAGTTTGGCCTACTTTTAAATTTCAACATTTTATGTACAATAAACAATGTTACTCAAAACTTTTAACTTTTCAAGTTTGCCTTTCATTAGTTGACTCTAATTTAATAGGAGTTAATTAAGTTTTGAATTTAAATTGTTGTCCGCAAAGCGAAAAATCTTGCCACCAATGTAATTAGAGCTCTTTTTCAAAATTTTAAAATGCACTTTAAACTTTAAAATTTTCAATTATTCTTCTTTTGGTCTCATTATTTTGATTGTTAAAAGTATCTCAAGGGCAGAAATGGAATTTATCAACTTTCCTATGTTGAAAATTTTAAATTTGCCCTATATTTTGGGACAACCAAAAAAGGAAAGTAGGCCAAACTTTTTGGGACGGAGGGAGTATTATTATACCGGTCCTCTGTCATTTGTGGGTGATTTGATGCCATATTATTGCTATTTAGTACAGGAATTATTCTCAACACAAGGTTATGTTCATAGCTTATCATTAGTGCTTAAGACCAAGCACGACCACCTTAATAATGCATTCTTTTTTTCCATGTAGTAGATATTTCGTTTTCACTAGGTTAATACTTGTAGAAATTTGTGTCTTAGCCTCTTGTGATCTCTTATTTATGACTGTTTTAGTTCTTTTTGGAATAGAAGAAACCCAAAAGCTATTTTACACGGACTCAGTGCGAGTATCGGGTGCGGGTGGGAGTTTAAGCGTCGGACCTTCCTAAACTTAAATCTTAGGATACTAGGATATGTGTTTCCTAATTGGGTGTGGGTACGGGAACACATCGTGAACACTTGTTTGTAGTATATATTGCATAAATTTTTTTTTTATTATGTATCGTAAATGATATTAAAAATGTATTTAAGCAAGAAAAGGGTAAGGAGAATATGTTTTTGCTATTTCATGTCCATGTGAAAGACTAGAAATATCGCTTTTCTAGCAAATTTGATATTCTTTTCTGTAAATATCATGACAATAGAGGATCCGAGTATCCAAAATGGATATGCTTGTTGGACACATCGACATGGGTACTTCAGCCAAAGTGAAGGATCATGTAACATAGCCCAAAAGGTACGAAGCACCGACACCTCTCCAAGACCCGTATCGCAGTGTCCCGACACGGGGAGACGGCGGGGACACGGTTGGAAACGTGTCCCGACACGCCACGTGGCATGGGACACGGCTAAGCAACTTTTTTGGATGGGGACATGGATGGGGACACGGGAGAGAGAGAGAGAGAGAGAGAGAGAGAGATTTACAGTAGAGAGAGACGACATACCTGCTGCTAGAGGATCTCAGATCTGCTAATGTTGGCTGATGAGGAAGAGAAGAGTTGGGTATATATATATATATATGTGCTAAATTATAGTTTTTACCCTAAATTTTTGAGTAATTATAAATTTACCCATTAAAGTTATAAAAAAAATTCAATTTTACCCCTGAAAGTTTAAAAAAAAATCAATTTGAGCCCTAAAAGTTTTAAAATATTATATATATATATATAAACTTCTGATAAGGGACCCTTATTTAAGTTTCCATGCGGACCTTGGGTATTTTCGACTTTCGGACCAAATTTCGACAATCCGAACCGCTCAATGGTTTTAAAATGTGTTTTTAAGGGCCCCCGCGATGAATCATCAAAAAAAGTAATCGGGAAGAGCTTCATCCAAACAGTTTTTGATAAAAGTTATATATGTAAGTAATTGTTATCGAAAACTGTTTGGATCAAGCCCTTCCCGGTTATTTTTTTTGATGATTCCTTGCGGGGGCCTTTAAAAACACATTTTAAAAACATTGAGCAGTTCGGATCGTCGAAATTTGGTCTGGAAAGTCGAAAATACCCCTAGGTCTGCATGGAAACTTAAATAAGGGTCCCTTATTAGAAGGGGGTCCTATATATATATAAGAAAAAATGTAATTTTTTCACGTTAAAAATTATTTTTGGAAAATCCGAACCGTCCAATGTGTTCAAATTTTACAGTTTTTGCGAAAAACTGCTTGGATCAAGCCCTTCCCGGTATTTTTTTTTGAAGATTTTCCGCTTGGACCCTTGAAAACACTTTCTGAAAACATTGGACGGTTCTGATCGTCAAAAAAATTCTCGGATCACGGAGGTCCGGAGTCCGGATAGGAAGTGGAACACACACACACACACACACACACACACACACACATATATATATATATATAATTAAATAAATAAATATACACGTGGCGTGTCCCCCGCCGTGTCCGTGTCCCAATTTTTTTAGAATTGCCGTGTCCCCGTGTCTGTGTCCGCAGGGGCCGAGCCAAGGGGGGTCACTTGACCCCACTGAGGTGTCAAATTTTAATAGGATGGGTATAATATTTTTTAGAATTTTGTATTTTTGCCCCTTGGATATGGTATTTTTTGCCCAACTACTTGCCCTCCTCCTTACCACTGACCATACCAAATAATTTTCCTTGTAACTCTCTAATTCTCTTCACCACTACTTGCCCTCCTTAGCACACTCAAATGCGTTGAGTTGTTGTATACTGTCATAGATATGCAACTCCAAGAGCTAAATAATCGCTTTAATGAGGTAAACACCGAATTGCTTCTTTGTGTTGCATGTCTAAGTCCATCCAACTCATTTGCAAGTTTTGACAACCAAAAGTTGAACCGCTTGGCCGAATTTTATCCTAAAGACTTCTCCGGTATTGAGCTTTTGGCACTTTCGGATTAACTTGAGAATTTCATCATTGATGTGCGTTCTAGAGTCGAGTTTTCAAATTTGAAAGGAATTGGTGATGTTTCTCGAAAGATGGTTAAGACCCAAAAAGAAATAGGGTATCCATTGGTTTTCAGACTTTTGACTTTGGCTCTAGTTTTAGCTGTTGCAACAGCTACAGTAGAAAAAAGAGTATTTTCTGCCATGATGATTGTGAAGAATCGACTTTGTAACCGAATGGATGATCAATGGTTGCATGATAGCTTGATTGTGTATAGTGAGAGGGATATTTTTAATAGTATCACAAATGAGGCTATTATGCTACGATTTCAAGACATGAAAAATCGCCGGGGCCACTTGTAAATGCTGTTATAGGTTTTAAATCGATACCTGCTTAGCTACTTTTTGTTAGCATTGAAGTGTAACTTTTTGTGGTCGGTTGTGGACGCGGTTCTAGGTTGTATATCTGAGCTAATTTTTGTTTGGCATTTCAGTGTATCTTTTGGAGATCAATTGTAAATGAAATTATATGTTATTAATAGATATCTACTTTAACTCCTTTCTATTTTGCATTTTTTTTTTGTTCTATTATTCTGTTTTAAGAATTTGACCCCACTGACATTTAGTTCTGGCTCCGCCCCTGCGTGTCCATGTCCGTGTCCGTTTCCGTTTCCGTGTCCATGCATCATAGCCCAAAAGTATAAACCACTTTATATATGCTTAATGATTCTTTTGGAAAATGGCAAAGTATATTTTGCACATGAGCTTTATATTAATTATATACTAGAGGCCGGGAGCTTTATATTAATTATATACTAGAGGCCGGGCACATGCGATGCGTGTGCACGTCGAACTTTGACCAAAAAAAAAAAAATATGCATAAATTCGTCCAGCTTTTTGCTAGATCTTGTGCATCGAATTATCTATTACTACATCGCAAGAAACATCATACTGTGACTAATAAACGACGGTGAAAATAAATGTCACATCAAATAAACTATTCATATTTTTTTCATATATATGTATTGTATTGTCACGGATTGCACAAAATAAAATTTTACATTACTATAATATTATCATCTTCACAATTATTCCAAAGCGAAAGTATTATTTTTCTATCTCGCATTCCTGTATGAAAACATATTAATATCATAATGTAATTTGACAAAAAAAAGTATGAAAAATAGCGTCCAGCTTATCGGTTGATTGTGTGCGCATTGTATTATCTTTTTTTTTTTAGAAGTTATCTTTTAGATATTTAACCAATGTATTGTGACGGAATTGCACATAATCAAATAATACATTACCATGCTAACACCGCTGTCACCGCCGCTTTTTCCATGTTCTAATACCTAAGTACTCTTCTATCAAATTTTGCAAATCAATCGTGTTAGCTATAACGAAGAACGGCCATTTTGTACAATAAAGGCCGACTTTATTACCTCCATTGATTTTGGAGTCAATGTTATAAGTTTGACAAAGAATACAGTATTGGAGAAATGTGTAATAAGGTGCACTATTATCACCCAACAATGGAATTTTTTTTTATTCGTTTTATTTATATAACATTGAACTTAATCCACTCATTAGCATATGAAAAACACAGAA
The DNA here is from genome assembly GCA_016920895.1 of Vaccinium myrtillus. NCBI lineage: Eukaryota > Viridiplantae > Streptophyta > Magnoliopsida > Ericales > Ericaceae > Vaccinium > Vaccinium myrtillus. The sequence goes on along the minus strand of CM029270.1, from coordinate 19,034,286 downwards.
AACATGGAATAGAGTAAGTTGGAAATAAAGAATGACATTGCATATTTGTGTAACATGAAAAAGTACAATAATAGAAAATCACTTTGAACAATCAAAATTTGTCCTTTCTCTAATATAAAAGAGGACCATCCTCAATCACTGGCCGACTTGTACACATATTTCGTCCCACTGGCTTATACATAAATTTTGAAATTTGTGAAAATTAACACAATTACCAACATTTCTCTCTAATTGGGAGCACTGGAGAAGGGTGGAATGCCTTGGATCACCCCTGATGCCTTTTCTATTGTTTCTCTCTCGACTTGGATTCCGCACAACCTAATGAATGTGACTAATCAGTATGTATATATAAAGTTATATTGTATACTAAAGTAGCAATTTACCCAAGAGTGGAGAACATTTTTGTAATTTTTTTTATTTGTGGGATGAACGAAAAAAGTAGAGCAGAATAGCCGCATGGAGTAGTACAGAGTAGTCACATTGACATTTCCTTGGGGACTAGTACAGAGTACTAACCAAAAAAGTAGTCACATGTACTCTTTTTTTTCTCGTTTAGGGAAAAACAATCAGTAAACAAAAACATGTAAGTAGATCAAGTAAAGTAAACAGGAAAGTGCATTACCTTTGGGATTCTTGTCCTATTCTCTTTTTGTCTATGCACAAACGAGAGAGAGAGAGAGAGAGAGAGAGAGAGAGAGAATTTCCATACCTGTGTCAAAAACAGAAGAACTGCAATTCTGGAGTGGCAATTTTTTTTGTGTAAGGAAATTTGTGGGGGACGGCAGTTGGGGTGGAAGAGTTTACCATCTTGACCCTGGCAGTTACTACATAATAAGATCCGGAAAATGTCAATATATTTCTTTTTTGGAGAAAAGTGGAAAACACTTTTGTGCGAGGGCTTCAAAAAAGGGGACACTAAACTAGTGCTCCCCTTTATATATTAAAATAGATGAATGAATAGTATCTGGAATCAAGTGAATTCTTAGATAAATAGCAGCTGGGTGGCGGCATAGTCCTAAACTATAAGATAGATAGGCCTTTAGCCTGGAGAAGCTGTGCAGAAAAGAATCACCTTAAATTACATTAGCTGCAAAAGTATGACGTACTGCACAAATGGAGGAACAAACTTGTCTGGTGGAGTTGTGTGTACTCGATTAAGGTATTAGCACCCAAAAGGGCTGGATGGAAGAACATTTTTGGTTAACCCATTCTAGGGGAAGACTTAGAGGTGGTTGACAGGGCCTGGCTCCCTGAGCTAAACAACAATTTAGTATGGTATATGAAAATTTCTTCTATATTGTTTTTGTTAAGTAACACAATCCCACATTGCTTGGGTATGGAATGGGTGATCACTTAATAACACGAGGGACCTGTCTACTCATTACCATTTGGTTTTGAGATGGATATAAAGTTGCCAGACGGTATCAGAACGTGGCCCATTCTACCCCACATTTTAAAAATTCTCAATCCACACCCCACGATGACAGATTCAGGAAAAAAGGCTGCACGGTGATAGACCAAAAAGAAGCTACACGTGACAGACCTCAAATGCGGCTGCACATGAGGGGGTTGTTAAGTAATACATTCCTACATTGCTTGGGTATGGAATGGGTGATCACTTAATAACATAACATGAGGGGCCTCTACTCATTCCAATTGGTTTTGAGATCGATATAAAGTTTCCACAGTTTTCTTTCTGATTTTGAGTTTGTGGATATTGGATACATGGGTTACATGTCCAGCATGTCTAGTTTGACAAGCGCCAAACAAATATGTCTTAAGGAGTTTAGATTTGGAGTGTACTATGAAACTCTGGATAAAGCTCTCATCTATGCTTAAAATGCTTTGTGTCAGTTTGTAAACAGAGCTTATGCGAAATAAGAAAGAATTATGTAGGAAATATGATAGCATAAGATAGAGATGAACATGACACTTACTAAGTACTGGGAACCGACTCCCATACCAAAGTCCATGGACCATGGGTTAATTCTATTAGTTTGACAACGCATTTTAATTGTTATAAACTATGCTTTCCAATGCACTGAGGAGCATTGAACAAATAAAACAATGTATATACGGATACTAGTGACCTAATGAGTGCGTCTAGTGCTGCTTCTACATCTTGCTTTTACCCTATTTCTTGACTCATTTCAGTCGTATTTTGAAATATATGACCAATGGGTGTCTTAGGGTTTCTCTTTCCCGTATTTTCATTGTTTCTCTTCTGCCACTGTATCGATATTTATCTTACAGGCTCTTCTTGCTGGTGATTACTCCCAAGGGGATTACGGTCAAGCACGTCAAGTGGTGTATAGAATAATACAGGTTAGCTCGTTGTTTTTTTCTCATTCCAACTTGGTCTTCAAGGGTTTAGTCAGATGGCACTAGTTAAGTAATATAGTCCCACGTTGTTTTGGGATAGAATGGGTGATCACTTAATATGATGTTGGGACCTCTCCACTCATAGCCAATTCGTTTTGAGTTGGATGCTTTAACATGGTCAGACCTAGGATTTAGGAGGCTTTTGGAAAAGACTCTTAATTGATTACCCCATTGTTTGTGCCATAAGTGCACCTTGTTTTGTGGTGATCCAGTTGTTATGGATCCCTTGTTTACCTCTCCACGTGCGGGCCAGGGGTCACACGTGCAAGGAAGCGTTAGAGTTTGTCCCATGCTAGTTAATTATAACATCCAATACTAATATATGAGCCTGGGCAGCCAATTGGCCTTGGGTTAGATTTAAAGTTTTCATATGGTATCAGATCAGGGCCCATTCTACCCCTCATTCCAAAAATTCATAATCCATACCCGATGATGATAGACAAGCAAAAAGGCTGCATGATGGTAGACCCAAAAAGGGGCTACATGTGACAGACCTCAAATGCAGCCGGCTGCACGTGAGGGGGGCATGTTAAGTAATATAGTCCCACATTTCTTGGAGATGGAATGGGTGATCACCTAATATAATGTTGGGACCTCTCCACTCATTGCCAATTTGTTTTGAATTGGATATAAAGTTTCCACAGCACTCATAACTTACCAATTCTATTTTTCTTCCTTTTGTATGAATCAGATTGGTTTAATAACAGGAGTTTCATTAGCTGTCACTTTGTTTCTTGGGTTTGGAGCTCTGTCTAACTTGTTTAGTGACGATGGACAAGTTCTGGGAATCGCGCTGTCTGGTATCTTGGTAAGAAATTACACGTTTAGGCAATCTTTCTTTGTTGAGGATCTCTGTGCCTTCTAGATATTTCCTTATTTTGTTGTTCTTGTCATGCAATGAAGAATTAGTGTTTTACTTATTTATCTGTTCTCGTCTTGCAAATGTGATATGTGAGATCTATTTCAAACTTGGACTGGTTCACTTTGATGAACTAAAAGTAATATTCCTCTAGATGGACATTTTAATAACTGAATTGAGCATTACTTGTGTTGAGCAGCAGATAGAGTCTTTAGCCGGTTCACTTGTTTTGATGTAAATTACGTAGAGGAACTATGTAGCAACTGGGCACGATTAAACCCGTTTAGGCCCATAAAGGTGGAAGATGGTTGCTGACGTATCTCTGTACTCTTAGTATATTTGACGTTCTGGCTCAGAGTAGCAAATTGCTGACCCCATATTGTCACCATCTCTTATGATGGTACCTGATGATTGATGACCATAGGGTTTGGAGATGCATGTCGTTCTACTAGATGCTTTGTTACTTTGCTGGGTGACAATGTAAATTGGAACTAATTTCTCCCCTTGTTTATGGCAGAGAGGATATATGCTACTGCAACAATGCGAGTATATATCGTACAGTCACCATTTTGTTTTGTTTTTTAGGAGCAATTTCACAGGATAGTTGAGGTTAGGTTAAGAATAAACCATGGAGCTTTATGACAGATTCTAAACACCTCATCGATAAAGGAGAAATTCATAGTAGCGGTTATTTTCTTCAGATTTGGACTCTCCTTTCTCCATTTCTATGTTACTTTTAAGCCATCTCAAGTATAGAACGCACACCAGTCTATATGGTAGTTTTATACTCTTGTAATATTCTAGTAAGAACTTTTCGAAATTGGAATCCATAAGTATTTAATGAGTTTGGTGTTTGTGTTTCTACCCCTACATTTAGCTCGGGCAAGTTAAATGCTACTAGTATTGACATTGTAGATTCATATTTTCTGCAGTTTGTTGCTGGATCTCAGCCAATTAACGCTCTTGCTTTTGTTTTTGATGGGCTCTACTATGGAGTCTCCGACTTTGAATATGCAGCTTACTCAATGGTATGTCTTTATGCATTCAGCATGCATTGTTATTTCAATTTTCTATTCCTTCTTCAGCTCATGATTTTTGATTAAACAGGTGCTGGTTGGAATGATCTCTTCGGTGTTCCTAGTTATTGCTGCTCCTGTATATGGTCTTGCTGGAGTCTGGACAGGGCTCTTTCTGTTTATGACTTTGCGTGTAGCAGCTGGAATGTGGAGGTGAAATTCTACAGTTTGTCATTCTTGTTAGTAAAAAAAGAGACCATTTTCCGACACCCTGTCTTACTGTAGCCACCTCTTACTTTGTTCCCTATGTAAGAAGTATTATGTCGGTCCCCTTTTGAGCTCAACAATCGGGCTGATTAAATTATCAGTAAAACAGAATATAGGGCTGGGCATTTGACATGATCACCTGGTTTTAGATGGGATAGGACCTTGGAGAGAGGACCAAATACATGCGTCTCACGACTTGTTTCCGAGTTTAGGGTCCTCAAATGTTGTTTGGCGTATATTGATAGACACTGATTATGATGGGTGTAAGACCATCCTATGGTCTGTCTAGCCCAAGGGGATGTAGAGGGAGTCACGCCCAATGCCCCACCATTAGGCTGGGAGTGTTGCACCCGTTGTTTGGTATATTATATTTTTGGGTTGTGATACATTCAATATTATTCGCCTGAGGCAATTAAACTATTTCTCTTCTGCAGCTCTCACTCGTGCATACTTCTGCTTCTCAGGTTAGGCACAAAAACAGGACCTTGGAAATTTCTTTGGTCTGAGATGGAGCAGGAAAATACCTGAGGTTTTATGAAAGTTGTGGGTTCACTATTTCCATCTATCTGCTGTCTGCGCATGGTGGTGAATTCTATCGGAGCACTGACATGAGTCGAAGCAAGAAGTTGGTTTTGGAAGGTAATTTCCACAAATCAGATACTTCCTGAGAGCTAGTAGCTTTCACAAACTTCCAGCGAGCCAAAAATGGGTTATTGACATAGTAACTCGGAAACAAATTAACAACATGATAAGGTAATGGTTACAGAGGTTACTTCCTTGACTTCCGCACTTACTAGAACAGCATATGTTAGACTCCATTGGAGTTTCTATGTAAAGCCAAGTACAAGACTCTTAACGTCATGGCCCAACAAAATCTCTCTTCGGATAGCCGGAAGATATCTTTTCGAAGAGCATATACTGAGCTCAAGATCGAAGTAATGTCCCTTTGGCAGGGGTTGCTCATATCTCCATCAATGATGCCATGTAAAAGTGATTATGATGATGATTTGACGTTTTTTCACCATCTGATAAGCGATGACATTGGCTTAAAGAAATCTATGATAATTTGATGTATAAAGATCTCGAATATTTGCATAAATAGAGGCTTGAAGAACCATGGAGGAGTGAAGCCATATCAGATGCAGTCCTTGAGCTGGTTCTTGAATTAAACATTATTTTTGCTATGTATACTTTCTCGCTTATCTGTATATGTTTTTTCTTTGAAATGATGGTTGCTAATTTTGAATTATGGTTCTCTCTTTCTTTTTCTTTTTTAATGAAAAACTGGACATTCGATTGGATGATAAAGTTCAACGTCCTCCCTGATCGAGCCACATAACCCAACAAACACAAAACAATCACAAACAAGAGAGTCATTAGGCCTCAGAATGGCCAACGAGAGTCGAAGCCTTAACATACGAAAGTAACCATAAAAACAATAGTAATACTTGTTCCGGAATGCACCAAACGGAGAAGTTGTCAAAAGTCATGAAACAAAAATGGAAATAATAGGAAATGCGACAATCTCTCAACTTGTACTCTATTTTCTTTTTCAATAGACGACTTTGACAAAATGAGGTATTTTGTCACCAGACAGAATGATAATTGAGAAACCACCATAACTTGCCAAAAAAAACTCAATAACTCTCTATTCACAAGTGTATGGCTATCTGATGTAGTCCAATGTATTGCATCTTTGTCTGTGTGTTCTAAAACAGCTAAACTACAGTCTCCTAGTCCTTCACATTAATCCACCAAAGTCAGGTCCTCCATGCATCATCCTACTGTCATCTTCAATTTCTTCGGAATCAAGGGATTCATGGAACCATGAATCAAGAAAACCAGAATCTTCACCATTCGAAAAGCCAACACCGGAGTCTAAAACACTTTCTGACGCCGCCTCATTTTCCAAACCTTCTTGTTGGAGTATAGGGATATAAGAAGCAGAATCTACAAAAGGCTTCACATCGTACATTTCCTCGGTTGAATCATTGAAGTTATCACCTATATAGTTTTGCGTTTCCAGGTTTTGATTCTGGTTAGCCCGATCATATGGGGTTTCACAGCTTCCATCGAAGAATTCTGGTCTCCGTTTAGATCCATCAACGGTACTATTATCTAACTGCAAAGGTTCAGTGTCACATGTGTCTGCTTTCAACAATTTCATCACATCTTCACATGCCTTGGCATTCTCCAACTGAGACTGGATGTCAAAATCCTCATCCATCAATATCTTTTCTATGCAAGCAAGTTGGTCTTCGTATTGCAAAGGGTCATAAGATTGCCACAATTGATCATTCCCATTGTCCCCATCTAGTCTAAAGGCATACTCATCGACACCAATAGCGCTAGAAGGTTCGATGTTTAGAGATTCACCTGTCGAAAATTTGGGGAAACTATTATAGTCTTGGTTCTGTAACATGCAAGAGTCATCGGATATCCTCTCACGATGCAAATTTTCTCCATTAGGTATCATAATCGATCGACCAGGATCACAATTCCCATCTTCTATGTGTCTACATACACCGCCGCCTCCTGAACTCTCTAAGTCAGTTGTTTGGACCATAATCAATTGACCAGAATCACAATTCCCCTTTTCTCTGTGTTTGGATACACTGCCGCCTCCTGAACTCTCGAAATCAGTCGTTTCTGTTCCCTCTTTCAAATTTTGCAAGTAACCGGGTTCTTCATTATCGTTGTAAAAACTACTTGAATCCCTAGCTTCCAAATTGTTGTCTTTCAGAACTTCTCTTGTTCCCGGCGTCAATACCTTAAGATCTCCACATAGGTCACTCTGAATTATTGGCTTGTCCTCGTAGCTCCAGCATTCGTTCTCCTTCGATCCCTTGGCGACCTCACAGTCTCCTAATATTGAGCTGGACTCGGGTGTGGATACGGGACTCGTAGTAATGGAATAGGATTCATTTGACAACTTTGTCGAGTTGGTATAGCAGTGTGGAAAGTTTAGAATAGCATCCGGACCATACATAATTCTTGCAGCCTTGTCGTAAGAGTGAGCAGCCTCAACAGCGGTTGGAAAAGTGCCAAGCCAAAGTCTTTGGCCCTTCTTTTTTTGGGTGTTTGTAGCAATGAGATTTGGTTCTCGAATCTCGGCAACCCACTTACCCCAAGTCCTCTGTCTAACACCTCTGTATATGCAGCCAGAGTTTTGAGGCCCTCCTTTCCCTCTCATACAACCCTTTTTCGATCCCTTGGACGGGGCTCTTCTCCATCTCCTTTCCGACGTTCCATCGTCGCTGCAATCAGACTGGTGGTTGTGATAGTTTGCCCACTTGAGTAGAGTCTCGTTTATCAAATCACCTCCATCGCGCCTCTTTCGCTTCCTGTTGGCAAGACAATCCATGGAATGAACACTCTTGTTTATAATATATAGATATATACAACCTGCTAAATAAAAGCTGTATGCAGTTGTAACAGTTAGAACAAAAGAATGCCGAGGTGCTCGTCTGAAACAAATATGAGTTTTGAGGATGCTGAATTCTTTTCACAATACGAATAGAACTCCATATCGCAAAGAGGACGATCGAGCGCACGAGGGTCCAACTATCCGATTTTTTCTAGTCACATCAAACTGCATTTAAGTTCACAAGACTCGATCGCGCTCTTGCGAGTGGGAAAAGACGAATGTGAGCATTATAAGGAAAAACAAAGAGCAACCCAGTTGACGAGGAGGCTAGGCTAGTCGTCCATTGTGGTTAAATGTGTGAATTGTCTGACATTGGAAATTTCTTAAAGTATGGACACAATGCAAGAAAAAGAAGAAGAAAAGATGCCTCTCTCTCTTCGAAAACAAGAAACAAAGTGTACGTGTTTCTTTGGTTTTTTGCTTCGAAACAAGAAGTTAAAGAATGGGTAAAGATATGACTCACCTTTCAACATTTTGAGACGACATGTGATTCGCAAAGGATTCTGGTCTTGCTTTCTCTCTCTCTCTCTCTCTCTCTCTCTCTCTCTCTCTCTCTCTCTCTCTCTGTCCTTTTCAATCCTTTTTCAACTTTGATTTGATGAATACCCACACTTTCCTTCTCCTCCAAGTTTACACCCCTGGATTTCTTTGTGCCCAATGATTTTGGCGATTTATTGAATCCTCTCTCTCTCTCTCTCTCTCTCTCTCTCTCTCTCTCGTTTTTGTGTATGTACGTATTTTGTACGTTTATATACACTGGGTTGGTTCCAATTTTAGTACACTCTTGGGGGCTAAGTAATCGTATTTTTGTTTGAAGTAGGAAAGGTTTTTTGTTTTGTGAGGGATAAATAGGAATTTTTACTGTAACAGCTTTTGGAAAACGTCTGGATACATGCGCGTCATATTTATGTTGACACGTGGGGCGAAACAATTGGTGAGCCAACCTGGCGTTTGGATTGGTTTTACTTGGTGGCCAAGTCTTGCCTTTATCGTTATTTGTAATTTGGCCCTATTCATATGCTAAATTTCAGAAGAATCCACAACTCTCAGTTTACTAATTCAATTCAAATTCTATTACTTCGGTCTTCGTATATCCTTTTGACGTACGTAGCTTTGGTAATAGCTTGTGGATTGCTCCCCAAGCAAAAGCATTTATTACGGAGTCTTTTTTTTTTTTTTTTAAGGCAATAAACAAAACAAGTCAAGTCAGTCTCCAATTTAGGATTTACGTTCACAAGTCCCTTGGGATGAAAAAGAAAGATAAATTCTTTTTCAACTATGTCATACTCTACAACGTCAGAGGTTCAATCCCAATTTCTCCCTCCGTTCCAATTTAAATGTCCTCTACGGGTAATCGAGTTTTTTAAGAAATTAAAATTTGTGCTCTAAATTTCCAAAAGTAACCTTAAAAACTGTGAGTCAATTAAATGTATTTAAATTGTTTATATCCTTCAATATGGATCTCAAAAAATATGTAATATAGATCTTGTTTGATAGATTTCAATTAATTCTATTATACAAAATTTTCAAAATCATGAAAATTATTATACGTTGAAAGATATTGTTAATTTAAGAATGATATGAATATAAAAAACTGTTAAATCAATTAGGAATGAAATAGTGCTTTTTAGATGTAATATTGAAAGTTTGGTATGTTTTGATTGTTATTTATAGAAAGTGAATACTTATTTTGGGATCCCAAAATAAAAAAGTGGACATTTAAAATGGGACAGAGAGAGTATGATTTCTACCAATTATTTAAGTTCCATCGATCTACTGGCCCTAATATAATAAGATATTGATCCGGAGACCAGGGTTAGACAAAGGCTGACAACCCATACTGCACTTGATTGTACAGAGTAATTTTAGCCGACCAAAAGTGTTTTTAATTGTTCATATTTTAAATCTAAACTGTTAAATGTAAAGATGAGCGATTGGGATTGGGATGTAAGGGCTCTCCACAATTGGTCCTACAATAAACGACATAAAACGCATTTCTGAATTCTCTATACCTTTGGTCAACTTTACATACAAAACGTCAATAGGTAGAACAAAATCAGAAAATTGGCCAATAGGTAGAACACAGGTACGCCTCCAAAAACACAGGTACGCCTCCAAAAACTCCAACCACCTAACGCACAATTGTGTGTCTGTTTGTACACTTTCACAATTCAAGCTGCAAGGGTTGATGATTGGGCACTGCCTTGTTCATATCAATCTACAAAGCAACGGAAACATAGTAATTAGATTTAGTAATGTCAATGGCCAGGCTTGGCAGCAAGTTGCAGAGATTTAATATAACGTATCTTGTTCACTACGAAAGAGAGATAGACACTGAATTTTGTACAGCATGACTCTGCCCACCCAAAGTGTGAAACCGTATGCCAAAAATGTATACTGGTTTTGAAAACTAAATCATAATCACAATGACCACCAGGTGTGACTGCAAGTTTTACACTGGCTGTCCATTATAATCCTCCTTTCTCTGGGATAGAGATCACCCAACGTGGGGGAGACAGAACTACAATCCAAACGACCGACATGTCACAGTTTTTGAGCAATATTTTCATCCCGGACTTTTCAGCCATTGCAGCAAGATACAAGCAATTTACAACATCAAATCAAATTTCTAGAAAAATATCCTGAATGATTAGCAAACTTTCTGAAACTAAACCGGTCAATAATTATAGCCTCTATTATGGAAAGAACAACTACAGTCTCATTCGGAAACACTTCCTTTATCGGCTCTAAATTTCCCTCCTATCACGAATTGCAGTCTGCAGCTAAGTTTGAACCAAATTAAACTCTCTTATGATTCTTACCCTTTCAGGATTATTTAAACAGGAGAAAATCAATATACACAGCCAGGGGATTGTACAAATTAAGTCTGTTTCGTTTTTTACGGCTCGAGAAACAGAAAATGGTAATTACGACTTGACTAATATTTCAAGAAATGCGCGAAAGAAAGTAAAAAAACCCAAATCCTATTGCTAACACTTTTTTTCAGATACCACCAGCGAGAGAACAATTATTACTTTCAGTTACACAACTATTGCTGCTACTACCAGCAAGGCACAATACCACACCACCAAGCAAACCCCCGCTCATTACAATCCTTAAAATTGCCTCTGTCAAACCATCCACGCAAAGATATCCACCATTTTATCTGAATTTATAATACAGATATGAGTAGTCAGAGCCGTTCATTTCCCAACTCCTCACATCATTCCAAATTCTTCAGCAGAATACCCTATAGTTCTTTTTTGCACTCACCCTACGCCCCTCATTTACAATTCAATTATTGTTATCCAACTCATTACCAAAAGCATAAGTAATTAAGAACAAAGCTGAGACCACACTAGGTAAGTAGCCACCATGAAAGTTCAACGCAAATCTGGATATCTATGTTAAGTAAGCACATTAGCACCGGAAAATAAAGAAAATAAATACTACTCTTTTGGTAGGAAATGTATAACTATTGCTAAGATAATACCTCCAATAGGGTACGGGAATAGGAGGTGTAGTAGGAGCTTTAGTAGGAGTCAAAGGAACTGGGTTGACGTATTAAAAAGCACATGATGTACTAAATAACTTGGGGTAACACCTAAGTCTCATCTAGGCAGACAGTAAAAGATAGAAGCGAAAACTACGGTTATTTGATCCACAGAAGAATTCCATGTGTCATTCCAAAATCAAAAGAGCGGTTGGGTTGAAAAAATAAAGGATTTCTAACCGTCTTCTTATTCTATAACGAACATAAACCGGTTAAATTAACTGGAAAGGGAGAGGATAGAAAATCTGTTGATTAATTTTATCCGTAATCTTTTTTCTATTTCTTTAACTATCTCTCGTAATAATCTGAAATCGTTTTCGTTTCATCCATTACCTCCATAAATAAGATTTTTTTGATATCTGCTTTTCATTTTTTTTGGCTTCATTTTGTCCTAACCTCGTGTCAATAATGTGTTCCTTACATGTTGGCACATAAGCGTACATGTATAAAAAATGAGGGACACCTGCATGATCCCCATGTTGGGTCATTTAGAATGAGCATAAATGATCGAATGCATTCCATGTATGTTTAAGACCTTGACGTTCTCACTATGAAGCCTTCACGCAAAGTCGGGAGTCGGGCAATTAACATCAAAGCCAAGGTGCTTTTGAGTTTTAACAATCATTCTCAACATTACTGTAAACTTCAACGCCACGGTGGTTAATTCACACATCTCAATACTGTGGTGGTTATAACTCACGGGTCCTGACCATAGTTGCACGAAGCGGGAGTGGGGACGGGGGCGGGGGAGCGGAGGTACCTAGAAGCTCTCAAGGTTGGGAGCGGCTATGTATATTTTTTGTATATATTTTATACACCAATGTTCTAGCCCACTACTCTTAAAGTTCACACCATCCACACCTTTCATTTCCTGATCAAATTTTGATAATCCGAACCGTCCAATGTGTTTAAAACGTGTTTTTAAGGGTCCCTACGAGAAATAATAAAAAAAAAAAAGACCGGGAAGGGCTTCATCCGAGTAGTTTTTGATTAAACACAGTTTTATCGAAAACTACTCGGATGAAGCACTTCCCGATCTTTTTTTTTTTTAATGATTTCTCGTAGAGACCCTTAAAAACACGTTTTAAACACATTGGACGGTTCGGATCATCAAAATCAGCGTTCCAAAAGTCGCTAGTCGGTCCCAGGTCGGATGGCTGCAGACTAGCGACTAGGGGACTAGTCGGCTAGAATTTTTTTTTTTTTTAAACATATATTCTCCTTCATCCTTCATAAGTTTTGAGTAAGTAGAATAACATAAGTAGCACATCATCAAATAATTAAAAAATTGAGACAAACTGTGTATAAATGGAATAAAGTGCTACCAATCTGTTTTCTAATCACTTATCAGTTTTAACAAAAAAAGAACAAAGTGTGTATAAACGCCAAACGGAGAGAGAGAGAGAGAGAGAGAGAGAGAGAGAGAGAGAGAGAGAGAGAGAGAGAGAGAAGAGAAGAGAGAGAGCGAGAGAGAAGAGGAGAGAGAGCGAGAGAGAAGATGATAAACGATCTTACCTGAGATTCGAGGAGGAAGAAGAAGACTAGAAGAGGTGAGAAGAACTGAAGATATGCAATCCTTGTGACTGTCGGCAGCAGCAGCAGTGTCGTGTTTGAACTTTGAAGAGAAGAGGGCAGTGAATCGTGTTTCCAGAGAAGAGGTAAGAAAACAAAAGGGGATTTAGGTTAGGGTATACCGTTAAAAATTACACTACGGCTCCAAAAAAATTGCAAATTCTGTTTTTTTTTTCACCCCGATTTTTGCGATTTCTTCTGAGTTGCCCGGACTAGTCCCGACTTTTTCCGATTTGTCGACTTAATCCGACTGGGTGACTTGTCCGACTTTCCGACTTGTCCAATTAGTCGCCGACTTGATCCCGACTAAGTCAGTCAGCGACTAATTCAATCGACTAGGCCCTAGTCAACTCGGTGAGGCCGCGACCCCGACTTAGTTGCCGATTAGTCCCGACTTTTAGAACACTGATCAAAATGTGATCGGGAAGGGCTTCGTCCGGACAATCCCGGACTGAAACTATCCCTGACTGGATAGTTCCTGATATTTTATATACTTCAAAGTATGAATATAATAATATACATTTTTATTTATTGTGTTGCTCTTTTATTTATTTTATTATTCATCTTGAAGGAAATGAATAAAGAAAAACTCTCAATAATAAATAGGCTCAATTTTCACTATTGGAATCGTAATACACGCATACCCTTAAAGAGGAGGAGTGAAGAGTCTCATTTATTTCGTTCACAACAGAATACAAATGGCTCTTTTGCAAAAAAAAAAAAAAAAAAAAACAGATGGCACTTTAATGCTGGGCTAGAATTAGTTGATACCCCCTGTACTCCACTGGATAAAAGTCACTTCCATTAGGGTTTTGACTGCTCATCATCTTCTCCCAAAGACCACCGAAGATAAAAAAGACAGCAGGTAGCGGCAGCCCACTGATTGTCGCGACGAGAACACTACGCACCTCGTCGGAAACATGTAACGCCTATAATCGTAAGTCACAGCACTTGTTCGACTCTTCCTTCCTTCCTTCCTTCCTTCTTCTTCTTCTTCTTTTGGACAGCTGCAATCATAAGCTCCCATCTCCCTTAGGACCGCGATCCCATCTCAAGGGGAACGCGCTCCCGTCGCGTTTTTGAGTGAGAAACGCCGACGTCCGGGAGCGCTTTAAGTTTGGGCGTTTCCTGCAACTAAGATCCTGACCACCTTGTACACACCTCGACTAATCCCTATTAGACCAATACCAGCTTCCACTAATGAGGGGAGGGAGTTAAAGACAGGCATATGGACTAGCGTCACAAGAGTTGATAAGCACCTAGGAGATTTCAGATTTCAAACCTAAGACCTAAGAGGGGGCAAACAACTAAGTCTCAGCCAAGTACACCAGGCCACCCCTTGCAGCAGTATAACGGGTGATATTTGCAATATGCAACCCATCTAGGCTGCAAGGCAGTGCTCAAGGATATCCCAAGACGTTTTGCTCGCACAGTGACTTGAGCGCTAGCTATGTTACATAGACTTGAGTATGGGTAGGGGGTGAGGATACTAATCTAGTGGTTGGACCCATGAAAAAGGATCAAACTTTCCTGTTCATAATCTATTTGGTTGGATAAAAATGTCTAAAAAATATACTTCAATCATTTTATAGCAATTGGTCGACAAAACACATGAATACCACAGATAATTCTATAACAAGTTTTCGACGGCAAGTATCGCGCTTACCCTACACAGTTATCCAGGTGTAAAATGTCAAACATGACTCAGCATTACCAACATGGCTGAGAGGCAAGTCATAGGTATGCCAACCCATTTCGCGCACATTGTGGCTTGGACTCCACGGTAAAGCTGAAGGATCTATTTCCAAGCTTTTACCCCATGTATGTGTGCTTGGGTCAATCCTACTGAGAAAGACAGACCTCCTCGTTGAGACATTTTAATTAAATGTCGCAAAAAAAAAAAAAAAAAAAAACTACCAAAAGCGGTAGACTTCGCCAATGAGCTTTGCTAGAGATACTTCAAAAATGACACCTTTTTCCCACAAAGTCAGTCTTGTAGGCCTAACTGAATTCATGCAAAGCCTAAACACTTCCTAAAGATACATCGACATCCTGAAAACAAATCGGTTACAAGCCATCGACATCCTCAAAACAAATCGGTTACAGCCCGCTTGGGCCCACAAAAATAGTTTTATGTACCCCTTTTACATCATAACATAGAAATGACACTTGCCGATCAAGAAAAAAATAGACATGAGAACTGAGATTGAGGTCTGTGGCTACAAACGGCTTCAACTCTGTAAAACACCTCCCCAAGTCTCTAGTGCCTCTCATGTGTTTTCGCACTCTCTTGTAGAAATGGAAAAGTACCTTAACCAAAAACTTAAAAGAAGTAAGTTTTCAGAGTAAACAGACATTTAAAACCCTGCATTCGGAAAAGGTGATTTTGCTCAATAGCAGGAGAAGTTGGTGTACTGAAGAGACAATAGACAGAAAAGCAATTTACACAGCAAACTTCCTTCTATATCTAACAAAATAGATTAATCTTTAGGAGCCTATCCAAACATAACAACTATTGTTTGCTAATAATCTCATAGGCATGTGATTCTGTAAATACAAACATGTTATTTGCTTGGGTTTGGTACATTTGTGATGAAATCAAGAAAATGTGGTAGTTTGGTAAATGAGGGTATTTTGGTAACTACACGGATATTATTCAACGACATCATAGTCCAAGTATTGGTCGTTCCATGAATCTAGTAGTCGCATGAGTATGCATTTAGATACATTGAACACATTTTAGAAGGTTCAATGTGTGCATTGGACACATTTTAGTTTATTGCATCTCATTGTTAGAAGGTTCGATGTATGCATTTATATCTAGGTTCATTCACATATCTTATTAAATGTGTTCATTGATTAGGTTCATTTCATTTGGACTTCTAGGAATTAGAAGAGCCTTTTCCATGTATTACAAATTGGGATGTAATCTTTCCTTTTACGAATAGAATGTATTACAAATTGGGATGTAATCTTTCCTTTTACGAATAGAGTTGATTAATGAATTGAGTTACACAAGGCTAAGGCCATTGTGAGCACCTCTATGTCTCTATCTCTTTCTCTATCTTCTTCTTCTTCTCATTCTTCTCTTTCTTCTTCTTTGGCACTTAACCCTAGCATTCCTTATTTCCTACCAAAAACCACCACGGTTCCCACCGTAGGCAGCGACCCATTGATGAGCCAGCCGAGCTTGTTTGTTTAGTTTGGTTTTGTCTTTCTCTGAGTAATGCCCTAAGGTTTGATATCCGAGGTTAAATGTTCTACATCAACTAGAAATGGGAAAGGTAGGGCCAAGTAGGAGCCTATCCAAAACGCTTGACTTATAGCGTAAAATGAGCTTCCATGTCTAGCACCAATCCTCATTTCTAGCACAAATTATTGAGGAACATGCAGTACTGTAACCACTTTTAAAAGAAGGAACAACAAGCTGAAGAAATATATTACAGGAGGAATGGAAAATTACCTCAAAAAAACATGGCCAAGTAACAGCCTTCTATTCCAAGCCAGCAACCTTGTACCTCAGCTTCATGTTGTGATTTTCCTACAAAGTTTTACAGGTCAGTTAGTTAGGCCTCCCATTCAAACCATTCCTGACAAGTTTTTCAATGGAACTTCAACATTCAAAAAACATCACTCTGATCACCAGAACAACAACTCAAAAACGAATTAACAACAATTCAATTCACAAAGTTGATCACAAGAACCAGTTCAAAAAATCCCCACCTGCTCCAAAACCCTAGCAGAACTCTCCTCCACAAGCCTAGCCAATCCAACCATCTTATCCAACATCTTCTTATACAACTCCTCTATCTCCCCCGTATAATTCGCCGCATCTGGTCCCACCAACCGGCTCAACCGCCCCACATCAAACCCCTCCGCACACGTATCCAGCTCCTTCTGATCCTTCGAAACCCTCCTCAACGTCGCCAAACTCTCCCCAACCTCACTCCCCGATGCGCACGGCAACATCGGAAACGATGAATTATTAGGGCAAAACGAGTCGTAATGGGACCGAAAACCCGGGCCGAGGTTGACCACGTCTAGGGTTTTCGGCTCGAACGAGTCGCTGGATAATCGGAACTGATAGGCTCTGTATTCGTGGGTGTGGATGGTTTGGTCTGGGAAGGGCGTCGTTAGGAGGAGGAAGATGGAGGGAGGGAGAGTTAGGCATAAGTTGTCGTTGATGATAGGGACGGACAGATGGGTAGTGGAGGAGAGAGAGGAGGTGACGGAGGATTCACGGAGTGAGGGGCGGAGTGGGGTTTTGCGTCGGGCGGAGAACCAGCCGAGGAGAGAGGAGGAGGGGGGGACGAGGGAGGAGAGAGAGGGAGGGGTGATTTGGCCGGTGGAGGAATAGAAGGTGGAGGGGGAGGGGGAGGAGAAGAAGGAGGTGATGGTGGCGACGAGAGTGGGGGAGGAGGGAGGAGAGAGAGAGGTGGCAGTGGGGGTGTCGTCGGAGAAGGTGGAGGGGGTGGAGTGGGTGATGTGGCCGAAGAGGAGGCCGTTGATGTCACCGGGAGAGGAGGAGAAGCGTTGTAAGAGGGAGGATAGGGTTGGGCCTGAGATTTGTATCCGATGCAGTGGAAGATCCTCCATGGCTATACGACAGAGTTGGGGATGTTGAAGAGAGGAGAGGAGTTTGTCCAAATACACTTCACCAGGGTGCGACGGCGTTGATTATTTTATGGGTTATGAGAAAATTAAATAAATGGACCAAAAATGAATTTGATCGGACCTTAACAGCTCCTTTGGATCGAGGGGGAAGGAGAGAAAAGAAAAGAGAAGAAAGGGAAGTCATCTCCCTCACTTGTTTGGATGACCAAAAGGGCGGGAGACGGGGAGAGGAGGAGAGATGTTGAGAATCCGGAACCCCTTATCCCCTCTTTTCCCCCCTTTCCGTTTCTCACCAAAAGTGACGTGATTTTGTGAGAAACAGAATGTCGGCGGCACTTGCAAGTCATCCCGTCGTCGGATAGTCGTCAAACTTTCACCGTTGCCTTTAACCGTTTTAGTTGAGACACGAGAAACTCTTCCCCTTTCTTTTCTTTTCTCATCAGTAAGGGGAGAGAAATCTATTTTCTTCTCTCACCATCCAAAGGGCCTGTAACAGTCTTCTGTCTTCTGATCGAATAATCAAGGTGCACTCGAGTTGACCTTAATATCCCATTATCAAAAAAAAAAAAATATTGTTTGATCGGGTGTGTTCTTCAACAGATTTTTGGGACATAAAATCTCATATTTTATGACACTCCAATCTCAACACATAAAATGTAAAATGTTCATTTTAAGAGATTTTCATAAAATGCACCTAAAATCTATAGGAGAACAAGGCCGAATCACTTTCGTCTTCAGCAAAGAAACGATAAATGTTAGTGTCAATGCTAACTTGTGTCATTATTTAAATGTGTTCATCATATTGGTTTTATCCAAGATTTTGATTAGCACAGATAAGAAAGCTGTTGATAGTTTGATTTATGACTTTGTTTGGTATTGTCTGGAATATACAGAAGCATCAAGCATGCTACTAAGATTATTGGTGCTTTTCATATTATATATTAGAGATGTTTCTTCCCATGATAGACTAATTAAATAGTCCTTCCCAGGTTGTCGAAAAACGAAACTGAATAAAGAAAGGAGTTCAAAGGAAATTCGGTAAATGAAGCTGAGCAGGTACACAAGTTCAAAAGGAATTTCGGGAAAAGCGGGATGAGGAATTTGGTGGTGTCATCTGTGGAGAAAGGTGGGCGGCAAAGTGGCTTTGTTATTTAGGAACCAAAGGTTGTGTTTGGTTTGGGTTTTGAGTTTTTGTTTTTGGTAATGATTGGATAATAATTGAGAAAACTGGATCTTGAAACCCAAAATTTAAAAAACAGTACCATTTTTATTTCCAGAAAAAAGTCCTTAAGCATAACCAAGTAGAGACCCCAGACTGTTTTTTTTTTTTTTTTGGGGTAAGAAGAGACCACAGAATGTTATCCATATCTTGCAGATACGAGGATAGGAGGTTGACAGTATCAAAGTACAGATCATGTAGAAACCAAGTTATGGAAGGCCTACTGAATGTTTTTGGGCTTACAAGTGGAGCTTTGAGGTTTCTGCCATGGTTTGAAACTATTTCGAGACATGAAATGTTTGTCAAAAATTCAGTTATAGACTCGAAAACTGCAATCAAGATGGGCAATGGGCAATGATGGTCTTCCCCTAAATTTCCATTTGAAGCTGTTTTGGTGGAAGAACACATGCAAATGTTGGTGAAATCTCACTACTCAATTGGCATTCACTTTGGGAAGAGATCGTGATCATGTAATTAGAAGCCCCGGCAAAGATGCACACAGAACAAGACACAAGTTTAGTCTTTCTTTTGTTCGCTTTTCCAGTGCTGCCTTGAGTCTTTCTTTTTTCCAATATTGCTTGTCCGTGCAAAAGTGATTGAATCATACCTCTACCGAAGTATGATCAATTATTTTTAGCATCACAAAGCCACTGAATGGTTGTATAGATAGGGCCTGTGATGTGCCCACCATTTTGATGTGCACCATTGGTGGCAAACAATACGCATCCATTTTCTCAAAAAAGAAAAAGCAAAAGAAAAATACACTGATCATGGACAGGAAATTCAGTTAAAAAGAATAATTCATTTTATTTTGTTTGACAGGAGTAACCAACTAAAACAATGTGTTACAATTGCCTAGGTGAACAAAGCAATGAAATAAACTGATAAATACTTGTATACACATGTAACGAATAAATGAAATTAATGCAAAAAAAAAAATCTCAAACCATTTCTCCCATCTTGATGTGTAATAGTAATGCAATCCGATCACATGCTAATATCTCCTCCGCCAGCTTTGGCACCATCATCACCAGAAACTGCAGCCATCTCGGGCTTAATCTCCTCCAGCTGCTGAAGAACTTGTTGAGCTTCAGGCCGAGCTGATGGAGTAGGGTCGACACAGTGCAAAGCTAACTTCAAGGTATTAAGCAACTCATCCCCTGAATTGAACGCATCGTCTCTCATAAGCTCCACATCAAACACTTCATTAGTCCACTCCTCTTTCACAATTGATGCCACCCATTGAGGCAAGTCAACACCGTCTGTTGTTGGCTCGCCGGGGGATTTCCCTGTTAGGAGCTCTAGTATGATCACTCCCAGGCTGTAAATATCGGTCTTCGTGTTGGCATTCTTGAGCTTTGAGAGCTCAGGTGCACGATAACCTTGTGTGCCTGCAGTAGCAATCACGTTGGCATTGGCAGCACTAGTCATGAGCCGGGAGAGGCCAACATCTGAGATCTTGGGATTCTTTTGTTCGTCGAGAAGTACGTTGCTTGATGTTAGATTCCCGTGGATTATATTCTCGTCGTTGTGAAGATAGCAGAGTCCTCTTGTGATGCCCATTGCTATGTTCATCCTTGTTGGCCAATTTACAATTGTTTCAGGGCCTCTGGCTGCATATGAAAAACACACAGATGCCTTGAATAATTCTGTCAAACAATCAAGCATAAATTTTCCAAAACGTTAGGTTTCTTGAAAAAACCAAAAGTGGAACTTTTAGCAATTCCCATGCTGTACTACTCAACTAATCAAGATCTTTTTCCAGTCGCCTTGAATAATTCTCCTAATCAAGCATCCACTCAGAAAATAATACTAGAACTTCTAGTGTTGGTTTTCATTTTTTTGTCCAACTCAAAAGTGTTCCAACACATATTTACAACTGAACTATTTCATATACCAAGTGCTTAATGCTTTCTAAATATATCAGCAAAAATACAAGAAAAGACTTTGGGGTTTAGATTTCTTACCATGGAGGAAGGATGCAAGACTCCCATTGGGCATATAATCAAAGACAAGAAGCTTCTCTCCTTTAGGTCCCAAATAATATGCTCTAAGGGCTAACACGTTTGGATGCCTAATCTTTCCAAGCGCAACCACTTCAGTTTCAAACTCCTTTTGCCCCTTTGCGACCTTCTCCCTCAGCCTCTTCACCGCGACTTGATTCCCATCTTCCAAAGTCGCCTTGTATATGGTCCCATAAGTACTCTTCCCCATTATCTCCGCGGTTGCACAAAGCAAATCATCTGCTGCAAACACAAATGGCCCGTCGAAATGGACTAACTTGCCTCCAACCTCACCTCCGGATTCCACTTCACCCCCACTTGCAGGGACCGCCTTCTCGACTTGACCTCCTTTTTTGCTATTCTTTGCCTTTTTGGCTCTTCTCCTGATCAAACAAAATAGCAAAAAACAGCAAAGCAGAAATAGAACCAGTAAAAGGGCTCCAGCTGCTATGAGAATTATGTCTTTGGTGCTTAATTTTTGGTGTTTTCGTTGGCTATTTGTTAAGACCTCAGGTGATGGGGATGGGGAAATTTGAGGTGGGGAAGAAGGACATGGGGAGGAACTACTATACCCACACAGCTGAAAATTACCCACAAAAGAGCTTGAATTGAATTTTTCAGAAAGGCGAGAGGGAACAATGCCCGAAAGGTTATTGTATGAAACATTGAAATAAGTAAGGTTGGGTAAACTGGAAAATGAATTTGGGATTTCCCCAGTGAAATTGTTTTGGGAAAAATCAAGTTGGGTAATCCCAGAGATGTTCCCAAGAGTTGCTGGAATAAAACCATTGAGCTTGTTATGATCAAGTGTCAAGATTTGAAGTTTATAGACTTTACCCCCATTGCCACCCCATGAATCTGGAACTGGACCAGAGAGGTTATTGTATTGGAGAGAGAGTAGGGTTAGAGAAGGGGATTGAGTGAGACTACCCGGAATCGAACCCGATATCGAGTTGAAGCTCAGATTGAGTCTGTAGATTCTGGTAGAGTTTGAAAGATTAGGAGGGATTGTGCCATTGAGTTTATTGTTGCTAAGATCAAGAGTCTGAAGACCAGAGGATTGCCCAATTGAAAGAGGGATTGAACCCGAAAGCTGGTTGTTGAAGAGATACACAGCTCTGAGATTTGGGAGTAATCCGAGGGAATTAGGAATTGGACCGGTGAGAAAATTGTCGTGGAGGCTTAATCTTCTGAGGGATTGAAGCTGTCCGATTTTCTCAGAGATTTTCCCACCTAATCTTTTCCATGGGAGTGCGATGGAAACGACTTCCCCTTTTACACAAGTGATTCCAACCCATTCACCAGAGCAAGCTCCATTGCTAGTACTGTTCCAGCTTTTCAGAAGTCCTTTGAAATCGATGAGGTCTTGTTTGATGGCTTTGAGGGCTTGGAAATCTGACTGTGTTATGACCACTCCGTCCCCATTTTCACCTGAAACAAATCCACAAGCGAAAAACAGAAGAATAACAAAAACCCATCTCGAAATGCTGATTCTTTCTACCATGAAATGCATATAATGAAATGGGTTTTTGCCCAATTGATTCATGAGCTAAAATATTTCTAATATGCGTATGGACACTACAATAAAACCTTGTAAAATGTTAAGAAGTATAGATGGTATGATTTAATTTATGAAGAACACCACTATTCTCGAGTATGCTTTTTCAGTATGGAAAGCCTGAAAAAGCCAGATTAGAGAGAGAGAGAGAGAGGGGTGAATCTAGAAAGAAAGGTAAATGGGAAGAGGAAAGTATAAAAGAAGGGGGTGATGCTAATCCTAACGGCTAGTTTTATTTTATTTTATTTTATTTTTTCTCCCAGCAAAATGTATGTTATGTACTGTATAACAGTTGGTTTGGGTTGAAATCAAGGTCCATTCTTTTTTAGCTTTGGTAGGGTGTATAGGTACTTCTCCAACGGCTACATTATTAAGCCATTATGTAAGGTGGGGCACCGAGCCAGTGTTACGAGTCGTATACTTCTTCTGCGAAATAGACGGCGCCAAAGACTGTTGGGTTTTTTTCAATAAAGAAATCACATGGTTTTGGCAGTATCTAACTCTAGCTTGCCAAAATGACCGTTATTGTGTTTGACGGAGCTTCTCGTTTTGAGAACAACACCACCTGAGATACATTCATTAATTTCGATTTTATAATGTATCCATTGATTGCATGGAAATTAACGTCGACTTTATAATATATCCAAGGGCTGTTTCTGTAGGGTACATTCAGATCGTTCATCTCCGACTCTGCAATTAATAGTTTAGATTCGTTTATTAAAAGTTAAACTCTTAACGCTAAAAGTGCATTTGCGATCTGAACTATCGATTGCGAATATGGACGGTTCGGATGTGCCCTACATGGTGCCCTGCACGTAACCACATATAGGACCCTCGAATCGATAAATCAATAATCCACAAAAATTTAACGTAAAACTAACAAACACAAAAAAAAAAAAAAATTTGAATAAAAACAACACTCAAAAGCTCAAAAAGTAAAAAGAAAAGCTATGTGGAACAATACGTCGATGAATATGATAAATGTATTATGTTGCACATTGAATATATCGATGAACATAGTAAATTGGTTAACCTAATTCATCTCTAACTCTACCATTGTATTTGAAAAAAAAATAAAAAAAATTCCGCGGCCACCAATGACCACTACTGTATATCCACCATTGCCGTCCACCCCACCACTAGGGATGGCAATGGGGCGGATCGGTTCAGGTTTTGGCCGATCCGCACCCAAACCCAAAGGGTTTCGGTTCGGTTCGGGTTCGGTTCGGAAAAGGGAGTGGATGAACCATAACCTAACCATTCGGGGTTCGGGTAATTTCGGGTAACCGATTTTGTGAAGGAAAAAATAGCTACCCATTTGGGTAACCGAATTGTACCCATCCCTCCCCGCCCCAAACCGTACTAAAACATGAATAAATTGAGTTTAGGATATTTTATTATCTCAAAAAAACTGAAAAAACATGAAAAAAATAACAAAAGGAGGCTACAAATATCAGTCAAGAGACTCAAGACTATAATATATAAAATATCAGTCGAGAGAGTCTCAAAATGTACAGAATGTGAGACCAAAACCTAACCTGTGAATATCTTACATATATATACGAGAGGTAAAGTGTAATTTTAAAATGTACCTACGGGTTTATGTAATATGTATATATAAAATAAGGGTATATATATAGCCAGGCGTACATACACAATTACTATAAATTTTAGGGGTAACTATGTAATTTCATATTTCGGTTCGTTTCGGGTCACGGTTCGGTTCGGGTCACGGTTCGGTTCGGGTCACGGTTCGGTTATGACCTCAACCCATACCCGAACCATACCCATTCGGTTCGGCCATATCCCATACCATACCCATACCCACGGGGAATATTTCGGTTATGGTTCGGGTAAAAATAGCGGTTTCAGTTCGGGTACCCATCGGTTCGGTCGCGATTGCCATCCCTACCCACCATTGTATTTCTTCATGCTTTTATGAAAATTGTTGGCTTCCATGGGGACATGATGAAAAATTCCAAATCCAAAAAGCAAGATATAAAACATGATAATTGTTCTTCACACCCCCAAAATTGATACTCACACCCATTTTTTTTGTCTTTTAAAGAAAATTTTGTGTAAAAATTTCACTAAAAGACAAAAAAAAATGTGGAAATCAATATGAGGGTCTGGAAATCACTTTCCTAAAACATCACCACGTGCCATTAAGTATTTCTACCACCGGCGGAAACAAATGTTTCCTCCAAATCAATCACAGCAGTCCGTGTGATTTAGTCAATGTGATATATAACCAAATTTAGCATATAAAATCGGGATCGCAGAGAAATTTAGCATATTGTTGTCTTTTGAGTTACCATGTTTAAAGTTTATTACTTTCGATGCCCATGCTTAATAGCTAAGCATCCTAAGGGGTATTAAATGGACATAATTACCTTTTTATTTAATTTTGAGAGATGATACTATATTGACACAATCAATACTTCCGAGAATTTGATCACTCAACAGTATTAGGTTGACTTTTTCTTTTGAGAACCGTGATAGAGCTTAGATGCACATGCTTAAGTCGTAAGCATCCCAATGTGTTAACATTGACCTCTAAAAGGCCATCTCCGATATTCTGCAACCCTTCATCAAATATTTCATCAAATTCAAATTTGATGGAAGAATTGCTAAAATGAAGCTCTAAGCCCTTTTTTTATCAATTAATATCAAATCAATTGAGGACTAAATGGTTTATCAAATGAAAGGAGGATGAGCCAACGTCAATTGCTTCACCAAATTTAACAAGGACCCTTAAAAATAGTTTAAACAAATTGAATGACTCCAGTCAATTGTGCATGATCTTGAGGTAGGCTAAAGTAATTTATTGTACACGAAATGTTATAACTAAACTTTTTTGATAGTTAAAATGGGCATTTTCGAAAGTTTTAATAGGTGACCTAATTGCTGACTAACGGTTGGAGTGTATAGAAGCAAACCTCAGGTGCTAAAATTTATTTCCGAAAGCGTGGAGGGGGCATCTGTACTTGAGGTAAACCACAGGAGTAAGAATGGCAACGAGGCGGGGATGGGGGATTGCTATACCTAGCCCCTTAAATTTATCCCCCCCTCCGCCCATAACCCGACCAGATAATGAATGGGTACCCCAACCTCGCCTCACTCCTAATTTTTTTTTTTTACATATTATAAAATATGTTTTTGATTAAAAAATAGTGAACACAAATAATAAAAGTCACATAATAACAACTATAACTTAACCAAAATCTACTATTCATAAGGAAAAAGAAAAATAAATGATAGTGGAATTTCAGTCGTAAAAGTAAAAATACAATTTTATGCCAAAAAAATAAAATTCAAGGCCGGGTTGGAAAAGGGTATCGTGGATAAATTATGTCCACCCTAACCCTACCATTTTTTTTGTTTGAACATATATAACCCTATCATAAGCCGTCGGTACTTTCCAATTCTTCCCCTACTCCGATATTTAACCAGGTTAAATTGCCATTCTTACTCGGGAGTGCGAGCGATATTTAAAAATATTTCAAAATACAAGTTTGTGTAACCGAGAATTTTCCTTTTGAGTACTACTTTCTATTTTTTACACGGTGGACACGAAGTTGCATACAAAATCGTTTATGCACCCCAAACGCGTCCAGATCTCTCTCCCCCCGTACTACGTAACTTCCTCAAGCGGGTCAAAACTTTCCTCTCTCTACGCTATAATCCCTCAACTCCTTCAAATTTCCTCCAGATCTCGCTCTCTCTGTTTCTCACATCGATCTGTGCAAATTTCGCATCCAGTCCAGGAGGCATATCCTCTTCCAAATCCCTTCTCCGAAACCAACCGAATCAATAATGGCTTCCTCTTCACCCGCAATCCTCCCAATCTCAAACCCCCAAACCACAACCACCACCGCCCAATCCCAGCCTCCCATCGCCACCCCAGCCTTCCGCGCCTTCCTATCCAACATCACCGACACCGTCCGCAACGGCTTCTCCCAGCGCCGCCCCTGGTACGAACTCGTCGACCGATCCGCCTTCTCCAAACCCGACTCCCTCTCCGACGCCACCCACCGCATCCGCAAGAACTACTCCTACTTCCGCGTCAACTACCTCTCCTGCCTCGCCGCCGTCCTCGCCATCTCTCTCCTCACCAACCCCTTCGCCCTCATAGCCCTCCTCGCCCTCCTCGCCTCCTGGATCTTCCTCTATCTCTTCCGCCCATCTGATTCCCCCCTCGTTATCCTTGGCCGCGCCTTCTCCCAGACCGAAACCCTAGGCCTGCTTATTGTTTCCAGCGTCGTCGTCATCTTCCTCACTAGTGTTGGATCTGTGCTGATTTCCGCTCTCATGGTTGGATTGGCTATTATTTGTGCTCATGGGGCTTTTAGGGCTCCTGAGGACCTGTTTCTTGATGAACCAGAAAGTGCTCCTACCACCGGCTTCCTTTCCTTCCTCTCCGCTCCCGGCTCGAACCCAGTCGCAGCGCGCGTCTGAAGAGGGGTGTTTGGGTGAATTCGTAGTCGTCTTTAATTGATGCATACTTTTTGGTAGGGATTACTGTATGATAAAGCAATTGGAATAATACTGAATTCTCGATACGCGTAGGTTGGATGTGTCGTATGTGGTCTTTTTAGGAGGATGTTTGTGTGTTTGGGTAATGGATTACTGAATGTCTTGATCTTCACTTTGATGTACTCTAATTGAAATAGGGGTAAGTGACAATTGATGCTGAATTGTTCGTTCCTTCATTCCTTTTTTTCATGAAGTTTATAGAAAGTATGCAACTCGATTTTTAAGTTTATTGTAGATCTGATTTTCTTTTGTCGTTCAGTTCTGTATTAATTGCTCATAATTTCATAATTTTGAATAATGGGAGGCACCTTCGATTAATAGTGTACATGCGGTTGCCTTTTGCTTAATCTTTTTGCCCCCGTATATTTTGACGTTGCTGTTTTGACAGTCTGGTTGGGCTGTTCATTACATGGTTTTAGTAGGCCTAGGATTGATAGTTGGATTTTTTTTCCGCTAGTGTATGCCTTGCCTATTGTAAGATACAGCAGTTTTATACTATATGTTGAGATAGTTTAAAGGTGACTGGTGAGGGAATCAATGGCATGTTCTAAACGGTTGGATATATGATTCTTTTAGCTGGATTTGTATTTGTATTGGTAATGGATTAGGGAATTGCTCAACTTTGACGTCAATGGATTCTACTTATATAGATGGATTCTACTTATATTGGAGAAAGAGCAATTGATGCTGAACTATATTGCCATCCCTTTTAGCTCGATATTCCTAGTTTTACAGCTGAAGTCCATGAGCAGGTATATTTTGTTTTTACTGACTAGCTTTTCGTACCTGATAAAATGTGTCTTAAAAGGATTGGTGTAATAGATGCGGGTACATATTAAGTATTTTAATGGCCTGGCGTTTGCTGGTGATGTGCTGGTTTTAGTAATACGATAAGCGATGTTAATTTCAGGAGTATATTTGAGTGTAATATGCTGAGATCATGAAATCTAGTGCCATTTTACAAGGTTGCTAAAGTTTGTAGTTGATGAAATAGAATTAATGAAATAGACTTGTACTTCAGCGGCTTCATTGTTCGTAGTTGATGAAAATAAAATGGATTCTTGAAATAGGAGTCGACTTTTGAGTACCACAACCTGAATGGGTATGAGGAAACTGTCCTCCCTCCAATTTGACTAGTCTATCTTCTCTAATTAATGCATTGTAGTTTTACAATCTGGTTATGTGTTCAGGTGATAAGCTTGCGTAAGTTTTTACTAGATGCGCTCATCATCAAAAGCTGGTGAGGATATGGTTTTAGACTTTTAGTATACAGTAGTTGGTAGCAATGGTAATTGGATTACTTTTGGCTTGTTAATATTGTCCTTGTTGAGATGTATGATTGTTGAGTGACAATGGATGAAAAGGTCACGTATACATAGGAATGTAGAGAAATTAGAGGCTGCTAAGATTTGGGTGCAAAGTGGCTCATGGGCTTTGACGGTTGGAGGGAAATCAACTTTACAAGGTTGATATCTTACAAGGTAGCTAAAGTTGACGAGACCGAGTCCAAAGTTTGTGAAATCAACTTTTACTTGTGGCTTATGGTTTCAACTTCTATAGTCGATTCAAATGATATGGATTCTGGAAGTAGGATTTGAATACCGTAACTTGAATGGTAAACTGTTTTTAGTTCTCTAAATGCAGATAGTATCTGAGTGAATTGTAAGTACCTTATCTAAGGCATTCTAGTTGGACAATCTGGATATTTTGCTGTGGAGATGCTTTCTATGCATAGTAGTTCTGCAGTCTGGCTTGCAAGGTTCTAAAACTCGCTAGGCGCTCGCAGGGCAGCCGGGCACACCTTCTAGTTTCTAGGGCTGAGTACTCGGCGCCTAGTCGGGCAATTAGTCGGGATAGTCAGTCTAGTCGGCGAGGGTCCTTCTAGCGCCTAGGGGGTGAGTAATCGGCCTTCTAGACATTTTAGAACACTTCTGGCTAGTGGCTATGTATGTGCTTTTGAGATAGAGGCCTGCGAAGGTTTTGTATCGGATGCACTATAAAAGTTAACAACTGGATTCATCTTTCTAGCAGGTGTTTTTTCCCGATTTCTTTTGTTCTTGCTTTGTAGTTTGTAGTTGGTGACTTGGAGTACAGTGTAATGCTAAACTGCAGATTCTGCTTCTGGGTATCTCACATAATTTATGACCTTCATACTTGAAAAAATCATTTGTTACGCGCGTAAGTGGTCTTATCCGGATAGCATGAGTTATCAAAAGCTTAGAATTTCTAGTATTCTGCATTCCAGCTGTGCTAGTTTGTGTTTCTACTCTCCAGTCTTGTTTTTTTGCTGGTGGCCGTATTGTTTATGATGTTGACTTGCTGTACTAGCATTCCTGGATGTTTTTAGTGAGGAAAACAAATTCTAACAATTATGGTTAGGTCACTTGTCACAACAGTTGGGGTCCCTGTTGTGGAATGATTATTTTCAGCATTAGGAAATGAGCTTGGCTAGAATTGATACTGGAAATGATTCTGCGTTTCTGTAGGAGTATTAAAGCTACCAAACCAAACTTTGGCTTCATCACCCCAAAAAAGACCAAACCATTGGAGTGGCGAAGTCCTAATATATGCATAAATCTTTTAAAATGCTTGTTCACCATACTAACAAATGCAGTGATTGCCACATAACTTCAATCCTATATATCCGCCAAACATGAAGCTGCGCATCACCAATCAAATTACTGGTTAGGAACAAAAAATTGAACAACTATCCAGAAGATTGAAGATGAATGATACATTATGTTGAAGAAACGCATGAACACGATATAAAAAATACTCCCATTACATCTTCTAAATTGTCCCCCGAAACGAACATAGAAGTATATAAACATCTTACAAGATAGATATTGAACTGCTTACATACGTAGCATCTAGTTGAATGATGGATGCAAGATAGCCCACCAGAAAAAAAATTAAAATAAGAGCAACTTTTTTTTTATATTTTTATTATTCCTAAAGGATGGAGCACACAATCTTGTACTAAACTTGATAAAATAAAATAAAAAGACTTGAAGAAAAAATATACTTGAAGAGGTTAAATTTTAACATGTCAAATTGCCCCGTAAGTATTACTAAAAAACATTTGACATTCCCAAATGTGAAGCCAAGGTTAGAAACCATCTAAGGTGGATCCATTGTAGCCAAGATAAGAGCCCTGCAAAAATTAATGAAGCCATCAACACCGCGCAAATTGAAAGTTTCTTTCTGGAAACAAATTAAGAAAAACTCGGTTTGAACGGTAAAAGTTATTTTACATATGCTAGTTCTTGTGTACAACATGCAGACACTGTTCATATTCTTGACTTTGACGAGCCTATACAAGCAGTAAGAATGCGATGAGAATATGGCTTACCTTAGATTCGTAGAATTTCAGAAAGAATCGCGACCTGGGAACAGACAACCTCGTTTCAAGTACCGTAGAAATTGCAGCGGTAAGCTGTTTGTTTACATCTGGGTTGAGACTCCCAATGGACACCAACTCACCATAGGCTGCTGGCTGATCAGTCCCACCATAGGAAATGGGTATTGAACCTTTCAACAGGATCATCACATACTGCAAATTAAGAGCACGAACTAATTAGTATGCTGTTAAAAATTAAAGAATAAGCCAAAGAAGCTAGCAGCAGCAGCGTGTCCTTTCAGCTTATTAGAGGCAAGAACAAGCATAAAATGTCTCTAACTTCTATAAAGACGACAAAAATTACGTACTTTTTTTTAGCAAAATATCTATAGAGCATTTTTTGAAACTTCAGTTCAAATTTTATTTATTATTATTTTTTTTATAATTATTAATCTCATGAAAAGTAACCAAAAAAGTAACAATGTTAGACTAAAAGTTGGAAAATCGAAAGCAAAAAAATTGTAGTTTAATTTCTGTTAGTTATAGTGTTTTGTTTCAATCTTTGGTCTAAATTTTTACTTCCTCGTTTTTTCTCGACGGATAGAACCCAACGTATAATAAATGCTTCAAGAACAGGGGAAAAAAAGAACAACAAAGATGAAGTGAGTTTAAATACATTGATCTTCTAAATATTGCTTGAATTGATAAATACTGTATATCTCAAGAGCTTGAACAACATATTTGTCCATGGTTCAATTTTTATGCGCATCAAATTCTCATTGTGCAGTCTAAATACCATAGTATTTGTGTATTTGAATCCTGAAATGACAAAAGGTGAAATAAATAAATACTTAAATGATCGAAGTAAATATAAAATAACCTAAATTTATGTTTAACACATTTTTCTTCTTATTTGTGGGCTCAGTTTGGATGGCGGAAATTTTAAGGAGGAATAAGATGTGAATATATATGTAATGTCTTATTCCATGATTTCGACATTTGGAAAAGACATAAATGACAATATGTGATGCCATAGTTTCATGATTTCAATGTTCGAAAGAGACAATGAATAGAAATACGATTCATGATGACATAGTCAAGCAAATATCACATTTTCGGCTGCAAACTAAGTGGGATTTTGATTCCTCCTTACCCCATGGCCATGGTAAACTGAGATGCCTAGCTCTCAATCATTAAAAAAGGAAAATTTTGACTTTAATAAATTTTCAAATTAGTGATTGTTTCTTGCATAAGATTATTTCACTAATCCAAACATCGAATCGAAATTACCCCAGGTAATAATATTCATATCCCTACTCAAGTAATTACCGCGAATTCAATTTCCAGAATCCCAGTCATCATATTCCTATTTCTACACAACATTTGTGAAGAATTTATGGGCATTCTTGGTACTATTTAGCAAATAATAGTAGGTGACGTCAGTGAATTCCGCTATTGAAATCTAACGGAATAAGACAGAGAAGGGAGGTTTTAGCATATGAAATGTGGAGAGAGAGGGAGAGAGAGAGAGAAGACGTGATTACATACAGCCTCAGGTTTGCCGAGGACGTTTGCAACGAAGGAGGTGGCCTCCTTAAGGATGTCGGAGGTGACAACGCCATCCAGGTTCACGTTAGTCGACAGGTTCAAGATAGGCATCGTCTTTGTGATGTTATAATCCGCCACTTACTTCCCTTCAGAAAATCCCAAGTACTCTACCCCACAGTCTATGTATCTTCGCTCTCTCAATTCTTACCCGATCGATCTCTCTCCCTTCTCACAACACACATTTATAAATTATACGACCGGCTAAACAAAGTTGACTTTTAGCGTTTAACTCGTCATAATTCTTTACGAATAACTTTTATAGTTACAAAATCCGTCCTTTAATTATAATCTACTATATTTATACTATTGCATTCAATACTTCTTTTAAACTGTTATTGCGTTCAATATAATGCACCTTTTATAATTTATGCAGTCCAGCTATATATATTGAAAAAATTTAATTCTAAATTCAAGTTAATTCGGACTCCTCTTAATTTGTTTTTTCCCTCCTTGGTCAGATCGATTGGATTGGCCTCCCCTTTCCGATATTCTCCCTCCCCGTTTCAATCTGATCGAGTGCCCATTCTGGCCTTTGTTTTGAATCCGATCCCCCCTCCCCTTCTTTCCCGGTCTCCCCCTCCCCGTCCGTTTGTCTATTTTTCTTCCTCAATTGGATTAGCCTCTCCTTTCGGTATTCCCCTTCCCCGTCCAATCCGATCAAACATTATTAAGGGTAAAATTGAAAAAAAATTAAAGATAGAATTGAGAATGGAAAGTAAATTAGGTAGAGTTGAGAAAGGAAATGTGATTCCATGAAACATTATTAAGGGTAAAATGAGCGAGTCAAACATCTATAGAATATAAACATAATAGATGATGATGTCATGGGTGGGAACATAAGCATGGGTTATTTTATTTTATTGATTTGATAATATCTTAAGAAAATTAAGAATAACAAGGAGGAACCAATACAAAGCTATTAGGGGCTAAATTTGCTAGTATTTTATAAATTTTTGGAGTACATAAATTTATTACTAAACTT
Organism: Vaccinium myrtillus; assembly: GCA_016920895.1. Classification (NCBI taxonomy): domain Eukaryota; kingdom Viridiplantae; phylum Streptophyta; class Magnoliopsida; order Ericales; family Ericaceae; genus Vaccinium; species Vaccinium myrtillus. Next base: position 19,001,350 of record CM029270.1, on the reverse strand, counting down.
AAAGTCAAACTAACTGATAGAGATAATTGAAATGCTAATGTGAACCTCAGGGAGGGAGGGAAGAGTCAGTTCTCATACTTAGAGGAGGAATCTGTACATAATGCATACCTTAGAGTTTGTCACTGAAATTTACCCTTTTTAAAAACAGTAAATTGGGATAAGGTCTAAAAGAAGGGTCTAAAATCGCATTTAGTCCAGCCTAATTTTCCGTAATATGAGAAGGACATAAATGCATTTTTTTTAGATTCTAAGGTCCACGGATTGACAAAAATGCCCTTCCGTGCGCGTCTCTTTCTATTTTTTTTTCTGACGCACTACTCCGAGACTCTCTGTTCGACATGCACATCCCTCTCTCTTTCTTTCTGACGCGCACCTTCCTCCATTTCGGCCTCTCTCTATACATTTTATAGCATTGGCTCCTCTTTCACTTGAATTAGTACAGTACTTTCCATGTAGAAATTCTAATAAAGCTGAAACCTAGCATTGACCACTTAAACTTGTCTGGCATTCTATTTCTTACAAGCAAAGACAAGCTTCAATTTCACCCTTTGCTTTTGGAAAATGATATGGGTACACCACTTTTACACATCACATACACACGAAGGTGATGTGACAGATGAGGAGAAGCTCAATGTGTGACTCACCTAAAAAATGAGCTTCTCCTCATCCGCCACATCCCCTTGGTGTACATGTATGGTGTACCCGTAACATTGTTGCTTACTTTTCGACTTTCACATATGGAAAATGATAACCAACGCTAGTGTTTTTTATTCGGCTTCTAAAGAAAACAAACAGAACAACACTAGCTTGTTCCCCACAAAGATAAAAATACCAACTGATCTAAGTAGCTCAAAGATGGGTAAATTTCTCCATTTGAATTATTTTTTCGATACATCTGCACATCGGCTGAGTACAGATCAACACATATTTGGTAATCTGTTACTGTTATTGGCATGAAACAGAGGCCGGATTGTAACAGATTACCATATATGTTTGTTTTGTTGGCATGATATAGAGTACAGATTTACACATATTTAGTAATCTGTTGCTGTTATTGACATGAAATAGATGCTAGATTAGAATAGATTACCGTATATGTCTGCTTTGCTGGTATGATATGGAGTACAGATCTGCACATATTTTGTTATCTGCTGCTGTTATTAGCATGAAACAGAGGCCAAATTGTAACAGACTATCATATATGTCTGCTTTGTTGACATGATATATATAATACATTTACGCATATTTTGTAATCTGTTGATTTTATTGGAATTAAACATAGGCTAGATTACAACAGACTACCATATATGTTTACTTTGTAGTACTTTGTCAAGATGCCAATTAATACTGAAGCCCAAGGGAGTGCACAATACCTTCTTAATATTGTAACTCGCAAATTCTCAACTTACCTCCTAGCCTCTCAAGTTTTTTTTTTAAAGAAAAGAAAGAGGAAAAAAATAAGCACTCTAGTACATTTATAAAGATATTTTAGCATTATTCCTTACTTAAATATTGAATGAAAGTGATTAAATATGAAAAATAACTAATAAGTGTATTTATTCTAATCAATTATCTATATATTTCCTTAAAAAATCAACATATAAGGGTATTTATGCCATCACTTTTTTGTATATTAGAAAAAAATTAACAGATAACAATATATGTGCTAATCGGGAAAAAAAATACAAAAATACATATTTTGTATTAACAGATAAGGTTATCTGCGCAACCAGATCTGAAAAAAATGAAAAATTCATTTTCTGGGGTTAGCCAAACAAGGCCCTTCCCGGAGGGTCAACAGATAAGGTTATCTGCGCAACAAAATCTGAAAAAAATGAAAAATTCATTTTCTGTGTTAGCCAAACAAGGCTCTTCCCGGAGGGTCAACAGATTACGTAATCTACGCCATTCGATATGAAAAAAAAAATGAAAAATTCATTATTTGTGTTAGCCAAACAAGGCCCTTGCAGGGTATTTTTGTCACCTATTGCCCAAATGTCCTGTTGGCATTATTGGAAAAATTGATGTCCTTATTCCATTAATAATCCCTATACTATGTCCTTCTAAAAAAAGCTCTCTTTTAAAAAACGGACGCCACCCGGACATCTAGAATATTTCAAAATCCTAGGGGCCATGGTGAACGATTTTACATCAAACATCCCGGCACACGTTCAGACAACCTGAACGCAAGCTTTTTTGCTTGCTTGGGCTGTCATGTGACATGGGCGAGCTTTGGCTGAAATATATTGGCTATAAACACTTTCACATACTCTCTTACCCTCACATACTTTCACAAACACTTTTGTGCACCACTCTAGCCCCCGATAGTTTATCGATCCCATAGCAAGATACCAGAAAGAGTCTCCCAAGATATCCCGAATCTCGTTTCTTAAATTGAACTTAAATGAGAGAGACGGGAAAAAGTCTAGGGATGGCCTTTGTAGTCGAACACCTATGCGAATGTCCCCCTGCATACCTGGATGCTTTTTGCTGATTACAAACAGCCCGCGAGTTATTGAGGAAGAAAAAAAACCAAGAAAAAGCTTAAAAAAAAATCCATAACTGAAACCATGTAGAAATTACGGTAGACTAGCGATCCATGGCTCTTTCAAGTCGTAGTTTTGCCCGATTCTCACCAACTTTTCCGGCCAATCTCCTAGTTCAAGTCGAAGTTCTGCCCAATTTTCACCAACCTTTCTAATAAATCTCCAGCTTCATGCCAAAGTTTTGCTTGGTTTCTGCTGGTGATCCTGGTCGAGTACTGCCCAATTTCGCATTCACTTATATCAAATCATCCTAGTCGGAGCTCTCCCGGACCTGCGGATTTTCTTGTATATTTTTTCCCTTATTTCACGAACCTACAACTGGCCGGGAGTTTGTAAGTAAATTTAAAATTATTTAAAATTCCTGCATAGTTTCTAGGAATGTCTTGAGACTTGTAGTTTAGCCGACTTCAGTTTTCACCCCTTTGCGCTATTAATCTCTGTGTTGGACCAATCTATACGGGACTTTTTCTCGATTTTAACTAGGCTTGAAGGTGAAATTGATCCCGATTTAGTCAATTAATTGGACTGGATATCGAGCGATAAAACAAAGTATGCTAAATCATACATCTTCTGATAGAGTATATCCATGGCCAGAAGGCTTCAAGATCCGATTAGAACACAATGTCTTAACCATTAGGAGTACAAATTTTAATTGATCCGTTCTAATGAAACAGATTGCAAGCAAGGATGCCAGGGGGGCAATTAGGGCCTGTTGCCCTGCTACAATTTGAAAAACCCTACTATTACATTGAAAAAAAAAAATATATATATATAGCTCCACCCCTCCTTCACATATATAGCTCGTTCCCCCTACGCAATAATCCTGGCACCGTCCTTGATTGCAAGAGTCATATTTTGGAATTGTGACGCCCTGCGGTCGTGTCATAGACTTTGAGAAAGAATCGTGACCTTGAAATAGAAAGCTTGTCTTGTAAAATAGTACCAATGGTGAGGATCAGATTCTTCTTCACTTCAGAGTTGATGCCACCCATAGATACTATCTCTGCAAATGCAGCTGGTTCTTTGTTTCCCCCAAATGATATTTCCACTGAACCTTTTAGTACCACCATCACATACTGCAATTAAATTGTGATAATATGATTAAGAGAACGTTTGCAACAAAGTGCTAGAAGCATCTCCATTCCTATTATGCAGTTTTCTGGGAAGAGTTTACAGAAATTGACTAAACCAACAAAAAAAAAAAACATTGGCTTAAAGGATCTCTAGCCAACAAATGCCTTTGAAAGATCATGGGTGAAGTTTAATTTATATCGATTAGTCTTGATCTAATGGTGCCAAAAAATGATGGCTCCATTAATTAGATCGACATAGTAAAAATAAAAGTGAAATGCAATTTTTTAATTTATTTGATTAATATGCTTTAGAGAGTATCTCCATCCCTTATTTAATGTTCAATCAACCTAAAAGTTTAATTAAAAATCCCTTAAAACTTGCTCCAAGGCTAGATTCGATCCAAAGCGAAAACAGAGTTTGATGAAATTTTTTAACTAGTATGAAGTTAGATTCAAATTTGCGCACACGTTTAAGAGGACTATTTTGAGGGATTCGAATTCTCAATTTTTCTATTAAGGAAGCTTTTATTTAACTTTTTTACTTAGATTTGTGCTTGTTTGGAGTGCTCCCCCTACGAATTCTTTTACTCAAATTTAAATAAATGTATGAGTATGGGTTAGAGTCTTAGAGATGGCCTTGCAAGACCCGTGAGGCACGTTCAAGCAAAGGATACAAGAATAATATGACTAGATGGACTTAAATATAGTCAAATTGCATAGGAAAAACAACAGATAGACTAATTAATGGGTCAAACTAGACACGACACGACACAAATTGGTTAAGAAACTACTAGTATTGTACCAACGGGAGACACTTATATCACATACTGGAGGATATATACAAGGGGGTATTGCGGCATCAAACAAGACATCCTAATTCTGATATAATCTCATCTCTTACTTTCAAAATAATTGTCTTTTTACAATATGTAGTTATCCCACTGAGTACTGCTACATACACACCCTCTCACTTACACCCACTTTGGATTGCTGACACGTGTTCTCTCACTTTGAAAGTCAGGAGAGAGGGAGGACATGTGTTAGCAATCCAAAGTGGGTGCGAGCGAGGGTTGTTGGGATTCCACCCCGTATGAGCCACTTGGGCTTAGGCCCGGAGGGAGTGGATTAGAGTTTTTTCTGTGTATCTCTATATATACTCGGATATGCCTGAGTTTAGAGTGTGGTAGCATAATGTAAAGAGAGAGGCAGATAGTGTGAGAGGAGGAGCCGGTTGTGGCTTTCCCCGGAGAGAGATACACGAGAGAATTGGTGAGATTTCATTATTGTGAGATTGTGAGTGAGTGTGTAACACAACAGACTTGGATTTTCTCCGGATTAAAGTGAAATCCCCTTCCCTGTGGAAGTAGGTTTGATTTGGCCGAACTACGTATATTGTGTGTCGTGTTTTCTCTTGTTTTACTGCTTCTGTGCGTGTGTTGCGTTGTTTGGAATCCTAATAAGGGTGTGTATGGGAGGGTGTGTACGTAGCATTAACGTATCCAACTCTAACACTTTATGAAATTTCTATTCTATATCGGTTATGACATGGCGAGTAAAACTTTCGTAAACCACTATGAACAAGCTGTGTAGTGCATGGGCCATAAGGAATGGTACATATGCCGTTGAACCCAATCATGGTTATGGGTTTGGAGTGGGGAAATTGGGCCGAAAGAGTCACGGATATTGTAGACTAATTTAATGACTGACTAAAGCCGATCTTTTATTGTTGAACCCCATCACTTATTTTCCGTGGTACAAAAGCCTTCTTTTATTGTTGATGGTTCGCTTTCATCTTTCAACAAAACTACAAAACTGTACAGTTAGTCTGTTAGCACGACAAAGAAAAGGTGAATAGGTGATGGTACCCACCCCATTGGTTACCTTTTATTGCATTATTGTAATTCCCCACATCAATAGATTAATTGAAGCTTCTATCCGGTTATTTAAAGGGTAATTCTATTCACAACCCTTCATTTATTTTATGTAACCCATTTTTTTCATGTAACCCACACTTAAAATTCACTCAAACCAATTTACTTCATACAACCCACAAAATACACCTAAACTACCCAAACTACCATCGCGACCAGTTTTCATACTTTAAATGTCGAAATACACACTCATTTTCGACAACCACATGTCGATTTATATTGAAGGATGAATTTTCAAAAATTGGACTCTGTCTATGTTCGACATCCTCATGCCGAAATTTATGTCTATATTCAACTTTCGAATGTCGAACTAGATACATGTTGATAAAATATTGTTGTTTTCGACAATAAATGTCGAAATATAACCATATTTTCAGCTTCTTAATGTCGAAATTTGTGAAATCAAACATGTGAATTTCGGTTAAGTGAAAAGTTTCAACATCGATATGTTGAAAAAGTTTACATATTTCGGGGTATGAATGTCGAAAAAGAAGATGAGTTTGGGGGGCATTTTGGTCTTCACACAATAATGAAACTGGGGGAGTTTTTTGTGGGTTACATGGAGTAAATGAAGGGTTGTGAATAGAATCACCCTATTTAAAAAAAGAAGAAGATTAATTGAAGCTATTGGAAGATTAAACAATCAATGAGTTTCAATTAAAGTAATTATTCTTATTTCATAACTACTTGTCGGGCGCAACTTACACATGCCTAACTAATTTTGGGAGGTGGCCTCCCCCTCTGCACTTCAGAGGGACTCAATTAAAACCGGGACAAAGTCTTGTATGAATTGACTCTTTTAAATTAAAGCTCTGTTTGTTTGGACGTAAAATGTTTTCATGTAAAATGTTTTCCTATTTTCCATTGTTTGGTTGCATAAAACATGAGAAAAATATTTTACAATGGATAACATTTTCAGCTAATCGGCGTAAAATAACTTTTATCTAAAACCTCCGTAAGTTATTTTCCGCTGGCCATTCACTCCACACACTTTTCCACCTCCTCACGAATATTTCCACCTCGTCGTCATCATCTGCACATTCCAGCAACCCACTCAACTCCTCTCTCACCTCACAATCACAACAATTCCCCTCCGATTGAAATCCTTCTCTCTCCTAAACAACTTCACCAGATCCGACAGATCCACCGGCGCCGTCTTTGGCGGCGGATACTCCTCCCTACTGCCGCCACGTCTCGTCGAACACCTCCACCACCCTCTTGAACCTCGCCGGAACTTTTGCCATTTCGAGAGAGAGAAACCAATGATGATGAAGTGATCGAGATTATGACGACCCACCCAGAACAACAAGTTAATCTGTGATTTTATAAATAATGGTCTGTATGTACTTTGTATTCATAAATCTCCACTTTGCATCTCAGATTAACCCTATTATTAATTGAATTGAAGTTGCATCGGTAGTGGTTGCTGGTAGTGTTTGCTTTAGGAAATTGTGTTAGGCTATATTTTGCAAATGTCAACAAAACATCGGAAAACAAAAGCGAAAAAAATTATTTTTGACAAGATTGTTTTACATGAAAAATATTTTACCCCAAAAAATATTTTACGTCGAAACAAACGGAGCCTTTAGGTTAGTGGTACAATTTTCAAGAAATATGGTCCAAACATTTGACCTTTTAAATTAAAATATATAATTTTACTGTTAGTGGTACAATTTTCAAGAAGATATGGTCCAAACATTTGACCTTTTAGATTGATCATAACACGAGTGAAATATGGAAAGTACATACACATAAGCTGTACTTGTTAGGCATCTATATGGTTTGAGGTTATACATATTTCGAGTAAAGTGATGATATTACTATCTTGTTACAACCTTTAAAGGTTCATTTGTTATGCATTTACATGGTTTGTAATTATTTTTCCCCAAAGGAAAATTGTTTGATTTTTTTTTTGTTTTGTTTGAGGTTCAGTTGTATGTTTTGATTGGTCAAGTAGTTTTGTGGTTCAGTTGTTAGATTGTTATGGTATTAGTTACCACATACTCTAGCTACTTACATGGACAGGGAGTTCAAAATTAACCAGTAAGATTAACAGAAAGTCTCTATATTATTACGTACTGCGATCTAAAAACATGAAAGATAAAATTTTACAAATGTGTATGCACGCTACGCGTATATGTGCATCGCAGATCGTTATGGCTATCACAAAAATATTAGTGATGAATTATTCTGGGTAGTTCGGTAATATTGATCAACTGGTGTGGTGAACAATTCTGATAAAGATAAAATTCAGATTTCACTTTAATTCTATAGAATTGAGTAACAAGGAAGGAATGTTTTTTTATTCAACAGGATAAATGATATCATTGGTGAACAGGAGAACCAGAAACATCAAAGGAGTGGATGGCCAGACAAGTGGACTGTAGGCGTGTTCTTCATGAAAGAAATCATTCTTGGACCGTGTTAATTCTAAATAAAGCTTGCAGATTCACTTCGGAGAGAGAGAGAGAGAGAGAGAGAGAGAGAGAGAGAGAGAGAGAGCTTACAGTTTCTGGCTTTCCAATGATAGAAGCAACAGCTTTTGTGGCTTCAGAGAAGATTGAATCAGTGTCAACTCCGTCCAAGCTCACGTTTGTAGAGATATCAAGGCAAGGCATCTTAATTTCTCTGAATCGATCTCTTCGATCACACCAACCCTTCTCTCTCTCTCTCTCTCTCTCAATTAAGTAGACCACTGGCTGGCTGGCTGCTTGTTTTGGAATCAGAATCTCATCAATTAACATAAGGAAAAATCCACGCGTACACCATGTGTGTTACACACCACCCCATCCGGACCGTCCAAACACTTTTTGGACGTTCTGGATTTGAAATGCATTATGTGTGCGCGAATATGGTGTGCACGTAGCATTACTAATTAACATAAATCTTAGTATCGATTAAAGAGTACCATATATGGAAGTTTCCTTTTGGCTGCCATTTACTTATCCGGAACCTGTTTTAAACGTTGCTATTTGCAAGGAAGAATCAGGTTCAGGGTCCACGTTTGCGCGTATAATAATTAGGCCGGAAAAAGCTACCAAGTCTGTAAATTAAAGAAAAACTTGGGCGCGTGTAGTGTATGGCCACGTTTTGCCAGACTAAGCACCTCAGCCGTCCAAAAGTATTTTGGACGACCTAGATTGCAAAGAGAGAAAAAGGAAAGAGAGAAAAAGGATAGAGGGGAGACAATCATCTTGAGGGGAATGAGAATGCGATGCCTTTTTTCTATGATTCTAATGTTTGGAAGAGACAGGAACGAGACTAAAAATCCCTAAGTTTGGATGACAGTAATCTCAAGGGGGAATGAGAATGTGATGCTTTCTACCCACTAGAGGCTGGGGCACACGCGATGCGTGTGCAAGTTGAACTTTGACAAAAAAGAAAAGACACAGCACTCAATACGTGTGCAAGTCGAACTTTAATAAAAAAAAATCATGTAAAAAAACTTCTGCCTTATCGTAGGATCGCATATGCATTGTATTATATTTTTTCCAAATATAAATAATAGTAATATATTACCATATTAACACTGCTGTCGCCACTGCTTTTTCGCGGTCAACTCGAGTATAATTGCTTTTATGGTTCAATTACATTTGCTCCTTTTAACCATTTGATTTAACTAAATATGAAAGCCAATAATAATTGAAAAAAGTAAACAAAGGTAGAAACAAAAAAAGGTAAACACTGTGTGTTATTTTTATTTTTTAATTTTATTCCTTCTACTGGTTTTCCTTGGACTTCTTTTTTCTATTCCTTCTATTGGTTTACTTTTTGAGGGTGGGCACACGCAACGCGTGTGTAACTCAAATCATCATATTTACAAATAACGCGTAGATCAATTTTTCGGATTGTATATATAGGAGTTGTGAAAAAAAAAAACACAATTGTTTGAATTTCTAATCATTAATACACACAACCTGATGTTAGTATATCATCCGTTTGACCAATGTATTAACTATTAAATACAGTATATTGCATAAAAAAGAGAGAAATTTTCCATAAAACTAAGATAATATTAATAACGAAAGAACAAACTAACCTCCAAAAATGGTATAAGATGCGAAGCAGTACTTATCTATTTGGTTCCACCAACACAATATTCCTCTCAGTGGTCGGAAGCGGGCTGAATGGGCAGTGTGTTGTGGGTGCAATCGAGCAAGGTTTGGTTGCTGCCAGATGCCTTATGATAGGCAAAAAAACGAATGGGAGTTCGTTTTTTTTTTTCCTCCGGCAACGTGGCACGTGAGCGATCTCTCAACGATAGTCGGACAGTCATGATGAGTTCTATTGGTGAATTTATTAATGCAATATTGGCTATGTATCTGGTAATCTGGTTCCTGGAAATGTAGTTAGGGATGTGGTCGTGGAGAAGGTTAGCAGGAAATTGCATCGCCATTGCCATGGTTGGTGTTGGGTTTTCAATGAATTAAAGGGGAAGCGACGGGAAATTAGTAACTGCAGCAGTTAAAAGGGAAAATAGCCCATGTGACCACGTCTGGGGTGTGTTGGTAGATAACTACCCTACTAATTTACAAAGATGGCCTCAAAGTTTTAGACACCTACTCACTAATTCATGGGCCTTTTTGGAAGTGAAAAATGTGAGCCAGCTTCAAATTCATCCACACCAAAAGAGTGCTCTCCCTTTATATATTAGAATAGATGATTCTAACGTTTGGAAGAGGCATTAACAGAAATGTGATGCTAGACGTTTCTGATTCCGACGTTTGACAGAGACATGACTATGAATGTAATTCTTAATGAAATATTCAACTAAGAATTACATTCTCAAACTGAGTGGGAATCTGATCCCTCCCTTACTCCGTGGGAATCTCAGATTCTTGGCTTATTCATTAAGAAAAGAAAATGTTAACTTTAATAAATTTGCAAAATAATATTTCCCACATAAGATTATTTAATTAATCCAAACACTGAAATGCAATCCCTCAAGGTATTAAATTCCTATGATTTTGATTCCCTCTAATTGTATAATCTTACCCAAGAAATTTTTTAGGAATTTGATTCCTTGTAATTATATTCCTATTCCTACTCAAGATTCCGGACCTCCAAAAACAACCCATGAATAGAAATATAATTACTGAGAATCAAATTCCTGGAATTTTCTTGGGTAGGAATTAGAATATGATTGTGGGTAGGAATTAGAATATGATTGTTGGAAATCGAATTCCTAGAAATTTGATACCTGGAGTAATTTCATTTCAGTGTATGGAATTATTTAGTAATCTTATGGAAGAAACATTGAAAATTTATTAGGGTCAATATTTTCATTTCTTAATGAATGAGCCAGAAATTTGAGATTCTCATAAGGTAAGGGATGAATCAATCAAATTTCCACTCAGTTTGGGAATGTGATTTGCAGTTGAATGTGTCATCATGAATCACATTCATATTCCTTTCGCTTCCAAATTTCAAAATTATAAAAGAATGGCATCTTTGGCCCTGTTCTGGTATGGGAGTTTTTTAGTTTTTTTTTTTTACTTATTGTGCTTTTTGAGACATGTCATTCTGTTATAATACATTAACTAAAAAAACCCTAAAAAAATAAAAAAAAATGCCAAAAAGTTCCTTAATGTAATTGGGCCAAAGGAACAATTTTCACTCCATTAAATATTTGAAGAGGTTTGCGACTGCTTTTTGACACTCCTGCACCCACCTCAAACTTTGCCCACGTGTCCACCAGAGCTAACCCAATATCTTATATATGCCAAGACCAAGGCCGTAAAACTTAACCCCGAAGTGAGTTCCACAAGAGAGAGAGAGAGAGAGGCTATGGGAGAAGCCTCTCCCTGGGTTTCCAGATCCAACGACCACTCTGTTGGCCCAAATAGCAACACAAGAGGGGGCTGAATTGTATATCTCAAAAAATAATGTGGAATTAAATAGGGAATTGATAATAGCACTCCAAAAATTGATGCATGCACTCCAAGCAACAGTGATTTTCCAAAATCACCCTTTTGCAAGTTTTAATTTTACTTCAAGCGCTCCTAAAGTTTTTTACTCTCAATTTTACTTCAGACGCTCCTAAATTTTTTTACTCTTCTCCTCTGCCTCCTCGGTTAACGGAAGAAGAAAAAATGGACGCCCACCCAAACCCTAATCTGTAACAAAAACTCTATTGTGAATTGGGTGCTGTAAATCGAGGATTCAAGCTCGGAAGGTAGTTTTTTAGTTTTTTTTCTTATGATTTTGTCGGGATTAAGTTATAATTGGGTGGGTTTGTGTATTTTAAGAAGGGCGTGGTTCGGCTAAAAATTTCCGCCATCATCGCTTCACAAATCCAGATGAGAGGGGAATCAAACAGGGGAAAAAACATCGATGCGCTTCAATACATCACCACCACTACCACTACAGGCATAAATGTTGGAAATTTTTGGATCTGAAAGCTGGTTCAAGCTCGTGATTATTTTTATTTCTTTTTTTAGTAGATTCTCTACGTTGAAACTTACCTTGGTATTCTAATATAATGTTTCCTTGTTCTAGCTGTAAATTTGTTATGTACATTTTTGAAGTTTTTCTAACCTAACTTCTCTCGTAAGTCCCTTTTTTTCATCTGCCTCTCAGCCAGCCACCGCTACTCAGGGGGAGGCCGGGTGCCTCATGCTAGTCTCTTGAACACCGACTCCCCTCCCCCTGTTTTATTTATTTATTTTCTAAGCGTTTTTTATTAATCTCCCTCCCCAATCCATCCAGCTGCCTCGCCGATCGTTGATTTCTCCTGCTCCGATCTAACATGCAACAATAGATTTGCATAGTTACGGACTATGATTGCTTCTGTCTTTACCATTTGGACTGCTAATGTTAATGGCTTCTAACTTTTTCCGTTTGGTTTTGGTTCAATATTCTGTTTGGAGTGCCTTAGTAAATGAGAAGATAATTTGGGGGTGGAGTGTGTCTAGTAATTTTTATATTTTCAAAATGATAATTTTGTAACTTCATTATATTTTGTGGTGTCTGCATCAAAAAAGGGAGCCCCAAAATCAGCTCCCAATTAAATAACTAAATGCAACACCCAATAAAATTAAATATTTTCAAGCACGCAAACAGTAATTATATAGCAGTAAATAAAGAGCAAGGGAAGAGAGAAATCAAACACAGAGATTTATAGTGGTTCGGTCCGCAACTTCACAGCCTAGTCCACTCCCTAAGTGTCCAACTCGGGATTTGCTGCACTATCTCTAATAGTAACACTTTCTAGCTTCGCGGGTGCTAGAGAAACTGTTACAATGAGCAATATCCCAATCGCTCCGACTATTTTTTACTCCGGCGTTAGTCACACCTAACTAACTAGTTTTGACTCCGGTGCTAGTCACACCTACCCGAGTAATTTTTTCTCACACAAAAATCACTCACAAAAGATAAATTCTCTCAAGGGTGTACAATCACTTTTACAATGATAACTCAAATAGAACACTCAAACTATTGTAGAATATGCAGGATGAAACTTTAAAACGACAAAGGTGACACACAAATATTTTTCCTCGGATTTTTCTCTTCTTTTCCACCTTCAATCTTTCTTCACTTTATATGCCAATACATGCACGTTATTTGCCCACTCCCAATTTGGAATATAGCCAATCCAATATTGCATTTGGTTGAATCAAATACAAGAGAGAAACTTCCATTCTTTTTATTGCAAACCAATATGAAATGATGGAATTTCCATTTTCCCTTGAGAGCATCTCCAACCAGTCTTCAAATCTTCAAAATGAAGAATGTAAGTGACATATGAAGGAGAGATTTTGTAATTTATACCCCCTTTTCTTCAAAAGGTTGTACTTTTTGGAGGGACTCATCCTCCTTTTTGTCACATCCATTCTTCAAATCTATTTTGGTTCTTCAAATTTGAAGAACCAATTCTCCAAAAAGGAGGATGGGTCCGTCCAAAAAGTACAACTTTTTGAGCAAAAGTGGACATAAATTACAAAATCTTCCCTTGATATGTCAATTCGGTTCTTCATTTTGAAGGAAAATGAGTGAGTTGGAGATGCTCTGATGTATAATCATGCACCCATGATTTCTTCCATGGGAATTGTTTCCTTTCAAGCAATATGTATGTTCCCATTTTAAAAATAGCCGCTTGAACCATGGCATGAAATCATTCTCTTTCCATTTATTTGACACCAATTTGCAAGCCAGCCAATTTGCATCTTTGAAAATTTTCTTCCGTGATTAGAAATAATCTAGCAAATCTGGTAACCATTTGAATTGAGAGGGATCTTTCCAAAATAAATATGAGGATAAGATTTGTCCTTAATCTTGTCCCCTTTAAATTTAAATCTTGGCTATTGGAGATAGGATTCGATGTAGAACATATCCATATGTAACTCAATCAAATCCTACAAAAAACACAAATAATCCAAATGAATACCATATATCACAATATCAATTATATTTCTCATTTAATAAGGGTGCTGATCTTGGGGCTCCTTTTTTTTTAATGCAGACACTCCAATATCTAACGAAGTTACAAAACTATCCTTTTTAAGATATAAAAATTACTAGAGGCACTCCACTCCCAAATTATCTCCTCATTTATTAAGACACTCCAAACGAAAAAATGAACCAAAATCAAACATAAACATTAGGTTCTAAAATATTAACATTAGGTTCTAAACATTAACATTAACATTACGTTCCAAACATTAAACATCCACAACGTAAATATTAGGTTCCAAACATTAAACATGCATCTATGTCAGATTGCTTCATGCCACTTTGCACACAAAAAAAAAAAAAACTAAACGTTGCAAGAATTCTCCAAAATAAAAGCACACAATTGAAAATGTTGATGCTGAAAAATCTTCATAACGGCTGCGACACAAGATCTTTATATTTTTGTACTCATTATCTACCATTTTCCCCTCAAAATCTTCATAATGACCGCAAATCTACATTTTAAAACTCGTAGTGAGACAAACAAAGCACATCACCGAAGTTAGAGAACTCTTGAGAGGAAAAGTAACGAAACTCTCAAGAGACTTTGCATGGACAAAAGAATGGTTCTACAATCATAGGCCGAAGACCACTTGTCCAGGTTGTCCTGGTGCAGAACATGGAGACAATAACATAAAGTCTCTACCAAGGAAACAATACATATAGAAGTAGGCAATTCAGTGACGTGCAGTAAAAAGAGTTAGCAACTATCTGTTTTTTTCTGATAAAAAAAAATTATTTGTTTTTTTGGAGTGCCTGAAGTAAAGGAGAAGAGTAAATGTTTTTTGGAGTGCCTGAAGTAAATCATGGAACTTGCAAAAGGGTAATTTTGGAAAACTACTGTAGCTTGTAGCCCCTGCATAAAAAATGGGAGTGCTAATATCAATTTTCTTTAATAAAATATATTTTGTTATCATCAAAATCACTAAGGTTCTATAGAAACTTTTGGGCTAACACACTTGACCCCCCCCCCCACCATCCCCTTCCACCTTCTTCCTCCTCCTCCTCCTCTCCTCTCCTTTATTGCTTCACCTTTGGTTTCCGGTGACTCCCCATGGGTTTTAAGCTTCTCTCCTCCACTTATAGGCGGCCAAAACCGATTTTTGGGCAAGGGAGGAGCCGGATCTGGGATTTCCAGATCTAGACTCTTGATGACGACGACAGCATGGTGACAGCTCTGGCGATGGCTCTAGCGTTTTTATTTTCTATACTTTTTTTTTTTGTCGGGGGTTTTGGGCCAGTTGTTTTGTGTTGCTTGTATTGGTTGTCAGTTTTGAGTGATGGTTTTGATTTAATATACTCCCTCCATCCCAAATTGTTGGTCCTCCTTTCCTTTTTTGGCTGTCCCAAAATAAATGGTCATTTTTAAAAGTTAACAAAGAAAAGTGTGTACTTCTTTCCTCTTTTGGTACTTTTCATAAAAAGTTGGATTCTCAAAGTAGGACCAATAATTTGGGACGGAGGGAGCATATTCTATTTCTTTACCCAAAAAAAAAAGACCAAGGCCATGCTGTGTTTTTTTTATAACCATCTAAAAAAAAAGGGTACTAATACTATGACTAATATTTTATTTATGACTATTTTCGTATATAGAGAGTGCTGACATGACTGACTACCAAAAGGTTTGGCATAGTGATAAGGGATGGCATAGTGATAAGGTCTAATGCAAGTGGTGGAAAAAAAAGGAACAAGATAAGGTCTAATAAGTGAGTTGGAAGAATGTCGAAAATGTAATATGAATACTCCATCCTTTTTGAAATGTTTTCTTTGGGAAATTCGAGTAAAAATTTGTTCACCCTCACCAAAGGAGGGTGAACAAAACCCTCACCCTGATTGGTTGAAATGGTGTAGGGTCCATGGAATCAATACACTTTTTGGTAAACATGACATCACTTTATGGTGGGATCCACACTATTTTTTGTGGACCGAACACCATTTCAACCAATCAGTGTGAGGGTTTTGTTCACCCTCTTTTGGTGAGGGTGAACAAATTTTTTTCCGGGAAATTCTACTAACTTTTTTAAGGAAATAAACACTAACGGCATGTTCCTTTAAAAATGACCATTGATTTTTACTACTCCTCAAGCCCCACTTATAAAGGTTTTTTTTGAAATTATTTAAAGCAATGGTAAATGTTGAAAATTTACTTGACTTTTCAGAGAGAACTAATAATTTTTGACATCCCATAATAAAATAGAGGACCAACATTATGGGACGGTAGAGTATACATGTAAAAGTTTATTGAAATGGGAAAAAAGAGTACATAAAGTTTTAAATTTGAGCCTAAATGTATCTTATCCTCTGCTCAATCCATTGTTAGAATAACCTTTTCTTAATAGATTTTTTTTGTTTTTGGTTCAAGGTCAAAGGTGTCCGATCTGATCAAAGGCAAACCATCCACGCCTAGAATAGGGAATTCACAAGATTTATTTCTTGGGGTCTAACCTCAAGAATCACATTACTATATTGTAATCTCCTTTTGACTATCTTAGTAAAACTTTTTAGAGCTGCCACTGCACGTACCACTTCACTAAGAGTACATACCCAGTAGTTTTTCAGCTGTTAGGGACAAGAGTCCATATTTATGGCACATAAGCGCATATAGCAAATAAGAATCGCAAACAAATCAATTTGAGCCAAGCTTTGAGATGTTCTAGCTTGGTTCGTTCAAACTTAAATGGTCTTGAGCTTAAGTGTCACGCCCTCGATTTTCAACGTAGTTCAATAAACATTTCTCAATAAAGTAATCTCATATTTCCTTACATAATCATCTAAAAGATCTCCTCACAACGTCCATATTGATAATGTAACGCCCCCAAAATTTGGGTTTGTTAATAATGAATACATAAATAATAAATAGGGTTTTACAACAGTAACCCAAAAGATATTACATAAATCTTCCTGCCTAATACAGACATTCTCTACAGGGTTGACTAGGTTTCTCTATTCCATCGCACGGTCGACCATTCCGGCGGAATCCTGCTCTGCTCCGTAGGCCTTCAAGCCATAGTACTCCTCCTGTTCATCTCTATAGTCTGGCATAATACGTCAGAGTCGCAGAGCAACATCGTGGTATTATGCCAGGGTTACACGAATGCAACACCGTGAGCGATAACACCCAGTAGTTCACTACGCTAAACGTCTAAGTAGCAATTCTAGAACAATAAGTTCATAAACAGTATATAGAACTTGTGAACAGTAAACCATGCAATACATCAGGCGTGTCTATACGGATCAGAGTAAACATGCGCAGTAAAAGTAATTCATTTCAGTGTCTCAAAACAGTGTCTCGTGTCAGTTTCTCAACACAAAATCTCATTTCAATAATTCATCACATATCTCAAATCATTTTCTCGTATAGCGTCGTTTTCAGCATTCTTCTTCAAATTTCAACCAAGTCAATTATCTCACACCACTCTGAAAGTTATTGGTCCGTTTCCGCCTCCTTTCAGCTGACGGTACCAACCTTTCCGCTCGAGATTCCGGTTGTCGTGCATCACTGAACCTAACCAGTCTCTTTGCACGGTCCGTTCACCTCGCGACTCACACGACATAGTCCCGACTTCCTCGTCTTACTGATCCCCACAGTATGTTTCAAGGCCCGTACTATGTGTTGTGCATACTTAGCCCTTACCACCAAGTTCACTCCACGAAAATGGGGCGGTGCCTCGCTGCACTACCGTATTATTTCCGATCCTCCAAGTTCTCCCCGCGGAACTTGAGGTGGCATCTATTCATCTTATCACATTTCATTTCCCAAAAATTTCATTTCATTTCTCAAAATTTCATTTCTCATTTCAAAACTCATTTTCATTCTCATCTCTATTTTCTCATTAACAGTTATAAAATTTCGCGTCCGGTGACGTAACGTATCGCGTACGTGCTCAGTACCACATGCACAAAATCATGCTTATGCAATATTCCATAATTTCTCTCTAAAAATCATATTCTTCCAAATATACATTTCTCACATAAAATCATGCATTAAAAATATTCCAACTCTCTAAAATATATTGTTTCCTCTAGAAACCTTTCCACATAAAATCATGCATCTTAATGTACTAATTTCCTTCAAACATAATATTCCTTCTAAAAATCTTTTCACATAAAATCATATATTTAAAACTCTCCAAAAATAATATTTCCAATTCTCTCAAATAAAATATATTCCTCAACAAAAAGTCCCATTTCTTCCTTGTCCTCTTTCAAAACTATTTTATTTCTTTCCAAAAGAAATAAAACCAATCAACTTGCTCTTTCTAAAAATAGTTTAAACAAAACTCTTTTCTAGAAATCTCTTGCTAAAAATCCACCACAACTAATTGTGGACTTTCTAAAAATATATAAATCTCTCCAAAAATATACTTTCTATTTTTCTAGAAACTTTTCTTTCTAATAACCTCAAATAAAACATCTTTTTCATATCTAGTAAAAATCACAATTTTCTTTCTAGAAAACTTGATCAAATAAACTCACAAATATTTTAGTAAAACCTTCCTAGAAATCAATTATGAAAAACCCTCCCTTCATATTTATTAAATAAAACTCCATACTTTCTTACCAAAAATAAACAATAGCATCTCTTTCTAATAAGAACAAATTCATCATAAAAATAAATTATTCCACTTATTTAAGAAAAACACTTCAAACAACAACCAATGAGTTAATCAACCAAGATCAACTAATTCTTCCAAGAAATATTAACAAAATAATACTAGAACCTTGTCTAGTGAAAAACAAAACACATCTTCTAATTAACTTCTAATCACTTCTAATCACTTTCTAATCACCTTCTAATTACTTCTAATTTTACTAATCCACTTCTAATTTCATGAAGAACTATACTAATTAGAACTTAATAAACATTCTTGTTAATCTTTTAACAAGAAATCCACTTTCTAAACTACTAAGAAACATGCTTAGCAATTTAACACATGCATAAATTAACTTAATCAAACTCTAAAATCATGCTTAGAAAATTAATTAGAACAACTTAATAGAACTAGAATTAACTAATTAGAAGAGTAGTTTAGTAAACTACCTTGATTTCCGGGTGTAAACCGGAAGCCGAAAAGCAATTCCTTTGGTGAAGAAAAACCCTTAATCTACCTAGCTTACCTACTAATTAACTTAGTAAGTAGCTAATTAGGAACTAAATAAGGTGGCTAAAAGGTGGTAGAAGTTGGTTGTTTGGTTGGAAATGGAGAGACAAAGAAACAAAGTGGGGCATATGGGGTCCAAATGAACACAAAATGGAGCTATTTATAGGCAAAGGGACTTCTCTTCCTCTTTCAAAAATTTCGGTGCACACACACACTAGGTTGGCCGAAAGTTTTAAGGGTGGGGGAGTAATTGGTGCATTGAATTGACACATGGCAAGTGCACCAAGGTGGCAAGTCTAGATCTAGGTAGGAATCTAGGTAGGAATCTAGGTACTTAGGCTAGATGCTTGGCTAGAATGAACCAATATGGTCATGTTCAAGGTATCCAACGTGGGAGAGTAATGGTGGGGGAAAAACGCGTTCCGTTGTGTAGGTTTTTGCATGGTCACCTTTGTTACGGGGTGTTTTTAGGAACCAAATTCACCCAATGTGCATGTGAATGCATTAATTGGCTAAGGGTAGCCCTAAATAGCTACAAGTAGGTGGGAATATTCCTTCCTTAAATCAAGGAAGTGTGTCTCTCGGTTACTTGGAAGCCAAGGTCAAGTATTGGTAGACTAGGTTGTGTAGATTGTGCTCAAATGCATGTATTGTGTGGGTATGTGTAGGTTACTCCAAAAATAGCAAGGCTTATTCTAACTAGTTTTGGGTACAAAACCTTAGCTTAGGAAACTTCCCTAACCCTCCACTTGCTTGCACAAGTGAACAAGGCATTAACTCATGCATGTGCATTGTACTTACATTCATGCACACAAGACACACACACACCCTCACTCTCTCTCTCCACCGATCTCTCTCTCTCTCTCTCTCTCTCTCTCGGCATCTCTCTCTCTCTCTCTCTCCCCGGGTGCTATGGTAGTGTAACGGATGTTTTACTCGGTCTCGTACGCGCATAAACGTGGCTAGAATTTCCTTTATTCGAATTAAAAGGATAAAATAATATTTTAATAGAAAAATATTTTGATAAACCGAAAATTAAAATAAATAATTAAAATATTAAGTGAAATTTTTATTTACGAAAAATCCGGGTCGTTACAGATAATAAGCACCAGTCTAAATTGGGTACCCGTACCCCTATGAACAAAAACATAAGTAAAATAATTAAAGTTATTACATTTGTCCTAAATGTCAAAAGGAATGAATGTATAGAGTTACAAGATTCTCTCATAAAAATAAGTTCTGAGATAAGAAAATAACTCTTCAAAGTATACTTTTCATCCAACCATGCACTCCAAGCATTCAAATCATGCACTATGAGTTGTACCTGAAAATGATAGGGTGAGCTACACTAGCCCAATAGAAAAAGATCTATCAAAACTAAACACAAATGAGATGAATGTGCATGACAAAATATATGGAAGGATAACAATGGGGAATTTATAGAGCTTTCAAATGTCAATTGCTTAACGAACTATACGCTTCCAACTCACAAGATCCCCTTTTACATCAAACTTGGTGTACCCGATACGTGCCCACTTTCCTTTTTGTGTCAAACATATCCAACATGTTTCGTATTCAATTCACTTTCATTGTACATTTGAGAAATTCCTACAATTCACCCGAAGGTGGACCTAGTGTCGTTCCGGGCGTTTGGGACCCCGTATATGGTCCCCCTTGGCCAAGGTAATTTCCTAGCGACATATCCAAAGAATGGACCTAGTGTCATTCCGGGCATTCGAGACCCTGTGTATTTCTTTTCTTTTCTTTTTGGTAAATAAGCTTGAAATAAAAAGAGGCTTAGCGGATATACAACCTACAAGGGGCATACCTCAGGAAGGACAAAAAGAAAACAAAGAAAAGAAAAGAAAAGGAAAAAAGAAAATTGAAAGCCCAACAAAAGTCGCTGTGGTACATAATGGAAAATGAACTTAGCAATAAAATAATCCAAGGAGTTTCTAACCCTTCTAAAAGAAGGGCCAGAAACTCCCTCAAAACTAGTGACTTGAATTTCCAATCGGCTTCAGCTTGATGCTTCACGTCCTGATCACTGACACTTCTCGGCCGGATGGACAGAATCGATAATATACCATGTTCAACAAATGAATTAGGGCCACACCCCGTGCACAGCATTCCAAAATGAACAGCAAGCAGTGGAGTAATTAGCAGCAAAGATGTGACAATCTGGATGCATTTCCAGCCCTAACAGCGTGACTGGCCCTTAACACTTTGCATTACACAAAGAAACAGTAGCACTAATGCATCTTGGAAGTTGTAAAACCACCAGGCAACCCAGGTTGACCCTGTGTATTTCTCTTTTGAGTTTTAGAGTTCTTAAGACAATCATACGTTTCGTCCCCCTTGTGTTTCATCATATCAAACGCGTCCTTTGTTTCTCTTTCAAACGGACCCACGTGCCATCATACAACATTATAAACACGTCAAAAGCATGTATAACACATTATTTTTCATGCATCTAGATACTAACCATCGTCATGAAGTTAGAGTCCAATTCACAATATCAATTAAGCTTTAGGAGTTTCCAAGAAGATTATCACATTTTAGTAGGCAATTGTGCAATCGGGGGACCGAACAAGGACCGAGGGAAGGCCACAAGTGAAGATCAAACCTCAGGGCCTTCTTTGTAAAAACTGTTCGGACGGTCGGGGTTACCCATCCAAACGGAAATCACAGCAAGACCAAGCAGCAACAGCAACTAAACAGATATCAAAGGGATGTTCATATAGACATCAAATTAACTAGAACCAATGCTAAAGATCAACTCATTGACTAACAATGAAGTGGTACATCAACTAACTCAAGAAGGAAATCAACTTAGAGCATAGATCAACGCAATATTCAACTGAAAGTAACTAGAAAATGGATTTTCAGGTGAGTTTCAACAATACTCAAAGGGAGATAAATACACAAACCATTCACAAACACTTAGGGAGCGTCTGGTAACGTTTTTGTTTTTTGTTTTTTGTTTCTAAAAAACTAAAGGTAGAATCATGTTTATTGTTTATAAAAACAAAAACAAAAACAAAAACAAAAACAAAAAAACATGTTTGGTAATAATTTTTTGTAAATAGTAAAAAATGAAAAAAAACACAGAGTGTTTGGCCAGTGGCGGCTCCAGGAATTCTCGTGAGGGTGTTCAAAAATTCTACTACGGCCCTCTAGAAATCATAACTGTGCATAACCTGTTATGGATTTTATCGCGAACACCTGTTCAATCCTACAACGAAAACGCCCCTACGGATCTTGGGAACAATGAATCACAGAAAAAGCAAACAAATATGTGCGTAATGAAAAACCGGAAAGAAAGCAAGACACAAGATATACGTGGAAAACCTCAACGTGAGGAAAAACCACGGGAGCCACACCAGTCCACTATGAAATCGAATCAAGGAGTACAAGTCTTCTCACAATCTCTCTGAGATTGGTTTTCTCTCGCCTCTCTATATTTTTCACGCTCTGAAAAACTATACTTCGATCTTACCAACACACAAGTCGGCCGAAACCCTAAAAGGCAATTTAGGGCCTCGGTAGCGCTACAGGGAAACACCTGTAGCGCTACAATACGCTCTGTCCACAAATTAGGTCCTAGGTAGCGCTACCCCAAAACCTGGGTAGCGCTACCGCTTGGTTAACTTCACTCCCAACAATCTCCCACTTGAAGATAACCTGAAGCATCCGTAAATAACCAACTGCAATATGCTAAAAAAAAAAAAAAAAAAAAAAACTACATATACCAACAGTGCCACCAAAAAACAACAAAGTATTTAGCATATTACAATTGCCCTCGACGACTTTTCATATTTTGAAACCGTTGCATAATAGCATCTTATCAATGGCATCAAATACATCGCGCTCAATATAAGTAACCGAACAATCGTTCACAAGCCGCGGCATTCCCTTTGTCATCCGAATTTTCGGATTCATCATGACCACGAAAAGCTTGACCTCAACGCAAAAGGTGTCTTGCGCAAACAACTGTTGCATACAAGAGAGTTCGATAGTCAAGTTTTTCTTGAGTTGAGTGCTTCTTGATAACACTTTCAATGTGTTGATGTTGCTTCATGAGATCTTCACAACTCTTCACAGCATGATTGTGAGCACTACCAACGCCTCCCACATGAGTTTGCAACTTCTCCTTCCTATTCCAAAGTTTAAAACCATCTATGACAAAAGCATCACCTCCTGCTTGCTAATTACCAAAATTAGGACGAAAAAGGTAGCAACATAGACAAAATGCTGCATCTATTTATACACACAGTAGCCATATCCCCATAACAGTTTATACATGAGATGAACATTGTTTTTTCTTTTCGGTCCACACATTTTGGGTAGGGTGTTCAAACATTTTAGGTAGGGTGTTCAAGTTTTTTAGGCAGGGTGTTCAAATTTTTTAGGTTTGGGTGTTCAAAATGCTAAAAATAAAAAAAATAAAAAAAATTTACATGTATTTCTAATTTTTTTTTTCAGGGTGTTCGGGTGACCACCCTACCCACTACTTGGAGCCGCCTCTGTGTTTGGCAACATAATTTTTTTTGGTTATTCTTCAAATAGAGAGAGAGAGAGAGAGAGAGAGAGAGAGAGAGAGAGAGAGAGAGAGAGAGAGAGAGAGAGAGAGAGAGAGAGAGAGAAAAGTCCACCTACAAAACAATAACACCATCTTTAGCTCATTAAGTAGAAATTTTTTTTGACCCCAATGCATAGACACTGATTTCAAAGATGAAGATGCAACCAAACACATGGATTTGTAATATGAAGATCCAACTGATTGATTCCAACTGAAAACCCTAGAATTCTACCTCATTCAAGAACAAATTCGTACAAAGAGAGAGAGAGAGAGAGAGAGAGAGAGAGAGAGAGAGAGAGAGAGAGAGAGAGAGAGAGAGAGAGAGAGAGTGTGAGAGCGCTGTTTGGGTTAAGACAATCGGGCTTCAAAACATTGTGGGCTTTTTTAAACGACTCTGTTTTAAAAACAAGACAAATCACTTTTTTTTGTATTTTGAAAATTTTTAGAAAATTTGAAAACGTTTTTAATAAACACAAAACATAAATAAATTACCAGACACATTTTTGTTTTAGTTTTGAGAACAAAAATAAAAAAATAGGAAACAAAAACGTTACCAAACGCCCCGTTAGTAAAAGTAGAAAATCCCCTACCTCAAATGAGTTGAGCTCTAAATCAAGAGTTGAACAAAACCTTAGCCTGTCCAAGTGAACTCTACCGAAATTGTGACCTCCCCGGACTTGAGAACGCGAAACCCAACTCCAAATGTTAGTGAGGATAGTGGATCCAAGGCGGGTTTGGGTGGGATTTAAGTGGGAGTTTGTTGTTTTGAGAGAGGAGTGAAGAAAATTTGGGAGGGAGAGAGAGAGAGAGAGAAGAGAAGAGCCGGCGGGTGAGGGTGGGAGAGAAATTAATTTTTTTCTCTCTCAAGCCCTATTATAGTGCTATAACACTGATACCCCTCTAACTTCTATTGTGTTACAACTTAACCCAACATCAAATCATTTTGCAAATCAACACACATTCCATTCCTCAAATG
Organism: Vaccinium myrtillus; assembly: GCA_016920895.1. NCBI lineage: Eukaryota > Viridiplantae > Streptophyta > Magnoliopsida > Ericales > Ericaceae > Vaccinium > Vaccinium myrtillus. The sequence continues at coordinate 18,976,689 of CM029270.1, read as the reverse complement.
CACTTATACAAAATTCCCAATTTAAATTTAAAGTATTTTTCATCAAATCCTGGGTCTCTACATCAAGTCAAGCTACAATAATCGCGCTACTTATCATTTCTAAAGAGAAGCTTGTCTCTGACTAACGAGCCAAGCCCGTGCACAACTCGAGATCTCTAGATTTTTTTAGTAAGATAGTACTCCCACCTGCCCTTTTTAAGTGTGTTGGTTATAAATCCAACTTATTACAAAAACATTATCATTACACTTTTCACATCAACTTTTACCTCAACTTTACACTTTTCACATTAACTTTTACCCCTCTTTTGCCCATCAACTCTTTACCCACTAACTTTTCAAAAAGGCAAAATGATAATAGTACAAACTTCTACCTATTAAATTTTCAAAATACACACTTATTAAAGTACGGCCCTAAATGGAAACGTCTACACTAAAAAAGGGACAGATGAAGTATATATTTATATTACTAGATTATTTTAATTTGTATTCACGAGCTTGAGTTCACCGAACTCAATCTCTAACTAGTTTTGAAAATGAGTATATTAAACCTTAACTCAAACTCGTTTATTATCTTTTATGAACCGAGCTCTAACAAACCCTTACCTTACCAAGTTAAGGAGCTGGGAGCTGTTCCATGCATTCGCTTATACTAGCTTGCTGGCTAAGGCCATCCGTAGTGGTGGAGTTAAAAATGTGTTGTTATATGACACAAAAGTGTAAAAAATGGGTCCCATTTATGTGTTGTTATGTGTTGTTATGAAAAAATGTGTTGTTAAGTTAATGAGTGAACAGTGGTGGTGTTAAAAAATGGTGTGTGCAGACCCACCCCCTACTTTTTCCTACCTTTTCCCCTCTCTCTCCACTGTGTCAGACCCACCCTCACTTTTCTATCTCTTCCTCTCTCCTCTCTCCTCATTCGGATGTGGCTACTGTGCATATCACAGTTGACTCCTGCACTAGTTCTCTTCCCCTCCTGACACAAGTTAACAACAACTTAACTACACTACTATGGGTCAAAAAAAAGAAAATGTTAGCTAACTGTGGTAATGACTGACTAATTTGTCCATTTAACTCCACCACTACAGATGACCTAATGGTTTATGGCCCTATTTGAAACTCACCCCTACTAAAAATTATAGTATACGGTGCGTTGAGTTCTTCTCAATGTACCCAAGGTCCCAAACTCCAAAGACCCAATTCTTTTCTTTTTTATTTATGCTTTACGCAAATATCTATCAAACATCTCCCAAAGGTAAGACAAGTCTGTTCTACTTTATGTTGAATATTTAAGTTTTAAAACTCCTTTAATAAAAGTATATTAGTCTTATTTAATTTAATTCCACGAGTCACCATTTGTTGGACTGGTCTAGGAGTAAGTCTAATAGCGCATTAGTCTCTTTTAATTTAAAATTACTTTTGTTTAACGTTTTACTATTTTGTTCATTGTCACGTAGCGTCCCAATCCACCACACATTTGAGGCACCACTTACCAGTGTTTCAAGACCATGGAATAACTGAACCTTTTATCCTGCCTAGCTGCTGGGCGTCTCACTTCTGGCATAACAAGATGGTGAAATTTTGGGCTCAAACGACTAGCAACTTGAGATTGTCGGCCTATTACACTTGTTGGGCCTTGGGGTAGTTAATGTGCATTCAGTGTTCAAAAATTCAAATTATAATGGGCCCATTACACTTTTGGGCTCTTTTTTTTTTTTTCCCCAAGCGGTAGTATGATACTCCGTAGTAGGTTAATACATCCTCGTCCCAATTTAAGTGTCCCTTTGAGGAAACGTGTATTTTTTTGAAAATAAAACAATGTATTTTCATACAATTTTTTCATTATTTTTTCGCACCAAATTAAAGTGCTCGAAATATAAAAAAATTATAAAGAGAAGCATATTTTTGGGGGTTTGAAAATGCACAAGTTCCCATAGTGGATACTTAAAATCGGACAGAGGAAGTATAAGTTAGTACTCTTTCATTTCTAATTGATTTGACAACTTTTGATATTTCTATCATTCTTAAATTGATAATATCGTTCAACATATAATATTTTTCATGATTTTGAAAATTTTGTATAATAGAATTAATTGAAATCTATCAAACAAGATTTATATTACATATTTATTGAGATCCATATTAAAGGATATAAACAATTTAAATACATTTAATTGACTTCACAATTTTTAAGGTTATTTTTGGAAATTTAGAGTACAAATTTTAACTTTTTAAAAAACTCGATTTCCGCAAAGGACATTTAAATTGGGAAAGAGGGAGTATATATTTATATTGCTAGATTATTTTAATTTGTGTTCACGAGAGGTCGGTGAACTCAAGCTCTAACTTGTTTTGAAAATGAGTATATTAAACCTTAACTCAAACTCATTTACTATCTTCACGAATCGAGCTGTAACGAACCCTTACCAAGCCGAACTTCAACTCGTTGAGGAGCCGGGAGCGGTTCCATTCGCTTATACTAGCTTGTTGGCTAATGGTTTATGGCCGTATTTGAAACTCACACCCACTAAAAATTACAGTATACGGTGCGTAGCGACTAATGAGTTCTTCTCAATGTACCCAAGGTCCCAAATCCAAAGACCCAACTCTTTTCCTTTTTATTTATGCTTTACGCAAATATCTATCAAACATCTCTCAAAGGTGGGACAAGTCTGTTCTACTTTATGTTGAATATTTAAGTTTTAAAACTTCTGTAATAAAAGTATATTATTCTCATTTAATTTAAATCCAAGAGTCACCATTTGTAGGGCCGGTTGATGAGTAAGTCCAATAGCGCATTAACCTCTTTTTAATTTAAACTTACTTTTGTTTAACGCTTTACTTTTTTGTTAATTTCCACGTAGCGTCCCAATATCTTTATCCACCACCGCGAGGAATCGCCAAAAAAAATATCCGGAAGGATTTCATCCGAGCAGTTTTTCGATAAACTGTCACACATTTAAGGCACCACTCACCAGTGTTCCAAGAGCATCGAACCTTTTATCCAGCTAGCTGCTGGGCATCTCACTTCTGGCGTAACAGATGGTGAAATTTTGGGCTCAAACGAATAGCAACTAGATTGTCGGCCTATTACACTTGGTGGGCCTTGGGGTAGTTAGTGTGCATTCAGTGTTCAAATTTGAATGGGCCCATTATACTCCGTAGTAGGGTAATACATCCTCCGTCCCAATTTAAGTGTCCCTTTGAGGAAACATGTATTTTTTGGATGTAAAAAAATTGTATTTCCATACAATTTTTCCAAAATTTTTTCGTACCAAATTAAAGTGCTCGAAATATAAAAAAATTATAAAGAGAAACATATTTTTGGGGGTTTGAAGACGGAAAAATTATAAAGAGAAACATATGTTAGATTACTACGAGGGCCAACCTCCTGTTCATAAAAGTCAAATTTTAAATCTTACGCTCCAAAGAAGCACTATAGAACCATTGTGCCAAATCTCATAGTTAAATCATTGTATCGTTTGCAAAGGGTTCGTGGAATTCGTTCCCCTAATTTGCTGCTTGTACTGTTGATCTCATTTCCTATTCCCAGCTCATTGACTCAATTAAATTAAATTGCTTTTATGCATATTTGACTGATTTTGTACAGTTACATATGTGGTTTGATTCGTTATGTCAAGTGGGACTCTTGCATAGTTGGGTTTTCTTCTGCGTAATTTTTCTTCCAAGGATGAATTGGATCCAGTTCAAAAAAAAAGAGAGGATGAATTGGATCGGTTTGGGCCGTTTGGCTAGGTAATTTCACGATTGGACTGATTCATTAATTTCGGAAATTTAAAAATCCAAATCAAACCAAAGAAGTTCAGTTTCGACCCGGTTTGATTTATTTGATTTGTTTCTGTTACTTGTTATATTTTGTCTAGGGTCTATAAAAAAAACGTGCATTAATAGGCCTAATAATACCAGAACAACAAATTAAAACAGACTCAACCAGATTATAAAGCATAAAATAGAATGAAATACTATGCATTAATATCCAAACAATTTTTTTTTTTGAACTGGAATATCGAAACATATTAGTCCACAGTTTAAGCATGTATATACACACAGATAAACATCTATATATACATATAACTGGTTCATCAGTTAGGTTATTAAGTTTTCGGGGTAATGGGTTACCGAAATTACTAGGGTCATGAGTTAGTGTTATAACTTCCGGTCCTGCTCGAATTTTTTGTGGAAGTTTTTTCGAAACCAAAAATAATACTCAATCGCTCAGGAAAACCAAATAAAACCGGATGTTTTGCTGATTTTCGGGTTATTCAACTCCTACTTCCAAGCAACTTTGTGGTTTCGATGTTTCTTAATAGTTGATGGGATAGGACCTAAGGGAAGCCAGTAATCAAACCACAACATAGAGTGCTGCTCATCACCAATGGAGTAATCCTTGATCCCAATAGAAAACTTAGGGGAAGAGATACAAATCCATTTGATAACATGGGCAGGAAATCCCATAAAGGGAAGCACATCTATCAAGAACTCCCATCTGAGTGAATTATGAGCTTTTTTCAGGTCAATCTTAACAGCGCATCTTGGTGTAAGATTCTTTCTATGCTAATTCCTCATCAACTCTTAACCTAAAAGAATATTGTCACCAAGAGTTCTGTCAGGAAGGGCATGTTTGATTTGATAAGCAATCAATTTAGTAATGTAATTGTATAAGGTATTGCAGTAAGAAATGGGTCTAAAGTCACTCACTTTGGCGGGGTTTGCAACCATAGGCACCAATGCTATAAATATAGGAGTTCACCTCCCCAAGCGACTTACCTGAGGTTAGGGCTGCAAACGAACCGAGCCGTTCGCGAGCAGCTCGAAGCTCGGCTCTAGTATAGCTCGACTCGGCTCGGGTTTGAGATATAAACAAATGAGCTCGAGCCAACATTTTGGCTCGTTTTGTAAACGAGCCGAGCTCAAACTTGCCAATACTCGGTTCGAGCTGCGAGCTGAGGTTATACATATATATGTTTTTTAATTCTATCAAAAACTTTTACTGGAGTACTTGCATTGAATGCTCTAATTGCCATCCACGTGGAGGCTCAGTGTCTCACGCATGAGATCACGTTAAAGATTGGGTCTCCACCAGGAAGCTTTATACACAGGGCCGGCCCTGACGTTTGGGTTGCCCTAGCCGAGCCTTGAATTTGGTTGCCCTCGTACTAGAAAGTCATTGGAAAAAAAAAAACCATACAAGTAAAGGAACAAAGTAAAATCAAGGTTATATTACATTTTTAGCTTGAATAATATTAAAATGTAACCCCGGTTAATCGGTTATGGTGTTTTATAATTAGCACGATCCGATTCAAACAAAACAACTTCTCCTTGCATTTTTTGTAGCAAATTTTTCGATAGTGGATCATATTATAATCGACACGACTACACATAACACATTAACACGCGTTTCAGAAGCACAAAAAAAAAAAAAAAACACATTAACAGATGGTTACTCAATCCCTAAAATATAAACAATCAAAATCTAAACACAAAGTTAAAAAGGAGTAAAAAAAGTATTGCCCCCATAAACAATAGATTTAGGAATTAGGGCAAGCAGATTTTTATGAATGAGGAAGTGTAGAATATATTATCCGTAGTCCCGTAACTCCTTCAAGCAATTTTTTAATAGGTGAACCACTTGATTTTCGTTGCTTGGTTGTTTCAAAGCCGAGTCAGCAGCAAACCCCTAGATTTTGTATTTTTGTTGGCACTTGGTTGTTTCAAAACCCGAGTACCCCACCTTTGAGTTTGGTCGTTTGGGAACACGAAAAGGGGAAAAACAAAGAAATGGATGCCTGTGGTGGGACTTGACCACTAGGTTTAGGAATCCTTTTCCTAATAGGACTTTCCTATATGGAGTTCACTCCTAATTACGTTAGGACTTCCCATATCAATCCCCTATTTCATGGGATTGCTCCTTGTTCTGTAAGGAACCGCTTTAGACGATTCTGGAATGCCTCACCGCCCCACTCGTGGCGGTGCCGTGCTTCCACGTAGCTCGGACTAACCCGTACATAGCTCAACTCATCACGCCGAGCTGTACCATGCATTCCAGAATGCTGTTTGAGCTGTATACGTAGCCTTCCTAGCTCGGCCTTACCAGGGCATCCCTTTATGCCTTACACTGAGCTAGTGCATCCTGATCTATTAGTTTACTTGATTACTTTGACCTTTCTCATGGTCAGTGCAGCTCGGCACAGGGCTCACGGACTCCCTATGTGGTGCCGAGCCATTCACCCTCTCGTGGTGACTGATTGGGGCACGTGCCATGTCTATCTCTAGGGTAATCAGATTTTACCCACTCCACCTGTGTTTCTGGGAGGCCATCAATAATTCCCAAATCGAAACATTGGCCTTTACTTTTTTTAACTGCTTCAACACCACGTCGTCCTCTTCCTCTTCCTTGTCCCTTCCGATGTTCCTTTCCATTTCTTCCTCGGGGGTCCTTCCTGAACGATCTCCTTCTAAGAATGATGGTTTAAAGTGCCTTCCTCCTCGGGTTAAGTGACCGACTTCCTCTGAAAACCAAGTGTTATCTATCTAGGTGGGGGAGTAGTTATCGTCTGAAGGTTGGGATAACCTCAGGCAGTTGAAAGCTCTTACGGCATTGAGGGTGCAAACAGCAGGTTGTTCAAGCATATGGGAAACGGGTACTGGGTGGTTATATGGAGCTATGTAGGTGAAGTAATCGGGAGCAAAATCAGGGTCAAGGACATTTATGGTAATGTCAGGGGATTGTTCTTCGGGTTCAGAATCAGGGTGTGAAAGGGTGTTCTCTTCATAGTAAGGATAGTCCGGATCAAAACACAGGTTATTAGAGTCGTCAGCCTCTAAAAAACATATTTCTCTATATGACTTTTTAATTTGTTTTATACCAAATTAAAGTGCTCATTGAGTACTTTAATTTGGTACCCAAATTTTTTTAAAACGTTATACGAAAGTATATTTTTAAACGTCCACAAAAATACACGTTTCCCAAGTAACAAATTAACGCATTAACAACCTCTTAAAAAGAAGTTCGAATCATATCAACGAATGGACTCCATATAATGAGCCTGTTTGGGCGCTTCTTTTTCCGTTTTTCGGTTTCTCCTTTTCTCATTCTGGGTGTTTGGTTGCAACACCCAGAAGCTGTTTTGGGAGAAACTGTTTATCATTTATGAAGATAGAAGGCAGAAACGAAAAACACCCATCGACCTCCTTTTCAATTTCTACTTCTGCCTTCTCATTTTTCTCTCCCAGAACTACCCTCAAGTTTACGTTATCTTCTCCTCCCCATTACCACACAACACACATACCAGAGACAAGCCAGAGAGAAGGAAGATGCATGTGATCTGAAACTAAAAATCTAAGCCCTAAAAGTTAGTAAACTTTCCAGAAATTTAAGCCCTAAAACTTACAAGTTCTTCAATCTTGATCCGAAGCTCTTGTTCATCTCCGGCGCCGGCGTGAAAATCGATGTCACCATGGCGCTTTGAAGCTAGGCGGCGATGGTGATGGTGGGCAAGTCAGCGATGGATTCTGGTGTGGGTTTGGTAAAGAGGGGTTCAGGGGAGAGAGAGAGAGAGAGGGAGAGAGAGGTCAGTGGACTGTAATTGTGGGTTTGGAAGCCGGTGGAACAATATATATTTACAATTCCAGTAAATGGGTTTTTGTTTTTGTGGGGAATGGATATGGATTAATGAGTTTTTGTTTTTTAATTGGAACAACAAATCTAATGGTTTTTTTTTTAAACCGTTAATGATTTAGAGCAAAATGGTAAAAAAAACAAGGGCAAAATGGTAAAAAAAAACCCATAACTCATTTTTATCATTTTTCTCCCAAACACTACTACTTTTGCAAAATGCATTCTGTACATTTCTCCCAAACACTCCTCCCAGATTCAAAATTCATTCTGGCCATAATCCAAAAAGCCAAAAAGCCAAAAAGCCAAAAATGAAAAGTTGAAAAGTTGGTTCCCAAACACCCTCAATGTCAATATAAGCTAGCAGGAGCTAGCTGTGAGTTTTAGTCCCAGTTCTTTAATCAATGATTAAAATTCATATTCACTATATAGTTTTGGACTTTTTTTTTAATATGCTAAAAAGGAAGTTAAGGGATTGGTTTTCAAATTTCCTAATATACTGCTAATATGGGATTAAATGAAAAACATAATTTCCTCTAACATCTTTTGATTATTTAATTAAAGATAACTGTTGATGTTTTTTCTTTGCAAAAACAAAAGTAAAAGGTCAAATTTAAGAAATAGTCGCTCTAGCTTAACAAAAAATTCCGCCTGCTCCAATAACGTCGTATGTGAAGGACGCAATTGAGACAAAAGGTAAACTATAAGATTAAAACTAACACAACTAGTACTTGAGAAAAGGAATTGATATTTCATTCAAACTAGAGGGACTATTTCTAAAAAACAAATATCCTACCTCTTTTGCACTTCATGACAAATTAATGACAATTTCTTTTAACCATGAAATATATTATATCACTCATTTGAAAACTGAACACATTATTAAGTCACATATATTAGTAGTTTGAATATTTAGTTGGCCATGATATCAGCAACTGACCTCAATTTTCGTGATCTCTTTCAAATTCTTTGTCATATATGGACCATGGTGCTGTATGACTACCCACCTGCCTTTGGATTTGGCTTCAAGTCAAATATGTTGATCTTTCGTTTCGGTATTGTGAGGAGATACACACGCCACAAACAATAATTTATAATATGTTATGGAACGTATTTTTTTGAAAAAAATAAAAATAAAATATCTTTGTCAAATTGAAGAGGAGTTGCTCTCTAATAAATATATCCTACATGTCACATGGATGGATGGATTTTCCTAAAATATGCATCCCAAATCAATTCGACATCCAACAATCAAGTTGGTCCCTAATAATCATAGTTTTAAATCTCGGTATTGGTCGTGGTATCGGTGTATCGGTATCGGGGGCGTATCGGGGATACGTCGCGGGAATCGGCTGTCTCGGCCGTGAATTTTTTAAAATCATTCACAACTCATTATCTTTTATGATACACATTTTTTTCTCTCATTGGGCATAATTTGGCTCATTTTACACAATCTTAGGACATGTAAAGAAGTATCCTGAGAATTTGTTTTTACGTTAATATATGTCAATATACTTTAGTTGTATTGGGAGATAATTGAATCACCCCAAAGAATATCTAGAACACAATTGAAGAGAATGAGGCTACCAAGTGTGAAATTTCTAAACTAGAAATTTGAAATGAATAGAGAAGATAAAGAGTAAAGTGTGTATCTATATTTTCATTAACGAGTTTTGACTCATAAAGAGATAAAGCAATTAAGTAACTCAAAAGAATTCGGTGTCACGGCCAGGGCCGGCCCTGAGTTTTTAAGGGGTTAAAGCGACAACAAAAAAATGGGCCTTTTGTGAATTGCTATTAAGATAGGTATAAAAAAAAACTAAGAACTTTCCATGAACAAAAGAGCATCAATACGAAAGAATACCAAATATAATAACCGACTATTTCAATATTTCCCAAGCATCATTTAGATATCACATTATCACTAAGTCAAAAAAGTAAGCAGTTCAAAGACATCACTTGAATATCATCCTTCTTGCAGTTTTAGCAGCAAAAGTATTAATAATATCCGCACAATCAATCTTATCCGCCATCTCATGTTCAATGGATAGGATGGATAATCCATTCAACCTTTCTTGTGACATAGTTGAGCGGAGGTAGTTCTTAATTAGCTTCAACTTTGAAAAACTTCTTTCTCCGGAAGCAACCGTAACAGGAATAGTCAATAATATCCGATACGCAATCCACACATTTGGATAACAATCCTCCATCAATTTCAATCTCAAGCCATTAGTAGCCAACAAAGTATTGTTTTCACCTTGCACAAACAATTTACAACAAAAGCAAAATACTTTGTCGGAAGCACTTGAATATACAAGCCACCTCCTATCTTGCTTCTCTCCGTTTGACAAACGATGGATGTAGTGAAAGGAAGTGAAATGCCTACCCTCTGCATCCTTAGGAAATTGATCCCCATCTCTTCTTAAAGGCCCTCTTTCTACTACAAAGTCAATAAATTTTTGATCAATCTTGTCCCAATTGCTTGGATCATCAATGTTTGTAGGTCCATATTCACAATCCAAGCCTTCATTTTGACCCTCATCATTCATATCTTCATCATGGTCACTCTCATTCACGCATTCATTTGGTTCCTTTGCACGGACATCCGTATCTTCCACTAAATTTTCTTGTTCTTCATTCCCCGTATCTACTATCTGTTCTTCATTCTCTAACTGTTCAACCACACTAGAACTCTCCTTTTGTTTCTTACTACCGAAAAATTTATCGAGTGAACCCGCTTGAGATTGAACTAATTCATCCGCTTTTTTCTTTCTTTTTCTTTTTTCAGATCCAGACATATACTTTTTAGGAGCCATGGTGAATTAAAAATCTGCAAAATTCCAGCATAATCTCGTGATTATCTATAAATTAATTATCAAATAGGGCCTCCTTTATTAAGAGTCTAGCACTACCCCCAAGCAATTAAAAAAACCCAAAAGAGATTAAATTTTTCACTTGATTCATAATAGCATAAACAAATCCATAATAGCATAAACAAATCTACTCAATCAGTCATCAAGCCCAATTAAATTAAACAATGCTTCTAAATCTCATAAACAAAACAATTAATTTCAAAACCCTAAAAAATAGAATCAATACCTGAAATTAGCTTGAAATTTGTGAGAAGGAATAGCATTTAACACTTGAGCCTTCAATATGCCACTCGGTCCAGTGGGTCCACTATTTTTCTTCTGTGATTGAATTTGCGGCGATCTTCTTCTTCTTTGTTCTTCTCGAGAAGTCACCAGATTGTTTTTCAAATGGAAACAAAAAGCCAAAAAGGTTTGCACGTGTATGTATAATGGTGCTGTGTAGGTGTAATATGAAAAAGGGGCCTTCTTGATTCAAAAACTACAAGTCTGCCATTGAATTTAAACTGGGCCTATTTCATTGGGTAAATTTTTTGTGGGCCTTTAAATTTAAACTGACGTGGGCTGGGCTCTTTTGTTTGGATATATATATATACATAACACAAATACCTCTTGGGGGGCCCTAAAAATTTGTAAATTTTAGTGGGCCTAAAGCCCGGGCACCTTGGGCTTTTGCCCAGGGCCGGTGCTGGTCACGGCCATAATTTTTTTAAATTCATTAGCAAGATGAATTTTGGCGACACTTGGAACTCCGGCGATCGGAGTTCATACGGACAAAGAACGATCTGGGTACGGTCCATGTGTTCCAATTTGGTTTTGATTTTTGATTTCCAGGAATGAAAAAAATTAAAAATTTAAGGGTTTTTTTTTTTAATAATCTGCACTAGTTTTTGGATTTTTGTTGGGTTTGGTAGTTGAGAATGGAGGGAGGAAGCTGACGTGGAAGAAATGACACTTGCCATTTTCCCTGCCAATTTTGGCCACAAAAATGGCCACGGCCATTTTTGGCCGCGGGGAAATAGCAGGCTGTTGGAGGATGCAAAAATGGTCTGGGGTGCCAAAAATGGGTATGGCACCCCATTTGAAAGGCCGTTGAAGTTGCTCTAACTCAGCCATTTTTTAATCCTAACCATCCATCCCAAATTGCTTTCACATGCGTGGTGTAGAGAATAAAATCCCTCAACAACACAGCTGGACCCAACTCAGAAATTAAAGCAAAACAACTGGATTCTTCTTCTTCTTCTCTCATACGTCTCTTTCTCTTCCCCTTTGTTTCTCTGATTCTCTCAACCATGGCAGCAAGAGTTCTCTGAGTCTCTCAGCCATGGCAACGAGAGGCGATCTATGCACCACTCTCAGTACTATCATCTGGAAATCGTAAACCTTCACGCCATTGCTTCAAATTGAAGAAGATCGCCATTCTTTTAAATGTGGATTTTTCGGCAAAGTACTCTAATTTAAGGAACATATTGGCAAAGTACTCTCGTTTTAAAACTATTCGTAAAAATACTTTTTAACGCGCTCATCAATTGCGTTTTCATTATTTAGCGCGATATTAATTCGCGTTTTGAATATGAAAATCCACCTGGCACGCCCCCGAAATCCATCTGGCACTCTTGGTGGTGCTGCGTTTGAAGCGCAATTTGTAATTGCGTTTTATTTGTTTAATTTTTTTTTACAATTTTTTTCGGGTGCCCGTGTTATAGTTGACCCTCAACGTTTTATTTTAAAATTACGTAATTAAAAATATTTTATTTCACATTTGATAATGCTTACAACGAGAGTGCGCTAATAGTTATTTTTCCACGTTGGTAATATGCAATTTTCGTGTTGTTCGCCGCCTGAAGATACTCGAATGAGAATGATATGCATGTCGTACAAAATGGAACAGACTCAGGGGAACTCATAGGGGAAGGTATTATGGAATAAATAATACTCTCCCCCATACCCGGTGCGTCCAACTTGCCTCATGTGGATCGAGCTTCTTCATTTTACAGAGCAGTACGACGAGATGAACTGCTCCACCAGAAATTGGCTCATTACGACCCTTATTTTTTACCTTTATGGTAGTTCAAAATTTTGACGAAAAAACCCAATTTTCCCGAAGGGAAATAGGAAATAAGTAGGTGAAACACGTTTGAGTCATGGGGTGGAATGTGGAGTTGGCAGAGAATTGCGTTTTGGATGGGTTTTATAGGCAAAATAAAGCGCAATTTATAATTGCGTTATTATAACGCAATATTATATTGCGTTTTACGTAGGGCACTTTTCAATTGCGTTATTTGTATATATATACTTTTTTTTTTCATCGTGCAACGCTTTATTTTCATTCGTCATTCCTAATGTATTACATAGGTTAGGGTAAATAGGACGGGGAAAGGGGAAACATGATTTCATTCCGTACGAGTAGCCTATTGCAGTGCAGGGAGAGCCTATTGCAGCCAATGTGTCCCGCCTATTGCAGTCCAGGGAGACAGTCGTCAACATCCCTGAGCACCCGTTCCGCATGCAAAATCGCTTCACTAGAGGCACACAAGTCAAGAATGAAGTTGGAGAGGACTCAGCGTAACTCCCAGAGGAAGGATAAACGAATTATTGAACACTTTGGAAGTTTACGCAAGGTCGGTCCTCTTGGGGGACGGTGGGAGTGCCTTGCATGTTGTGGATCATTGAATCGCTCATCCTGACAGCCTACCATTATAGGACGTTTCTTACCTATATGGTAGCTCCGGCGGACGGAGCAAAACTAACCCACTAGAAGTTCACTCCCTAAGACCCACTTTTCTTACCTATATGGTAGCTCTAGGAAATGGTTTTCTGTAAATATATATTTTTTTGATCGGCTATTTCGATAAAATGTTTCTGAGGGAAAGAGCATTTTGCAAATGCGCTATTGGACAGAAGAGGTAAAAACAGACGTAGGATGAGCCACTAAATGGGCATCTACCTATTTATAGCAACTTCAAAACGCAATATAGGGTTGCGTTTTACACCAATTATTGAATTAAAACGCAATTGGTAATTGCGCTATAAATTAACCAATTATTGGAGCATAACGCAATTGGTAATTGCGCCATAAATTCTGACAATATCTCACGGGAAAAAGCTTTCTGCCAGTTGTTGTACTTTTTTCTGCAGAATAAAATGCAAAGTAGAATTCCGTTTTAATTTTTTATTATTGTTTTTATTTACGTTTTTTTTCAGAATGCAAAATTCATAACATAAAATACAAGTTCATTTTCAATCATATTTATTTTTTCATTTTATATTTCAAACGTGTTTAATTTGTGAGTGAATGAATTAAATTTTTTACATAATTTAAAATGCAAAACTTAAATTACATATTACCAACCGAAATCACACAAATAAGGGGGACACGATCCCCCCAATTGAAATTACATATCACAATACTAGTTCGTTGCTGTTGAAGATGACGCTTGATTTTTTAATGGACATGTTCGTCGATTATGCCCTGCTTGACCACACATTTTGCATGACTGCTGTTGAGACGGCTGAGATTCGAGAAAATCAGCCATCTCCTTTCTGATTCTATTAACTCTTGGGCGACCTTTGCCCCGCACTCGATCTTTGTCAGGAAGAATAGTATCGCCAAAGTAAGGAGGCCAGTAATCTTCATCATAAACAGGTTGAAATGGTAGTGTCCTGTATATGGCACTACTTGACTCGAGTTTCCAATAGTCACTAAAGTAGCAAAGCGGGTCCAGGTTGTGGTAGGTGCAAACTGCAATAACGTGGGAGCATGGCATCTTCCATTGTTGTAACTTGTTGCAAGTGCACGTCCGTTCATTCAACTTTATTACGTGCACGTGATTTCCTTTATATGGGCTGGTCGGATTGACTGGTGTTTGCACTGTGTATGTAGTTGCAGTTCCGTCAAACTGAACAACCCGGTGTCGTCTTGCCTTTTGTCTCCAATGCTCATACTTGTTCGTTGCGAAGCTGCTATAAACATGGCCAGCATTGATTTTGGCCAATGTTGTCCTCGACTTATCTGTGAAATACTCAACGGACTTAAAGAACGTGGTCATAACCAATGCTGTTATTGGAAGGTGTCAGCCGTCTTTATGGACGCCATTGAAGCACTCAACCACGTTTGTGGTTAGTGAACCGTACCGCTTCCTGTTATTGTGCGCGAATGACCACCTATCTAAAGGTATGTTCATAACATCGTCATAAACTTTTTCCTTCCCCTTGTCTGGCCCATCGGCAACGATGAATCTTTTTGTTTTGTTCAATTCCCTCTCAAACTTTCGTGGTTGGAGTTCCTGTGCTGCCCAAAACACCTGCCTCCCTACAGCTTGACTGTGCCTCCGTACGTAGCTTGCACGTATGTGTCGGGCACAATAACGATGATACGCGTATGGCGGTCGCCAAGTCGGTTCATCTTTTGTGTAATTTACGAGGCCGTGGTGCCTGTCTGAAATGAGGCATAATCCGGTACGTTCTGTCACGTAGCATCGTAGACAATCGAGGAACCAGCCCCGACTTTCTTTGGTCTCGCTTTCTACTAGGCTTATTTACCTTTTTAGTCCCCAAAGTATTCGCGAAATGTCAATTTGGTCCCCAATAATCAAATCGTGTCTATCGAGTCCCCAATGTTCACAATGTGTGTTTAAATGGTCCCTGTGTCTAACTCCGTCCGTCTTCTCCGTCAAATGCAGGGGTAATTTCATAATTTCAACACCACAAAGCGGCTTATTTTCCGTTTTAGTCCCCAAAGTATTCGCGAAATGTCAATTTGGTCCCCAATATTCAAATTGTGTCTATGGAGTCCCCAATGTTCACAATGTGTGTTTAAATGGTCCCTGTGACTAACTCCGTCCGTCTTCTCCGTCAAATGTAGAGGTAATTTCGAAACTTCACCCCCACAAAGCTTATCTTCAACCCTCAACCCTGTAGCTTCAACCCTCACCCTGTTGATAAAAAAAAACAAACCTCACCCTCATCAGAGCCGATCCTCAAAAACATCTCAGTCCCACGACTCCCACCCGACTACCCTGCCTTCCCCTTCTTACAGCTACCGCCGCCGCCCGAAAACACCACTCCAGCACCATCACACCTCCGTCCACCGCCTCCTCTAAACACTTCATGGCCAGAATCTACCGCGGTTGGTACAAAAAACGCCCGGATTAGCTAACAACGGGGGTGAGGCCGTCGTTAGCAAATCCACCCGCAGGTGGATTACATCTCCCAACAGTAAATTAGTCCGGGGAAGAGAAATTTCAGCCAAAGACCGGATTAGAGGTGGGCCCTGGATTTGTAGTTCGGCCGCTTCACAAATCCGGCCGTAAATCCGCCAGCCAAACAGGGCGTAAGGGTTTAGAGGTTGAAGATAAGCTTTGTGGGGGTGAAATTTCAAAATTACCCCTGCATTTGACGGAGAAGACGGACGGAGTTAGACACAGGGACCATTTAAACACACATTGTGAACATTGGGGACTCGATAGACACGATTTGAATATTGGGGACCAAATTGACATTTCGCGAATACTTTGGGGACTAAAAAGGTAAATAAGCCCTTTCTACTATGGCAAAAGCAATAGGGAATATTTGATTCTCCGCGTCCTGACTCAGTGCAATTAGCATCACACCCCTGTATTTTCCAGTTAAGAATGTGCCATCAACACATATAACTGGACGGCAGTGTCGAAACCCCTCAATGGCAGGTGCAGAGGCCCAAAACACTTGGTCAAAGATAACTGTTCCCGGTGCAACTGAGGGAACTGTGTTGATTTTAAATTTGGTGCCCGGGTTATATTGTTGGACCGCGGCTAGATACCTCGGGAGTTTCTGGTATGATTCGACCCAGTCTCTAAAAATTGATGCTATGGCAATTTGTTTCCCAAGCCATGTCTTATCATACGAAGGGTTAAAACCGCCAGTTAATTCCTTCACCATTGCTTGTAGGACCTTAATTTTGAGGCTAGGGTCCTCTTTCAATATATCTATGATACGACTTGAAATGTACCGCGATGTTAACATTCCATGATCAGGGGTGATGCTTACGGCAACACATGAGTGCGGTCCCTCGTACTTTGTGATTTTCCACTCTTCTTCCCTCTCCTTACGTGTTGCTCGGAGTTTCCAATTACACGTCCCTCCTTCACCGTCATTCTTGCATTTTAATACCAACAACCTTTTGGTTGATTGATCTACCCGGTACATAACGTTTCTGTCCAGGCTATATTTCACTACTGTACGTTCAAGCTCAAGCTTTGACAAAAAAACCTGCAATTTGTATAACGATCTATATTACTACACACTTATTTAAGTGGAGTATTTGTTTTTTACTTGAAATTAAAGTAATTGAAGTATAAATAACAGACAATGTCGAAAACGTAATACTACAAACTTTTCGTACCTGACCCTTGAACAGCTCTGACGTCCCGTCCCACCCTAAATTACTTGAATATGGAATAACTGGGGTGGGATCAACCACATTTGTCCGTGTGTCCCGCGTCATTATGGTAGACGGTGCCTCCAAAATACTCATCTCATTTATCCCAATTTCGACGTCAACGTCACCTCCATCTTCGCCTAACCGCTGATCGACATCCTCCAACGAGCTTTCATATTCGTCATCATTCGTTGTGGTAGGGAATTGAAGTGTGTGGATGTTACTATTGCCATGCTCAAGTGAATGATCCTGATGCGTGTACTCATTGTGAACGCCGCCAATGTATGTTGTATGACGAAAATCGGTTTCAGTGTCCTGATTGTACGAATTTCCTTGACAAAATCGTGTGCGCGATTGTCAACGGGACCGATTGAATGAACGTCCTTCATTTTGAGATAGGTTTCCGCAATCTAATGTCGTCGTGAAAACTTCTGGGATGTATCCCAGGATATGATCAGTCATATCAAATATCATTCCTACACCATCATCGTCGTCGACATCGATTGTAGTGTTATTGTACTGTGTATTAGGGTAGCTTAGGGTAGGAAATTTGAACGCCATTGAAATTTCTGTGCCTGATACGTTCTCGATGATCATCTCTTTGAATGTGTTGAAATTTATCCCCCTTTCGATGGAGAGATAGATTTGTCTACCGCCCCTGTAATCCTGGCCGTGGTCAGTATGGACAACCTTGCCATCGACATGTACTACCACTCGCATTTTTAAATGATAAGTATGCTCAATTTGGATGTAGGAACGATTTCGTAAAGGAATTCTTACTGCTGATGCGCAGTAATATTAATCAATGCATGCAGGGTCATTGGCCTTTATGTACAGAAGAAACGCGATACAATATTGCGTTTTATATAAAATGCAATCTAGAAATGCGTTTTGTTGTGTTTTTTTTTCCCTTGGACTGGGAGGGGATTAAATTTTAGTTCAAAACCACAAATATAACACTTCGAACCATAAGTCCCGCAAATAAATAAAACAACCACCCTTTGACGATACTAATCGAGGAAAGATTTTTGAATGACACAATCAACGTTTTGCATAGTCACATTCAAATAAATGTACGTCTTGCTAGTTCGGATTGCAACGATCTCCTTAAGTACGAGGCAGTTACCGACTGTAAGTATCCCGGGGAAAAGCTCGATGGATGAATTGTTGTGTGTCCATGGTCTCCTTAGCCTCCCCTGCAGCCCTTCGTTCCAAAGCATCTTCAAAATCACCGGCTGGGCCTGGAATTCTATGTGAACGTGGTGCTGTTGCAGAACTACTTTCTGCAACAGCTTTACCTTTCGAATCTCTTTTCATGTCTTCGTTTCGGTTTTTTTTTAAAAATCGGTAAGTTGGTTACGTTTATAGTTTTCTACCCTTCCATTTATACCAACATGGAAGGGTATAATATTCCATTTCTGTAACGCAGGGGGGATTTTTTCCGTATAACGCAATCAAATATTGCGTTGATGTTCCCTAAAACGCAATACTGAATAGCGCTAAAGTCAGGAATAAGGCCCCCCTTTGCAGTCTAGTCTAGGCTCTATCTGGAAAAAGTCCATAAAACGCGATACAGACTTGCGTTACTATATAAATCCAAGAAACTGTACTGTAGAGGGAAAAAGTAATGGCAGGGGAATCCAAAAGGTAATACTTAAACGCAATACCAAATTGCGTTTCACTTATTAACGCAATATAAATAGTCCACAGTTCTTTTATACGTGTATTCTTCCTCAACATTGTTGTAATGTTTCTTCATTCAACCATTTCCAAACCCCTTTCCATGCTTCCTATCTCTATTGTACATATTTTTGTTTCAATGTTTTTTTCTTGGCTAGTCATTAGTCATACTCTATTTATTTTCATTTATGTTCGACATAAATGTTTCAGTCTTGTACACCCAAGTATGTATATGCATCGTTCATGACATTCATATCAACCGAAATCGTGCTGACGACATTCAGTCCTGTACACCCAAGTACGGGCTATTGCAGTTCAACACAGCGCTCTTGCGAGACACCACACTCGCCTTATAGAGGGTGTATTTTTTTAAAGGAAATAGGTGATAGTATATCGCCTGGTTGTTTCTCAGTCTTTGCTGACGAATTATATATATATAACTGCCAGTGCAGCACAGGGCGCAGACAACCATGAGTAATTAACAGGTTCGAAAAAAAAATATATGGGATGGTCGGATTGACTGGTATTTGCACTGTGTATGTACCTACAGATTGTACAACCATGACTATTTAAAAAAAATTAATTAAAAAAATATAACGCAATCACATATTGCGTTCTATATGAAATAAAAAATAAATAAAACCACGGCCGGGTCCCAATAAATAAATAAATCGTAAACCAATAACGCAATCGAATATTGCGTTTTATTTGAAATTAAAATTGTTAACATATTTACAACAAAAGTTATTTTAATTACGAATTTTTGCAACAAAATTGGTGGGGAAGCCATATTGGATGGACCGTATGTTGAGGTACGGGACTCCAAAATCGGTGTGGTTTGGCCCGTGTCCTTCCCGGTACGTTAGCCTACCATTTTGCAAAGGCGGCTTCCAATTTGGAGTCTCCGAAGACGGAGATGTGTCCCCTTGAAAAACCTTCACATTCATGAAGTTGGTGGGGAAGGCATATTGGATGGACCGTATGTTGAGGTACGAGACTCCAAATTGAAAGCCATGTGGTCCGTGTCCTTCCCGGTACGTTAGCCTACCATTTTGCAAAGGCGGCTTCCAATTTGGAGTCTCCGAAGACGGAGATGCGTCCCCTTGAAAAACCTTCATAAACGTAAATTTTGCATAATTTTTCCGGAATAATATTGAGTTAATGTGAGGAATTGAATTTTGACTTAAGGGGTCAATGAGAGAGCATGAGATTGCATTTTGGGTCTTTTCAAAACACAATTAGAAGTTTAGGGGTGTAAGTGTAAAGAGGTGTGTGTATATTAGCATGTGTAATGCTTCCATTTTTGCAAAAAATCAGCCATAGCTCTCTCTTTCTCTCCCTCTCTCAAAAATCTTCCATAAACACACCTCAAATCTCAACCAAAATCGAATCCCTTCAAGGTTCTACCATAAAATCTTCTCCTCTACGTGATTTCAAGCTTGGGTTGCGTTGGTTGTGCCTTGAAAGGAGGCATTTCGGGTTTGGAAGCTCAAGAACTTAGGATTTTGCTTTCTCAACTCATTTGGATCTTCAACCTTGAGGAAGGGGAACAATTTCTACTCCCTCTAGTTGTACCTATGTGATATAATGCATATATCTTGGTCTTGTTCATCCAATTTATCAAAATCATGATTTTTCTTCCTAGTGGATTTGTTAGTTGATTGATGCAATTGATTGTTGTTTTACCCTCCCTCCATGCCCATTAGTTGCTTGACACTTCCAATTTTTTGCATAAAACATCAAAATATGACTTGGGATGAAGTTTCATGCTTTGGGAAAAATTCGCAGAAAATCTGGGTTTCCCCAACCAGTCGTGCAAAAACCTTCAACCGGTTGGACACTTCTGAAAATTTCGCTCGAATCTGTCTCTACCCAACCAGTTGGGCAAAAACCTCCAACCGGTTAGGCTTTTTCTGAAAAATTGATCTTATCTCTGTCTTGGACCAACCAGTTGGGCAAAAACCTCCGACTGGTTGGGAAATGCTAAAATGATATATTTTTATTCTTCGTTCTTTCCATGATCATTGGACGTCCTGTTCTTCCCTCTGATACTTCTTGTCATCATTCGCATTGTCATTCGAGGTTGTGGGTGAGACTCATGCGAGGTTGTGGGTGAGACTCGTGGAGGTGGTTAATGAATTTAAATAAGGACTCTTGGTTGTTTATACGTGTGAAATGAACTTGGACTTGAGGTGTGATACTAGGGTCACCAATCGGCGTATGTTATCAGAAGTATAAATTAAAGGACTTTGAAGAGGACTACGAAATTTACTATTAAATGAGTTGTGATAAATTAAAGGAAATGGACCAAAATTTGATAAGTGAACTAATATGGGTACTTATGAGATACATGGGCATTGGTGGAATATTTGAGAGACATGTGGGTATTTGAGAGACACGAGGTACTCATGGGTACTTGCGGGATACGTGAGGAAAACTTGTTGAGTACACGTGGGACACGAGAGTGTTTGTAGGATCCGATAAGGCACTTGCTAAATAGTTAGTTGACACGTGGGTACTTATGGAATACGGGGACACACTAGTTGTAGGTTGTGTGACACGTGGGAAGTAATTGACCATCGGCACGGTGTCAAGTATATCAAGTATACGAACACACGCACACATATATAAATGAGATGCGATAGGTTGATTATTGATGTGCTGAGTGGGCACGGGGGTAAACCGTTGGCGCGGTGTGGTATTGTGGTACTTATGTGCACTTGTAGTATGCATTGGCATATATGGGACACGTTGAGACGTATGTGAGTATTAGTGAGACACGTTGGTGCTTGTGGAATATGTTGGTAAGTGTGTAGGCAAGGCGGGGTACGTGGACTTGCGAAAATATTTAGATTAGCTTATCATGGGTGAGTATATATATGTACATGCAAGTACCTGTGAAATGTTTGGGGACGCGATGAATGGTATGTTATAACTAGTAGTTGTATGTACGGTTTGTTGTGTGGCTAGAAGGATATCCACTGGTTAATTATTTGAAATTTGGATTGTGGAAGTGTCCTCGGGTGATATGAGTAGTACTTTTACTTCAAATGGTAAGTGTAGAAACCTACTTGTAAATGTTGGTTTTGCTTTATGCTCTTATTCGATACATGTTATTTATGCATATATTTTTTTTAGAGTCTGAAACCCAAAGGGGACACCTACTGGGTGAAGTGAATGCTCACCCCTTTGCTGTTTCAGGTTTCGCTTGAAGTGCAAGATGGAGTGCTTGGTATAGTCAAATCATGGCATGAGGGATCATTTGAAACATTGTAACCCCTTTTCCTTGTAAAAGAATGTAATCTTTAATGTAAAACCCGATGGGGCATTGGGTGTCGGGATTGAGATTAATACAAAAATGTAAGGAAATGTTGTAAGGTGATTTTGCATTACACTATGAGTTCTTTTATTAGAAATTTCTTAAGAAAATGTTCATTTATTTATGTTGAAAATCGAGGGTGTGACAAATCGGGCGATACAGGGTGCGATTTTCCTTCCCACCGCTATATCGGCCTGTATCTGTATTGGAGCCTTCAAATACCGGTACGAACCGGCCGATACGGTACGTGTCGGCCGAGATTTAAAAGTATGCTCATAATGTATTAACGAAGCAATGCTACGAATACATTTTCAAAATATAACTCTAGTTACAACTGTGTTCGGAGTGGTTTGCTACGCGTGTGCCTATATACATCGAACGATCCCTAAGTCCTTATGTACAGCGTACCCACTTGTGTCAAAGGTAGTGTTTTGTAGAATTGTGTTGTTAGACTTTTTGTGGTTTTCTTTTCATACATGCATGCAGTAAAAAACGTCCAAACTTTGAATCAAACAGCCACGTCTCACATGGATTTAGTCAAAATATACATAAAGACTCAGACTCTTGTAGATGCTTTCTCAGACCTTAAGTTCCATTTCATTATTTTTTTTCCTATAACTTGATTACTATTAATTGCTTAAAGTTTTTTGTTTTTGAAAATACTCAGATCTCAACTTTGTGTTATGCTTTATTCATTAACATGTTTTTAGGTCATGGCCCCAACCACTCGTAATATTGGGTTCAACCGAATTCCAATCAGTCACATGAAGGAAACATGGCTGATTCGACCATTGGTCAGCCTATATGTGAATAAGATAAATGTTGAACTCGCAAGTGCATTTCTTTTTGTTCCATTTTTTTGTTGCTCTAAGTCTGCTGACTCGCTAATACTATCTTGCCATCAATTAGAAATTGGAATAGAGCAAAATGCAGGTAGCATGAAAAAATGTAAGAGAGTACGAGGTCCCACTTTTATGTGTAAAGTGTGTGATAATTTTATGTTTCAGGACTTACATGCCAACTACGGACACTGACACTGGAACCACTTAGATGTGTCGGTCCTTCACATTTGGAGGGGATTTGAACCTACCAGTGCTAAATTGTAATACCCCGTTTCTAAAATAGCACGTACGTGACTCTAATTAGTTTAGCATACCTTGTTTATGGTCTAAAATTTTAATATGGATCAAAAGGGTATTTCTAGTTGACGCTCTTAGGATCGGACATGAAGGTAGCACGGTATAATTTTTAGAGGCTTGCGATTTTTCTACAAAAGAAACGGGCGATAACGTAATGATCTACGCATTTTAATTAGCCTATGTTGACATTTTCAGAATTTTTGGAGACCGAAACCGGATACTGTTTGATTCAATTATCTTTATTTTTAAAATCTCGATACTGTTTAATTTCGTTATTTTTAAAATCTCGTTATTTATTTTTTACACGACTAAAAGTATATTTGGTTATATTGTAATCATCTTTGATTAAGTAAGCGGAGCAGTACTCTTAAATCTACTACTACTACTTTAAAAATGGTGAAGCCCCAAAATTGTTTCCCACACTTTTCCTACCAAAAATACCCCTTCAAAAAGTTACAAATAATAGCCCAACCAAACTGGAACAAACACGCCTCGTCATTCCTGTTGTTGCCTTCCCATCGCATCTCTTTCAAAACGATGCCATATCCATAAACACAAACAAGCCACAAACTCGAACCTCCTGCACCTCCAAATCCAGTGGCGGCTCCAGGAATTCTCGCGAGGGTGTTCAGAAATTCTACTAAGGTCATCGAGAAACCATAACTATACATACAAAAAAAAAATCTACTAATATCAACAAATGCCACCAAATAAAGTACTTCCCGATAATAAAAAAAAAGACCCTGTAATTTTCGGATCAAATTAAAAATAAACTACTCTCGTACATGATTTATTTATTTATTTTTTTCGTAATAAATTAGGGAACTAATCGAGATCTTTAATTTTGTGCGAAGAAAATTAAAAAATAATATACGGAAGTAATTTATTTTTTATTTCAAAAAATACACGCTTTTTTTCGTAGGGAAGTACTTTAACGGGGTTTACCCCCGCCTCCAAAACGATACAGCAATTACCTTCCCACCCCAACATCTCCAGTGACAGTTTCACTTACGAACCCCCTTTCGACTGGCAGATTTTCTTCGTCCACCGTTGCCCATAGGCGAGTCAGCTACCGCCCAGAATCTCCTACTGCCGCTTCTGCCTTCCACATGGTAAGCCGTTTCCTAAATGCCTAATTAATACAAAATTGATCACCATAGATTGCTAGCGTATTTGGGTGTAGAGAAAAATTGTTGCACTCGAACTGTTTGACGAATTGCCTTCTCTCGGCCTATTGCACTTAAGGTGTTTGATGGATCGCTAACGTAATCGGTTGTAGCGAAAAATTGTTGCACTCAACTTGTTTGACGAATTGCCTGCACTTGGCATTGAGTATTGATGAATTGCCTTCACTTGCCATTGAGTATAATCCAAACATGTTTCACGCAGTACGTATTTTCTTGTTCTTTCTTATATCTAATGGTAAATCACGCCCAAGATCTCACAGTGAAGAAGAACCAACAATAGATGTTATGGGTGGTGAAATCAAGTAGGTATTCTTGTGTTTTTTTTTTAAATAAGAGACAGACTGGCTTCGGGCCAATGTTTATCACCAACCTCCTCCAGTTTGATAATAGAACCATAACCTGTCTCTACGGAAGATTGAACCACTCACGTCCATGACAGTCCCAAACGTGCATTTCATCACAGATATGACACTTTGTTGATGTTTTTATCGCTTCAAGTGTGAAGATTTGCCCGATTGCCTTCTTCTGAATTGGACGGCTATATTTCTTTTGCCTAGACTATTCATTGACTCATGATCAATGCTGAAAAACAACAATCTTTTTTATCGTTTGGAGAAAATGTCTTCCCGCCAGTTGAATTTGTACGGCTTTGATGGAGAATTTTTGTATTAAACCTTTCCCCCCTTTTTTTTGGTTTGTTTACCTTCTTTATTTTTTATTTTTTTTATAAGGAATCCATTCCTTAGCACGTATGACCAACCTTCACCATTAAAATAACAGCAAGTTAAAATCCAGTTTCAGCATATCCATTATATTATAGTATTTATTTTCTTTTTATGTACAAATGTCTTTCCTATTAGACTACATGATCATCAATCATTAATAGAAAAAAACTTAAATTATTCAATAGTGACAACCTTGATCTAGAGTTCTGGGCACCAAGAATGACGATCCCACAATCATTCTCACTTTATTGGCTATTTCTTATATAGCAAACATTGAACCCGGATGCGATGCTTGACTGATGGTTTCCTTTAGCTTATGTATGTCGTGGCATTGCCATATGCACATTCTTTCTAGATTATGTTTAATGGTAGCACCCTTTTTGTTTAACGACAAGAACTAGCTTCGTCCTTGAGCTTATTTGCATTATGTTAACCTCAATGTCTAGCAGGCATATCGGAATCATTAGATCGTCCCCTTCAAAACCAGCATGATTTGAATTTCCTAGACTTGATGTTACATGGATCTTAGTATCTTACTCAATCTATGTCTACATCTTGCTATACTAGGTTAGAAAGATGAAGGTGTTTGTCTACTGCTTATTTTTAAAAATGCCGTTAGCTACTACTCAGAAAAAACCCAGAATGTATTTCCTTGGCTGGATACGACTCTCTTTAATAATTGCATGCCATTGCCTGTAGGTGGTGTTTACATATAAAATTAACAAATCCAATAATTAATTGACACGTAACCAAAAATGCCAAATGTTGGCAAGTATCTGTCAATGAAGACACACTGGATGAATGGAGTAGAGTTGAGTAAATACGATGTATTGTTTCTCAATCTGAAAGGCAGTTATTGGCAGTTATGAGTTATAAATCGACTTCGAAGCCATGTTTTTAACTGCTACACACATGAATTCCACGTGTAAACTTGTGAAACAAGACAGTGAGCAGTTACAACACGTGGAGAACATCATGCAAGGCAATTATGCCCTTAACATGTAATTATTTGAATTATCTTAAAATAACTGTGCAGATTCAAACTTTTGGGAGAAGATTAAAGGAATTCGAATTCAGACGTAGAGGAGGGAAGAAACTGCTAGTTCAAATTGTGAAAGTTGGAGTTCGAAGCAAGCCAAGTTCAAAATCATTGAGCGGGAAGTTCAAACCAACAAGCAACGTCTATAAATAGAAGAGATTGAAGAGTAAAAACCCCCGGACAAATCTTCAACAAACAGCTATCAAACAAAATGATGCTTGGTTTGTTCATTGGCAAGTAGTTTAGGATTTCGAACTCAGTTTCAAAGTAGATTAGAAAGTAGATTAGGAAGTAGTTAGGATTACTCTTGTTGTTCTTGTAACAATCATCTGTTCGAAGTTCTCGTTAACTTGTATTTGAAGTTGAAGGCAATTTCGAAGTAAGTTTATCTTTGGTTTATTAATCGAAGTATCTTGTTTCTTTGTTGTTCTTTTCCTAAGTGTTTTTGGTTTGCAATTCTTCATTTATAAAGAAAAATCCTCTTAATTGAGGTAATTGAACCATTAAAAACACAATCGCCTGATTAGATTTGGTTTTCCCAAAGTTAATCTGAGGGAGGAGATTGAAACTCTCTCTGGCACGCTCGCACTCGATTATTTTGTTGCAAAGAAGTAAAAGAACCACTAACATTTGTTGGCACGCCCAGTGGGACCCCTGAAGGTGTTGAATGGCTCCAAAACTTAGGAAGCAAGCAGATGATTCTCAGATTGGCCAAACGCCATAGGATGAGAATAATATTAATTCTAAAGAGAATGAACAAGTGGAAGGTCTTCAAACAGGCCCAGAAACTCGTACTAGTCAAGACCTAAATGTGGGCATTAGCCAAACTTCTCGAATGAATACTAGAAAGAATAGAACTGTACATGTTGATGACCCAAAGAATCCAGAAGTTGGAGGGAATGTGTCATCTAGTCAGTTCGCTGAAATGATTTCTACATTAAAGAACTGGCTCAGACCCAGAAGCTTATGTTTCAAAAATTGGAAGAACATTCAAAATCCAGGAATGAACCTTTGCCATTATCTGAAAAAGATAAAGGAGAGGCTAGTTCTACCAAACATATATCTAGGCCTGGAAAAGAGCCTATTAATGTGGATGAAATACCAGAATCTTGGTATGAACCTGCAAAGATTTATGATTCTCAAACTTCCAAGCCTAAAAAAACATTCAGGCAAACCACTAAGATCCCTTTCGAACCTAGTTTTAATGATATGGGTAGGGACAATGTTTTTAAAAATGATGATTGTGGATTTGAAGAATACAATTATTCCATAGGAAATCAGTTTAATGACAGGGTTAGTTCAATGAGACCTAACCCAGAAATTAGAGTTAATAGGTATCCAGGAATACCAGAGATGGGCAGGGTACATTCGAATCACCTTTACGAACCTTTTACAAGGCAAGAAGGAGATTATAAACAACCTAAGCCTTTTGATGGTCCTTTTGATAGGTTTCCCGAAGATCACACGGCTAGAAATGTGAATTGGGAACCTCCTATTAACTCAGAGGTTCATTTAGGGGAAAATCCCACCCTTCGAGATG
Organism: Vaccinium myrtillus; assembly: GCA_016920895.1. Taxonomy (NCBI): domain Eukaryota; kingdom Viridiplantae; phylum Streptophyta; class Magnoliopsida; order Ericales; family Ericaceae; genus Vaccinium; species Vaccinium myrtillus. Next base: position 18,949,139 of record CM029270.1, on the reverse strand, counting down.
AAATACTTGGCCTTATACAAGAAGTTTATGGACCTCTAAACCGGGGGGTACAAACTCAAATTTATAGAAAACCTTATCCAGAATGGATAAATAGGTAGTTCGAAGTCCCTAGGAGATTTAAGATCCCAGATTTCACACTATTTCATGGGGATGGGAAACAATCAACAACTGAACACTTTGCTAGATTTACTGCTCAGTGTAAGGAATTAGGCAGTAATGGGTTTATTAAGTTGAAATTATTCTCTAATTCCTTAACAGGAACAACCTTCGAATGATATTCTAATTTGACACCAGAATCAGTCCCAAATTGGAAAAGGATGGAAGAATTATTCCATGCACAGTTTTACCAAACTGAACCTGAAGTCACTATGGCTGACTTAGCAAGATTAAAGCAAAAGCCTGATGAAAAGGTTGCTCAATTTATTGCTAGGATTAAAAGGGTTAGAAATAAGTGCAAATTTCAACTACCAGAGGTTGAATTTGTTAGAATGGCACAAGATGATTTAAGTAGAGAACTTAGGAAGAAGTTTGATTCTGCTAAATTTAGGGATTTGGTTGATTTAACTTACAAAGCATCTAGATATGAATCTTTGTCAGAAGAAGATGTCGATAGGAATAACTCTTCTTATTCAACCTATTATAAAGATCCTACCTATGAAATTGATGCTGCTGAAATTGTTGAACATGACCCTTGTGTGTATGAATGTTTAGTTCGAAAAGATTTTTCGATAGCACCAAGAGCCAATAAGAAAGCAATTAACAAAGTATATTCATTTGATGTTTCTAAAGCAGATGAAATCCTTGATTACCTTTTGAAGAAAAAGTTTATCAAAATTCCTGAAAATGTTAAACTTCCAACTGTGGAAGAAATAAAAGGAAAGAATTATTGTAAATGGCATGCTTCTTGGACTCATTCAACTAAGAATTGTAATGTTTTTCGTGACAGGATTCATGAACAAATTAAGAAAGGAAGGATCATGTTTCCAGAAGAGACTGTGGGAATAGATACTGATCCATTTCCGAAGATTGAAGAAGTAACCGCTAATACTAATGTGCCAACATCTTTGGCCAAAACTATTCGAGAAGTATGGCAAAGTAAGCAGGTGCATGTTGAAATGAACTCCGTGCGATTTGGTAGAGGAAGACCAAAAGTTGGTCAACTTCGAAATGACTCCTACAAAAACAATAGATCAAAGTATGCACCAGAGAGTTCATTTCAAAAGGGGTTCAAGCAGTCTCATCTTCCTATGCTTGAAGCTTCTTTTTTAGAATGCTTATGCATGGAGTGTAGAGCCAATTACTTGGTTTTTAAAGACTTGGATCGACAGGGGGTTGATTTCTTTCCAAAAAGGATGGAAAGGAAAGCGTTGGATCAAAATAATGAAAGAAAACCCTGGGTAAGTACAAGTTATGAAAGAAATGAGAAGCCTTGGTTAATCTCCAAAAGAAATGTACCTTCTAGTCCAGTTCCACCAGCTTCGAAGAGAGATTATCCTCCTTTAAAGAAGGTTAACACTGGAAAGGCCCCAATGGGTCAGAAAAATGAAGGACAAGGGAAACAATTTTCCTTAGTAAAAGGCGTTCCTGATTGGTTTCTGAAGAAAGTCAAGCCAAAGCTCTTCCAAGGATACAAAGCTCCTTTTAAAGTGGGAAATAAAATGGTTAAACCTCCAAATACTCTTGCTGGTCAATGGGTAGTGGTGAGAGATCCAAAGACCAAGACACCTCAAATGATTCCTATGTTGACACGAACTCAGAAAAAGGAAACTACAAAGGAGGTATACTAGTTTCCAAATGGAGGAGTACGCCTCTAAAGAAAATCTTGGTGGGAGTGATAAGTTCAACCCAAGGTTTAACAGACTTCGAAGAGAAAATTCTGAGGAGTCTCTTCGAAGGGGGTTTACTCAATTGGAAAGAGAAACATTGGAGAGTTTAGCTGCAAGAATGGACAATGAGATACCTCAAAATAGTCCAGCTTCACCAAATTCCTTGGCAAGCTATCAATCTGGCTTATTAGAAGCCATGATAGTGGAACAGGAAGAAGGTGAAGGAGTGAATTCATTTCCTGTTGAAGCATGTTCCCCTATGGAAACTTCTACAGTAGAGGTTTCTGAAAAATTGGACATTGCAGAAGATGGATCAGGTTTATTAGTGCAAGAAAAAAGTACCATTCAGTTTGGAACTTTGCCTGAAGTTCAAATTAATATGGTTTCTCCTTCATTTGTAAACTTTTGTCCTTTTGGGCCAGATTGCTCACCAGTTCGAAAGGCATTACGACCAACAGTGGCCCCTATGGGGATCATTGATGTATCAAGTGATGATGAATATGATCTTACATATGACAATGGTTGGAATAATGGTTGGGGAGCTTTGATTTCCAAGATTCAAAAGGAAGAAGAGGAGGAAGATTTCATGATTATGGCTAATGCAATGGAGGAGCCAGAAGTGACCTCCAAAGAGAAAGCAGCTTTTATTCCAGAAACAGAAATAGATTCTGACTATCCTTTGATTGTTGATTTGAATTGTGCTAACATTTCTTATCCTTTCAGATCACCTTCAAGTGATATGAGGCACCATCTGAAACCATTATACATATCTGCTTCATTTGATGGAATCTTGTTGCAGCAGTTAATATTCTGCCGTCAAGGACTTTGAAGAAGTTGGGAAAAGAAAAAGTTCGATTGATCCCAACAAGTACATCCACTGCTGGTTTTACTGGTGAAAGTAAAAGTCCTAAAGGAATTGTTTCTATACGCCTGAAAGTTGGTCAAGTGGAAACTGATACAGCTTTCTTTGTTGTAGATACTTTTACAAGTAAGTATAATGCTTTACTTGGTAGGGATTGGATCCATGTTAATGGTTGCATTCCATTTTTAATGCATCAAGACTTGATGATTGTGAAGTATGAAAATGGGAAAGAAGTGGGGGTCGAAGAAGTAAAAGCAGATCCACACCCATTCAGTACTTCAGCAAATTGTGCAGAGGCTGAAATGTACAAACTTGAAATCATCCCTCTAAGTGAAATTGCACAACCAGCCACCCCTCCATCCAATGTGTTGGAAATTGGAGAATTGGCAGAGTTAAAATCTAAGCTTAAACAAGCAGTTGATTATGAATCAGACAATCCACCAGATGAAGCTTCTTGGATGTGAGTCCAAGACTAGATTCAAAGAAGCCAACTCATTGGCTTTAGTTAAATTTATGACTCTAGAAATAGAGCAGAGGTTACAAGAAACAAATGATTGGAAGGAATTATTGGCTGAGAAATTTGACTGGGGGTTGAAGCCAAATGAATTCGAAAAAGCCTTTTTAGGTTATGTTGATTTACAAGATCCTTTAGAAGAAGTGGAATTAGGGGAAGGAATTGTTCCAAACACTGTGCAAATCAACAAGGAACTGAATGTTGTTTCAAAGGCCAAGTTGATCATAGTACTTAAGGAGAACAAAGAATGTTTTGCTTGAAGTTATAAAGAATTGACATGTTTGAGTAGAGATTTGGTTGAGCATAAATTGCCTATTAAACCTAATTGCAAACCGTTCAAACAACTTCCAAGAAAGATGTCTCCTGAAACCATATTATTGGTTAAAAAGGAATTCAAAATCTTTTGAGTTCTGGTTTTATTAGAACAACAAAATACGTAGAATGGTTATCAAATATTGTTCATGTTATCAAGAAAAATGGGAAGATTACGGTTTGCATTGATTTTAGAAATTTGAACACTGCAACCCCTAAAGATGAATACCCAATGCCTGTAGTAGACATGCTTGTGGATAGTTCTGCAGGCCACAAAATTATGTCTATTATGGATGGACATTCAGGGTATAATCAAATTTGTATAGCTGAAGAAGATGTTCATAAAACTGCATTTAGAGCCCCTGGTAACCTTGAGACTTTTGAATGGGTCAAAATGCCTTTTGGGCTCAAAAATGCTGGTGCTACTTATCAAAGAGCTATGAACACTATTTTTCATGAAATAGTTGGGGTTTTTGTAGAATGTTACATTGATGACATTATTGTCAAATCATAATCTATTGATGATCATGTAGAGCATTTGAAAATAGCCTTTTCAAAGATGAAACATTATTAACTGAAGTTGAATCCTGTTAAGTGTGCTTTTGGAGTAATGGCAGGAAACTTTCTAGGATGTCTAGTCCATAGCAAAGGTATTCAAGTTGATAAAAATAAAGCTAAAGCTATTATTGAAGCAAAAACTCCTTCAAATAAGAAAGAACTTCAAAAATTTCTTGGTCAATTGAATTTCCTTCGAAGATTTATATCTAATACTGTTGGGAAAACTAAAATCTTTTCTTCTCTGTTGAAATTGAAGTATGGAGAGGACTTCGAATGGACAAAGGAGCATTATGATGCTTTCAAGGCCATCAAGGAGTACTTGATCAATCCACCAGTTCTTGTTCCACCTACTAAAGGAGAGCCTGTCAAGTTATATTTAGCAGCAAACTATGACTCAATAGGGGTTTTGTTGGCTCAAGACAATGAAGAAGGAAATGAACAAGCTATTAATTATCTAAGTAGATTTCTTAATGATTGTGAAAGTAGGTATTCTGCAGTAGAAAAGTTGTGTTTAACTTTGTTCTTTGCTTCGAAGAAACTCAGGTACTATATGATGCCTAGAGTAACTTATGTAATTTCCCAGACTGATGTTATGAAGTATATGTTGTCTCAACCTGTACTTAGTGGTAGAATTGGGAAATGGATTGTATCTCTAATTGAGTTTAATCTAGAGTATGTTCCTTAAAAATCAGTCAAAGGACAAGCATAGGCTAACTTTTTGGCTGATCATCCAAATGAAATTGAAACTCCAGAAATAGCTGATGTTGATACAATAACAATGAAGCCATGGAAAATGTGGTTCGATGGTTCGAAAACACTCCAAATGGCTGGAATTGGGGTTGTTCTAGAATCTCCCTTAGGTTTGAAAACCAAATTTGGATTTCAGATAAATGAAGGGGAATGTACGAACAACCAAGCAGAATATGAGGCTCTAATTATGGGTTTAGAACTTCTACTTACTTTGAAAATTGATATAGTTGAAGTGTTTGGAGATTCTCAGTTGGTTATAAATCAGGTCAATGGAGAATTTGGTTGCCATAATGCTGGTTTAAAACCTTATTATCAAAATGTGAAGTTGTTAATTAAGCAATTTCATATGGTTATTTTTACTTATGTCCCAATATTCTTTAATAAAGAAGCAGATGCAATAGCTCAAAGAGCCTCAGGATTTAAGTTTATTACTGATGAAAGTAGAGAGTTTTGTCAGCTAACTTTAAGGAAGTTTTTACCAATGCTTAAGGATAGAAATATTGATTTCGAAGTGTGAAATCATTACTCCTTCTAGTTCAAATGACTGGAGGCAATCATTGGTTGATTATTTGACAAAACCTGATGCCAAAACAGATAGAGCAACAAGGCTAAGATCTGTTAATTATGTTATGTATAATGGAGAATTATTTAAAAGAGGAGCAGATGGCCTACTGCTTAAATGCTTGAATAAGGTTGATGCCTTTAAAGTTATGGCAGAAGTCCATGAAGGTATCTGTGGTGCGCATCAAGCAGGAATTAAGATGAGATGGTTGATTCAAAGGTATGAATATTATTGGCCTTCCATTCTTAAAGATTGCATTGATTATGCAAAGGGGTGTCAAACTTGTCAAAAGATAGGACATCTTAAACGATTGCCTGTTACTGAATTACAATATGTGGTTAAACCTTGGCCATTCAGAGGTTGGGCAATGGATATGATTGGCATGATTTATCCTGCTTCTAGAAATGGGGATAAATTCATTTTAGTGGCTACTGACTACTTTACCAAATGGGTCGAAGCTCAAGCCTTTTGTGGACGCTCGCTTTTTTTCCGTTGGTTTACGAAAAAGGTAGTTATCCACGGAGTTTTGGTTGTGAAAAAGGGCGATCCGGGAAAATGAAGAAAAAATTTAGAGTCGCCACCCGGGGTTTAATTCTTGGAGAATGTTGGGTACCCGAGAAACCGTTTTAGAAAATATTGACTCTTATGCCGCTGAAAAAGGGGTTTGGTCTGCAAAAAAATAGAGATTTGGGTTCGGGAGCCAGGTTACCCGCGGGGAAGGTTTTGTTTCAAAAATGCACCCCGCGTGCCGGGAATTTCCCGGTCTCTACTAAATTTTTGTGGGATTGTCTTTGAAAGTATTTTATTGAAAGCTTTGTTCCATGTAAACAATATATCGAATAATAACATGCTTAAAAGAAACAAATAACAATAGCAATTTGAACAACACACAACCAGATAGATAGACATAAGAAATTTAACCGAAAAGGGGTGTAAGTGAAAAAGACAGAATATGAAAGGGGTTTACTGCGATTAAACCCCTCTGGTTTTACCAGAAAACAGAGCACCGGATTTTTGGAAAACAGAGCATCAAAAAGGTTTTTCCATTGACACCGCACGGTGTCAAAATTATGCCGCGCGGCACATTAAGGATACCGCACGATGCCACTGTGCAGTGTACTTTCTGAATTTTTTTGTTTCTGTCCGATTGAGACCAGCTTCTGTTTTCGTGTCAAAACCAACTTCTTTGTTTGAAGAAGATAGGTTTTGGAAAATGATTCTGATGAAAGAATGTACCTCATTTCAAAGACGATATCCCATGACAATAAACGGTGTCACGCGAAATTCGTCTGAGAGGTTTGAAATTTTGTTGAAATCCCCCATTTGGACTCAAGGAAGAGCCACAGGGCTCTCCTCAAGCCCGGAGGAGATTCCCCTCAGAAGATCGCTACGATTTTAAGCACAAATGTATACCTCGGGTTGCTTGATTATGACGAAATTTTCCGAAACGGGTTGGTTTGAAGGCTAAGAATGGTGATTACAAGGTTATATATCTGGATTTTGAGAATGGTTTTGACAACGTAATATGGGACAAGAAATTTTTTTACTTTCTGAGAGTGATTTTTCTGAGAATTTGAGACCCCGCCCGTCGGCCTTCCATTTCATGCTTTATATAGACGAGTTTTGAACGGTTTCATCATTTCGATGATTCCCGTACGCCAGCGAACGTTATGATTTCGGAATCTCATCATCGTTTTCTGAGCAGCTGGGCGAATCCGGGAATCCTGTTGATGGGACACGATACCGCACGACATCAATAATGTGCCGCACGATGCACAAAGAAACACCGCACGATGCAACTGGATTTTCAAGCCGCACGGTTCTTGGTTTTTGGGCCGTACGGTTCAGGTGGGTTTTTGGGTTTTTGGTTTGTTTGATCCATCCGTTCCAAGCAACTGTTCCGAGGTATGTTTCGCGCGTTCTCTTTCATCATTGGGGGTGCACAAATCACTAAAATTGGGGTGTCTACAGTTGCCCCACTTCGACACGGCTTGGTCACCATCGTGTTGGTGTGAGTCGTGCTAGAAGGTCTGGACATCCCAATTTAAACAACCGTGCAGAAAACAAGCAACTGAAAACAATGAATTTGGTCGAGCCCGGAGCTTCCTACGTACCTCGTTATGAGAGGATCAGACCATTCGTAGTTCGTCGGGGCTGTCGTGAAAAAGTTGATGCCTCATTTTTCAATGAGGGAAAAACGAATGATGTTTGCAAGAAAACAATTCGGAGGTTTTGAAGCCGTAAAAAAAATATTTCGGAGGCTCTGAAGGCCGTAAAAATCTCGAACAATTGCCGTTGAGGACTTCAAAATTTTTTGTAAATAAAGGAAATGCCGTAGAGGACTTGAAAAATTGTGAAAAGTAAATGCCGTGGAGGACTTTGAAAAATTTGTGAAAAATTGTGAAAATAATTGCCGTAGAGGGCCTAGAAATTTTTGATAAAAATTGGTGCCATGGAGGATTTAGAAATTTTTGATTTGATGAATATCCCGAAAACATGATTGGTGGGTTTTACGAAAGCATAAGCAAGTGAAAGGAAAAAAATGCGATTTTTGTAAATAAGAGGAAAGAATACCGTACGGTATCATGATATACACCAAACGGTGCACATATATGTGCCGCACGGTGAAAGTGGATTTTTCGGCTGAGATCAACTGTGTAACCGCCAAAGCTTTCCGACTTTCTCGTTCCTTTGTTTCAAAATCACGAGCGATCATTCATTCAGAGTGAAAACCGACTTCTTCCCTTGTGAGTGAAATCTTTTTCTTCCCAAAATTTCCCAATCAAAACCTCCGATCGATCCAAAGGGGGGAGGGTACAGTTACTCAATCGACCGTGGGTGGTCAATTGCAGACCGAAATTGGTGTGGCTGTTGTTAGTTCTGATGGTAGCGAGCACCGTGCGGTGCTGATGGAGGACGGTGCATCCTGTACGGTTGAGGATGAGTCGCGTACGGCGGAGTCCAGCGGCAGGGAGCCTCAGTCAGTGGTGCCGAGTGGCGATGTGGCCACGGTGGGCGAAACCCATGGTCCGGCCGGAGGTAGTTGGGATGCCATGGCTGCCGATGTGCTGCCGGCGAGTGGCGTCGTTGTTGATCGGCCTACAGGAGGCGATAATGCTGCCATGCAGGGTGGCGAGAGCGGCTCGGGGCCTATGGAGGTTGATGTGCCGGGCATGGGTGCCCAAGTTTCTGAGGTGGAGATGGATATTGGGGGTATTCACGTTTTGGTTGAGCAGAGACCCGCGGGGGAGGGTGCTGACACTGGTTCTCAGGAGAGTTTGGTACCTAGTGACCTTTTGAGCGCTTCCTTGGTTACTGAGGTGCCCGTTGGAGGAGAGGGGACGTCAGCAGTTGTTGTTGTTCCAGTGTTGAGGAGGGATCTGGGGAAGGAGAAGGTTGTAGTGGAGGAGGCTCGAGACTCGAGCAGTGGGGGTGAAGAGATGGAGATTGGTGCTTCTAACCAGTAGTTGTTCCTGCTGCAGTCGGTTCCTCGAAGTTCTTCTGGAATTTCTTCCTCGAACTCAATCTCTTCATCGTCGGGGTCAACACAATTTATTTCGGTTACAGCAAGATAGGCAAAGTCTATTTCATTGATAGCAAATGTGGGGGCCCCAGGGGCGTGATACATGAGAGTGGATTCGAACTCAAAAGAAAAGTGATGACGCGGGGGAATGACAGATACATGTTCGGAGTATGATTCAGACTCAGTGCTAGACTCAGATTCTGACTCAAATTCAGTGCTAATGTAAGTGATTCTAGGTACAAAAGTGCAATTTTTATAAATTCCATTGGCATCCACAATGAGTGCAGTAACATCTCCAAGGGCATCCTGGCTCAACATCATCAACTCTACCTCCTCGGCAAGCTCCAAATCAGGCTTCAAATCAAGCAGCATCGCAGCAGGCTTGCCTTCCTTTTCCACACCTACCAAGCTCTCTTCCCCAAACAGCGATTGGAGATTCCCTGAGTCAAGAGTTTCGATCCAATAAACCTGAAGTGCCTTAACCAGCTCCTCCCTCTTTTCGGCTTCATCGTCACTGTCCCAAGTGTCGTTTGCAAAGATCTCGAAGCCTGGCAGCTTAGTTTTTGTTTCCGTGTCCCAGAATGGTTCCGGTTCCCCACGGTAGGCAGCTTCCGGGGCTTTTATGAAATGGATAGGTCCTTTCTTGGCACGGGCCCGTATCTTCCAACCATATTTGTTGTCAGGTGATTCATAACCAAGACCAAAGCGGTGATTAGTTGTCGAGAATTTGGGGAACTCAGCCACCCCTTGATTGTTCAGACCTAACCCCAGGCCGGGTAGGTATTCCATCTTTCTCATCATCTCCAAGGCAGTTGAGCTGACTGAGAAGTCTTCATCCATCTTGACAGTAAGAACTGATCCTGAAGTATCAAAAGAAAAACCACCAAGAGTGATATCTTCTTCTCCATGAGTGATTTCAAGCAGTGGTGCATTGTCAGGGACATGGGGACGGATTCCCGAGTCTCCATGAATGGTTAAAGTTCCCGTAGCCAGACCAAGTTGAACTTTCTGGTGTAGAGAAGAAGGGACTGCCATGATGTCTGATCGATGGAGCCATGGTCTGCCCAGCAGCAGGTTAAAAGATGACGGTATGTCAAGCACATGGAACTCGATGTCCGTTTTGAAGTCTTCGATCACCACTTCCATTTGGATTACTCCAATCACATCTTTGCGAGTGTTATCATATGCGCGCACCCCAAGGTTGGAAGGCTGGAAGTCTTTGTTTTTGAAACCTAAACAGTAAGCTGTCCGCAAAGGACAAACATTTAGAGCGGATCCGTTGTCAAGCAGAACAATAGGGACCCATTTTCCCATGCACTTGAGAGTGATGTGTAAAGGTTTGTTGTGACCAGCTCCCTCTGGGGGTAAATCCTTTTCAGTAAAGACAACAACGTGTTTTGCGCGAGCTGGAGTGAGTAGTGCCACCATGGTTTCCGGGGGAGTATCAAGTGGTACTTCCATGTTGGACAGAGTTTTGATCATCTTTTGACGATGTTCCCGGGAGGAAGACAGTAAACCCCAAATTGAGACTGATGCTGGAGTTCTTTCGAGTTGTTTCTTAACTAAGTCTTCCGCTGTTGACCGGTTCCTTTGAGGTGGTTGAGTAATGACCGCCGGCTCGGTTAGAGGTGAATTTTCCTGAACAGGGTCATCCCAGATGAATTCTTCTGGCTGAGCTTGATATGAGACGTTCCCCTGAAGGTTGGCTGGCTGGTAGATTCTGCCGCTTCTCGTCACCCGATTGACCGTATCCTCCCAGAGCTGTTGGTTTTCTCCCCAGATGTCTTCAAATCCTTCACCAACTTTGCGCTTGCCAGCTTTGATAGCCTCCCTTTTCTGATCTTCAGACCATAAGTCTATCAAATCGCCTGAAATTTCCTGACTGCTGATATCAACTGTTTCCAATTTTGCCTTCAAATTTGCTACTTCCGACTCTTGCTAGAAAGATTGGTCGAGCATAGACTTATTGACTGTCCACACTTCGTCACTACCAACTCTGATGTCGATAACCTCATCTTCGGTCCACGTTGCTGCCTGGGGATCCGTGACCAGAACCGATATGTTGGAAGAGTGCGGAAATGGCGCAGATGGCCTTGGGAGAGACTCTCCGATAATGTATGCCTGAGGGAACCAATCTTGATCATTGAAGACCGTTTCGATGGCTTGCTGATTCTCTTCTTCGGGAAGTCGAGATAGTGAATGGCTTCTTGAAGGTTTGTGCTGAAACAAAGCTGGGAGTGAAACTGCGTCCAAAGGGTCAGCATTGGCTGTTGCTTCCTCAACTTGGTTGATATTGAGATCTTCCGGCATGCGAATGATCGGCTTGTCATGAAATTCGGGGACAATGTACTGGCTCGGGTCCCAAGAGATTAGCAAAGAACCAAACAAGGCTTGCCGAGAGTCTTCCCATTCCTGATCATTCATGGCCCATTCTCCTTCTTCAGCAAGGTCACCCCACATGAGTTTGTGTCCAAGGGTAGTGACGGCATGGATCTCCGGATCTTCCGACATGAGGATGAAAGGTTTTGGTTCAATGACTGGCATGATGTGCAGGCTGGGATTGAATTGGGTAGGATCTTGGCCTTTTGAAGTGGAGCTGAGGGATATTTGGCTGATTTGGATGCTTTGCTTGTGGTTAGGCAAGGGATTGGAAATGGTATTGGGTTTTTGTTTGGGAATTGGGATGGTTCCGTCATCAACCAAGTCTTGGACTATGTGTTTAAGACGCATGCAATTGTTGGTATGATGGCCGGGCATTTGGTTGTAGGCACAGTAGACATTTGGGTTGTGATTTGCGGGAAGCTCTTTGGGTGGATCAAGAGGTTTGATGGCATTTTTCTCGAGGAGATTTTTGTAGACAGCGGTAAGAGGGAAAGGGAATTGGTAAAATTCTCTTCTCGGCTGGGAGGCGTTTTGGATAGGTGAAGACTGGGCTGCTATCTGGTTAACTGGTTGAGCTTTGACTGGCTTAGGAGTGAAGGAACTGGCTTGAGCTGGATTGTAAGTGCTTGGTCCGAAAAGGGTGCTGCTGTTACCGGAGTAGACTCGCTTAGGTCGAGAAACGGATTCTCCTTTGTCAAATATGCCAATGCGGATTGCATCTTCAACTGCAAGGACGGCTTCATAGAAGGTCTTGAAATCAGCAGAGGTCTGGAAGACCACCAAGTGTTTGGCGAAGTCAGGTTCCAAATTCCGAGTGATAATCCTCATTTGTTCTTTCTCCGAGGGTCTGTCCATCATCTGCGATGCTTTCCCTTTCCAGCGTTTGACAAAGTCGGCGAAGGATTCGTTCTTCCCCATTTTCGTGGATTCTAACTCCCGAACAGTCATTTCCAGCTGGATGTTGTAGTTGTACTGAGCTACAAAGGCTGCCCCAATGTCTTCCCAGGTCTTTTTCTTTGAATTGTCTAAGTTCAGAAACCAACGGAGTGCGGATCCCTTCAAGGTTTGCTGGAACATCTGAGCCATGGCGTTTTTCTCCACATCGTACATAGATAAGGTACCTACGTATGTTTGCAAGTGTGCTTTTGGATCACCGCTTCCGTCAAACTTGTCCCAGTCAATGGGTTTGAATTTGCCAGGCAGTTTAGCGTCAGGGAATAGGCACAGCTTCTCCATATCGATGCCTATAGCAGCGATCTTTTCTTGCTTCTGAACTGATTCTTCGAGTTTGGCCACCTTGGCCATCATGGCATCCATCTCTGGGTGATTGCTTGATGATTCCCCAGAAGGCAATCGGGAAGTAATGTCCTGGATCAAGATCATCATCTGAGCCATTTGCTTGGCATTGGCGGCTCGTTGATCTTCCAAAGCTTCTTTGAGAACCTGAACCTCAGTTTTCTCTATCGGTTATGTGTTCTTGGTCATGACTGGAAGGCTAGCTGACTGTTCCTCTCTTGACTCAGTCCGAATTAATCGCTGTTGGGGAGTTCGAGCCCAACCAGGTGCAGGAGTGCTCTTGTTTTTGCCAATGGTTACGTGCTGATAGTATGAGCAAGATAAATTATGCTGTACATGCAATCTATTTACATGAATGAATGATGTGTTATGCATGATGCAAGATTGGCCCAATTTTCTCTCGATTTTGCTGAATACAACGGCCGGACCGAGGTTGCCTACGTATCCTCGTGGAGAGGAATCAGGCCGTAATGTAGTTCGGGACTGCAAATTGGCTTCCAAATTTTGATAAAGAGATGTCTTTTTTTTTTTTTTATTGATCACCCAAGCAGGGGATGACGCAAAAGGAGTTCCGCCAGGCGGAGAACAGACTTGATAAGCAAAGTACGGGTTATTACCGACTCGGTAAACAACCCGTATAGAAAATGACAATAGACTCGATAAGCAAAACATAATAGACTTTATAAACCACTGGGGACAGACTCGATACTCAGACTGGACAACTGATGTTTATTCCAAAAGAGCCCTTGACGGCTTGATCCGATCTGGTTATAGCGCATGCTTCAACTTGTTTAGATTGTAACTTCACGGGATGGGATGAGTTGGGTTGACCGGAGCGGATGGTGAACTGGCTTCTCCGAGTTTCTGCTTCCCTTTGTGGGCTTTGGCTTCCTCTTCTTCCTGCTTCTCCTCGATATGTTGTTCCTGAAGTTGATGGGGGGAGATGTCCTCATTGTCACGAAGGAAGTCTTCGTAGCACGCATCGCAGTTGCATTCATCCCAGTATTTGTGGCCAGTGACTGGGTCGGCAAAGTAGTACACCGGATTGCCGCATTCATCGAAGTATTTGATTGGTGGCATGGGACAGAAGTTTTCATCATCTTCTTCATACATGACAGTGATCCTGTCTGGGAGCATGTTTGGGCCGTCTTCTGGTGAGACATGGAATTTCCAGCCCGGATGGCTTTCAGTGCTGTTCCATTGATTAGGTTCGGTGACCTGGTCAACCCACTTGTAGACCTTCTCCCCCTCGGGGGTCTTCTCTTCAGGCTTGGGTGACCCGTCTTCTCCAATGATCCAGACGGGAGCGTTGTGGTGAGTGGAGAAGGTAGACTTGAGTCTCTTGTTGTTTGGTAGATCAGCCATTGTTCTCTGAGGAGAGAAGCACTGGTTTTATTTGGAAATGAAAGGTGGAGCCTATTTGCAAAGGTATTTGTAAAGTGGATTTTTTTTTTTTTGTATTCAGCTTGATCGGAGATTATCGGGGCAATCTTTGGATGAGTGAAGTGAAAGTCTAGGGTCAATCTAATTGGTGTATGCATGCAAAATGACAGTAGTATATACAAAACAGTAGACAGGCAGCATGATATGTGCGGAAAGCGATAAACAGGCAGCATGCCGACAGGGCATAGGATAAACAGTAATCACGCAGCAGGATATAGCATGAAATCCTACCCTGTGGGTTCCTGTCTTAGGTTGGAAAGTTCTAAGGATATGTATATGCAGAGGCCGGTTTTGGTTTAAAGGGGGTTCCCCAGACTAGAGCCAATATTTGCCTCCCCTTTGCACAGAGTATTGACGTGGCAAGGGTAATAACGGCAGGCTGACTCATCATCGTCCAAGGTTGCCGAGAATCCTGGGATGTCGTAACACCAGCGAGCTGGGTAGGGTAACCAAGATGCAGCGGCGAGGCTAGTAACCATGCACTTGTAATGCAAAAGTTTTAACAATAAAATCTTTTCAAAAATCCCACAAATATTTTTCAAGTTTGGCTCGCTCTTTAAATTAATCAAAACCTTGAAACTTTACTCGTGCAAACAACCGGGAAAGCTCCAGTCCAGACTGATCGGGCTTTCACCCTGACATCAATCCTTTCTAGTACGGCGTGAAGCACGTACTTGGTGTCAAGCTTCCAAAGGGTTGTTTTACAAGTGTAAAATGTCAAAATAAAGATTAATTTAAAAAATATCGATCCCCAGTGGAGTCGCCATTTTGTGGACGCTCGCTTTTTCTCCGTTGGTTTACGGAAAAGGTAGTTATCCACGGAGTTTTGGTTGTGAAAAAGGGCGATCCGGGAAAATGAAGAAAAAATTTAGAGTCGCCACCCGGGGTTTAATTCTTGGAGAATGTTGGGTACCCGAGAAACCGTTTTAGAAAATATTGACTCTTATGCCGCTGAAAAAGGGGTTTGGTCTGCAAAAAAATAGAGATTTGGGTTTGGGAGCCAGGTTACCCGCGGGGAAGGTTTTGTTTCAAAAATGCACCCCGCGTGCCCGGAATTTCCTGGTCTCTACTAAATTTTTGTGGGATTGTCTTTGAAAGTATTTTATTGAAAGCTTTGTTCCATGTAAACAATATATCGAATAATAACATGCTTAAAAGAAACAAATAACAATAGCAATTTGAACAACACACAACCAGATAGATAGACATAAGAAATTTAACCGAAAAGGGGTGTAAGTGAAAAAGACAGAATATGAAAGGGGTTTACTGCGATTAAACCCCTCTGGTTTTACCAGAAAACAGAGCACCGGATTTTTGGAAAACAGAGCATCAAAAAGGTTTTTCCATTGACACCGCACGGTGTCAAAATTATGCCGCGCGGCACATTAAGGATACCGCACGATGCCACTGTGCAGTGTACTTTCTTAATTTTTTTGTTTCTGTCCGATTGAGACCAGCTTCTGTTTTCGTGTCAAAACCAACTTATTTGTTTGAAGAAGATAGGTTTTGGAAAATGATTCTGATGAAAGAATGTACCTCATTTCAAAGACGATATCCCGTGACAATAAACGGTGTCACGCGAAATTCGTCCGAGAGGTTTGAAATTTTGTTGAAATCCCCCCATTTGGACTCAAGGAAGAGCCACAGGGCTCTCCTCAAGCCCGGAGGAGATTCCCCTCAGAAGATCGCTACGATTTTGAGCACAAATGTATACCTCGGGTTGCTTGATTATGACGAAATTTTCCGAAACGGGTTGGTTTGAAGGCTAAGAATGGTGATTACAAGGTTATATATCTGGATTTTGAGAATGGTTTTGACAACGTAATATGGGACGAGAATTTTTTTTACTTTCTGAGAGTGATTTTTCTGAGAATTTGAGACCCCGCCCGTCGGCCTTCCATTTCACGCTTTATATAGACGAGTTTTGAACGGTTTCATCATTTCGATGATTCCCGTACGCCAGCGAACGTTATGATTTCGGAATCTCATCATCGTTTTCTGAGCTGCTGGGAGAATCCGGGAATCCCGTTGATGGGACACGATACCGCACGGCATCAATAATGTGCCGCACGGTGCACAAAGAAACACCGCACGATGCAACTGGATTTTCAAGCCTCACGGTTCTTGGTTTTTGGGCCGTACGGTTCAGGTGGGTTTTTGGGTTTTTGGTTTGTTTGATCCATCCGTTCCAAGCAACTGTTCCGAGGTATGTTTCGCGCGTTCTCTTTCATCATTGGGGGTGCACAAATCACTAAAATTGGGGTGTCTACACCTTTGAAAGTGTATCTCAAGAACAAGTCATTGAATTTATCAAAGGTATTATTTATAGATTTGGATCTCCAGAAACTATAACAGTGGATAATGGATCCATTTTTGAAGGTAGAACAGTAAAAGCTTTTGCAGCTTCTCATGGAGTTTTTTTAATCAACTCTACTCCTTATTATGCTTAGTCAAACGGCCAAGCAGAATCAACCAATAAGATTATCAAAAGAGGTATTCAAAGGATGGTTGATAGAAATCCAGAAGAATGGCCAAGTTTACTTTTAAATGTATTATGGGCATCTCGAACCACCAAAAGGGCTAGTTCAAGAACTACTCCTTTTGCTCTAACCTATGGGCATGATGCTGTTTTGCCAATGGAGATTGTGGTTAAATCACAAAGGGTTGCTTGTCAAAATAATTTAGATATTGGAGCATACCATCAAGCAATGTACATGAAGCTCGAAGGGATAGATGAAGAAAGAAGTAAAGCTCTGAATCAAATTTACTTCAAAAGTTAAGAGTAGCCAGAAGTTATAATAAGAAAGCGGCAAGAGCACCTTAACACTTATTCAATTTCCTTGAACAACGATGTTAATGTGGGGGGTATGTTTACATATAAAATTAACAAATCCAATAATTAATTGACACGTAACCAAAAATGCCAAATGTTGGCAAGTATCTGTCAATGAAGATACACTGGATTAATGGAGTGGAGTTGAGTAAATACGATGTCGTATTGTTTCTCAATCTGAAAGGCAGTTTTTGGCAGTTATGAGTTATAAATCGACTTCGAAGCCATGTTTTTAACTGCTAAACACATGAACTCCACATGTAAACTTGTGAAACAAGACAATGAGTAGTGACGAAACAAGACAGTGAGTAGTGTAAACTTGTGAAACAAGACAGTGAGTAGTGAACTCCATGTGTTTTTAACTGCTAAACACATGAACTCCACGTGTAAACTTTTGGGAGAAGATTAAAGGAATTCGAATTCAGACGTCGAGGAGGGAAGAAACTGCCAGTTCAAATTGTGAAAGTTGGAGTTCGAAGCAAGCCAAGTTCAAAATCATTGAGCGGGAAGTTCAAACCAACAAGCAGCGTCTATTAATAGAAGAGATTGGAGAGTAAAAACCTCTGGACAAATCTTCAACAAACAACTATCAAACAAAATGATGCTTGGTTTGTTCATTGGCAAGTAGTTTAGGATTTCGAACTCAGTTTCGAAGTAGATTAGGAAGTAGTTAGGATTACTCTTGGTTGTTCTTGTAATAATCATCTGTTCGAAATTCTCGTTAACTTGTATTTGAAGTTGAAGGCAATTTCGAAGTAAGTTTATCTTTGGTTTATTAATCGAAGTATCTTGTTTCTTTGTTGTTCTTTAATTTCCTAAGTGTTTTTGGTTTGCATTTCTTCATTTATAGAGAAAAATCCTCTTAATTGAGGTAATTGAACCATTAAAAACACAATCGCCTGATTAGATTTGGTTTTTCCAAAGTTAATCTGAGGGAGGAGATTGAAACTCTCTCTGGCACGCTCGCACTCGATTATTTTGTTGCAAAGAAGTAAAAGAACCACTAACAGGTGGTACCGACGCATGAAAATTAGACCAATCGGCAACATGTGATCTGTTTTGTATAAAAAATTGTACATACATCAATGAGATCAAGCAAAAAAAATAATTCCTCTCTCTCTAGCTTATATGGTTTAAGGGCTTCTTTCTTTGAATCGAGGTGTGAAGACAGAATTTTCATGTATAAGCCAAAGCACCGAACCACGTTAGTATGTGTTTATAGCGTTTAGTTTTCTCAAAATCCTTACGCTGTCGACATATTTTGTAAAGGTGAATTCTTTCCATTTTCTATTTGCTTCACTTTTCTACTATGAAAGAAGGTAGGCAGATGCCCACGTACTTATTTGTCGGGGTGTCAATATGTAGTAGTTACAAATGGCGAGAGTTTTATTTGGTAAAGAGATCAAAAGATGCAACTCTCTCGGTCATCCTCAAGAACAAATCTGCCATCAGTGCTTCTAATTTTGATCCATTATCTCTCGATTTGATAAAAAAAAAAGATTGTTTTTGTTGATTTAGGTCATTTATTTTGTCTTCAATTTTTTTTGGCGGCACTGCATGAGAGTCAGAGGATACATTATAGTGAGGCTATTGGTAGCAACTGATGTGCTAAAAGAAAATATGAGAACGTTGGCTGAAAAGGGATCGAGTAATCATGCTTGAAAATTGGTGGAAAATGATTACAATTCTACCAGTACCTACGAAGATGAGAAACTTTTCGTAGGCATTGTATATAAAGCACTCTTTACTGCTATGCGGTAAACTAGCAGGGTTCCTTGTGCTCAAAATATGTTCTTGTTTTTCCAGGTGTGTGGGGGATGGAGGAAGAGAAAATAGTGGAACACGAATACAATGGGGTACTGCTTTGTGTGGAACTATGAATGTATGTAAAGAATTTGCAGGTTCGGCTATAGGCAATATAGAAGGAGACCTAAAAAGAATTATATATGCATGTGGAAGTAATAGATTTTTCTTTCAATTGTCTTGTGTTCTACAGTACTGCTAATGGTAAGGCGTCATGAGGCAGTTTGATAGTGTAGTGAACTTGGATCCGCCCCGAGGTGATGTTTATAAGTTTATTGTTGATAGTAGTCTGGAGTCTAAATTCAAATATGCTGGCATTGGGATTTTGGTAAGCAATCGTAATTGGAATTCTCTAGCTTTTTGTGCTCAAAGTATGTTTTTAAATGTTTGGTAGAAGTTGTGGAAGCTATGACATTGTGTCGAGGGTTGAATTTGCGACAAAAGTAGTGTCTGGGCTAATTATACTAGAAAATGATTCGAAGAACGCGGTGTTGGTGGTTACAAGCACAGATAAAGCCTTTCAGTTAACGTAAATGTTGTTCTAGATTTTTTTTTTTTTTTTGCTTAGTCAGTTCGTATGAGCTAAGCAGTATGCATGTCAATGAAAGCTAATGTTTGAGCCGTTATTTTTCTGGACATTTCTTATTGGTTGATGTATTTTAAGTCCTTTTCTGGTTCGTATGAACTGTAACGCCCCGATTT
This sequence comes from Vaccinium myrtillus, assembly GCA_016920895.1. NCBI lineage: Eukaryota > Viridiplantae > Streptophyta > Magnoliopsida > Ericales > Ericaceae > Vaccinium > Vaccinium myrtillus. The sequence continues at coordinate 18,929,773 of CM029270.1, read as the reverse complement.
TCGGACACGTTAATTAAAACAAGAGATCTAAAAAGATTCATTTAATAATAGGGTTTTCTTAATAAGCAGCGGAATAACATAAATAGAAAAGTACTTTAGTCTGATACAATAAGAAACAGTACTTATCGAAGTTAAATTACATTTGTCCAACACAAAAGTAAGGCGATTACAGAGCCTTCTACAGTTCTAGGTTTAGGTCCCACTCCCCATAAGTTCTCTTATTGACTGCAGGGTCTTGATACTTGTTGCAATGTCCTCCTCTTCCCTCTTCGATACCTGACATGAAACGCCAGGGCACACAGCACCATGAGGTTTGCCACTCAGTAGCAAACTCCTACCCACTAACCCTTACATTACAATTTATCAACAGTTCATATCAAGGAGTGCATAAATAAGTAACAAGCATATGATTTCCTTATCTTCTTTTTAACTTAAGTGTTCTCATATATTCTAAACCTTAGGAACGTCTCTCCAATTCACAACTGATATGCACAATTCCTAGTGGACTTTTTGGCTGGTGAGGCTCTGGTTCCGTTGACCCGATAATTGGGACTTTTCGGTTGACCAGGCTTTGGCTCCGCTGACCACAACTTAATTCCTGGTGGATTTTTCGGCTGGCGAGGCTCTGGTTCCGCTGACCCAATAATTGGGACCTTTCGGCTGACCAGGCTTTGGCTCCGCTGACCACACTCAATTCCTGGTGGACTTTTCGACTGGCGAGGCTCTGGTTCCGCTGACTCGATAAATGGGACCTTTCGGTTGACCAGGCTTTGGCTCCGCTGACCACACATTCTCCTTACTTTCCGATTTCCTTTAACTTAGAAACATCTATGTGATCTACTACGAAAGTACCAACCCAGAAACCTATTTGTCCAATCTAACAATTCAACAATATATCACCTTAAGTTTACAGTAAGTCAATAGAGAATAAAATGAGACCTCAATTAATAACATTCAAATAATTCACATATCACAAAATTTATCCTTTACCAAGCCTAATGAAATTTAACTCAAAGTTTATCAATTAAATCAATAGAGTACATCAAAACAAACATCAATATTATTAACTTTAATTATGAAAACAAAACAAATCATATTGGACATGAGAAATTAGCCAAACAACATAACCATGCACATCATCACTTGTTAAACAAATCAAATTTAACCATCATTAGGCCTTACGGCCAGAATTGGTTTGGTGGGTTTCTCGACCCATTCTCATATTTTTGTTTCGTTTCGTTTGGGCTCATTGCAAGCCCCAATATCAAGTCTAAGGCTACTAAATATACTTAGGGTTAATGGATAAGAGGTTTCTACCTTGATCCGGTCGAAAAGCTCGGTGGTGGGATCCGGTCGAAAAGCTCGGTGGTGGAATCCGGTAGAGTTTTTTTGTTGACGAAGAAAAATTCAATTTCAAACAGAAACTTTGAGCTGTGCTACCGGGTTCAAACCTCAACCGTTTCATGTGATTCTTGTGTCTAAAATGAAGCTCTCTAAGTGCTCTACAATCTTCGTGAAGGAACCTAAACCCGAAATCCGCTTTAACAATGAGAAAGATGGCGATTTGTGAAAGGTCTGTGAGCTGTCTGGAAATTTGCCCGAGATTTTTACTGAACTTTGGATAGCTATATCTCACTCAAAACTCAACCGATTTGGGTGATTCTTGCGTCTAAATTCAAGATCTTCAAACCATCTACAAAGTTGGTGAAGGAATGTAAACTTAAAAACGAGTGGGACAAGGAGAAAAATGAAGATTTACAGAGGGGCAGAGAGCTGTCTGAAAATAGAAACAACATATTCCAACAGAAATTCGGGCAAGGATATTTGCGTCATTTCTAAATCATTTTGGGTGATTCTTATATCGAAATTGAAGTACTCGACGTCCTCTACAACTTTCATTTGGAAGTCGAATACTAAAAACGATTGTAACTACGAGAAAGTTTGCTGTGAAAAGGGGTACGTGATATGGACGAAAATGAAAATGGTGGTGGTGATCTCTCTCTTCTCTTTCTCTCTTCTTCTCCTTCTTTCTTCTTCTTTTCCAGACTCTTTCTCTCTTTCTCTAAAGTAATGAGGAGGGGAATGGGTGATGGGTTTATAGAGGGAAAATGGGATGCGGGTGGAGTGTAGGGAAAGGTGGGTTGGAGTGCAATGGTGGTGTAAACCACATGGGGAAGTGAGGGGTTGATAGGAGGGTGATGGGGGAGGTAAATGGCAGAGGAGAGGTGAGGGGAAGGTCTGAAAAATCAGACCTTGGGGTGGCGTGTGGTGTTGGTTTTGGTGAGTGGAGGTGAGTGTAGGAGGGAGTGGGAGTTGGTAGAGTGCATAAATATGCCTATATGTATTGTGTATGAGTTTATATGCTTGTATATATATATACATATATATATATATATATATATATATATATATATATATATATATGTCACGTGTGTATAAATCTAAATGTATATGCATATGTAGTAGGATTTTGTTAGGGTAAAAAGGGTAGGAACATAGATAATTAGGGTCTTAAACTTAGTTTAAATAAATCATCAAAACTTAACTAGGATAATCATATTTAAGAAACAAAATAAGTCGTAATAATTATTGTAAAATATAACTTACTTTGAAAATAATAATAATAATAAAATAAAATGGACCGAAAATTCGGGTCATTACATGAATAGTATGCACGACAATGAAAGTGAAAGTGAAGATGCTTACACTATATTTCCCCCAAAAGGTAATACGAAGTATCAAAACTAGAAACGACTAGATGGGGAGAGATTGGATTGGACCTGAGTCTTTCTCTTACACAATGTGATCATAAATAAATACCACGTGCAAACGTGCACTTTTGCTAGTATTAGTAAGTGACTGAGGCATCATTCCACTAAGGTTACTTTTTGACTTTTTGCTAATTGATATGTGTGAGGAAAATGACTTATATCGTAAAGCGTGAAAAATAAAAAAGCCAAAAAGTCACTTAGTGGTACGGGGCCTTGTGTGTATTGGAACCTGGGGCTGGTATTGTTAGAAAACATACAACTTTTGTGCTGAAAGTTTAGATTGGCATACTCTTGGGTCCATTTCGGTGGTCTGTACTGTATCTATTTTGGGACTCAGTGATTAATCACGTAAGAAATATATGCTGATCAAATTTGATAACTACATGATTGGTCTACACTTGTCTTCCAACAATTTAACCACTAATAGCTATATAGTCGAACTACCTCAAAAAATTGCCGAGTAATTATTTCTCACACCTTTACGAAGCATCGTATGTGAAATATGAAGCAACCTCTTTTAAAACTTACTTCCTCCGTTCTTTTTTAAATGATCCATATGAGAATACGTGTAATTTGAAACCTCTAAAACACATATTTCTCTATATGACTTTTTAATTTGTTTTATACCAAATTAAAGTGCTCATTAAGTACTTTAATTTGGTACCAAAAATTTTTTTAAACGTTATACGAAAGTACATTTTTAAACGTCCACAAAAATAGACGGTTCCCAAGTAACAAATTAACGCATTAACAACCTCTTAAAAAGAAGTTCGAATCATATCAACGAATGGACTCCATATCATGTCAATATAAGCTAGCTAGCTGTGAGTTCTAGTCCCAGTTCTTTAATCAATGATTAAAATTCATATTCACTATATAGTTTTGGACATTTTTTTTAACATGCTAAAAAAGAAGTTAAGCAGATTATAAAAATCGAGATAAAGTCATTAAAAAAGAAATCATAATTCTTAGACATTTGAATAAGGGATTGCTTTTCAAATTTCCTAATATACTGCTAATATGGGATTAAATGAAAAACTTAATTTCCCCTAACATCTTTTGATTATTTAATTAAAGATAACTGTTGATGTTTTTTCTTTGCAAAAACAAAAGTAAAAGGTCAAATTTAAGAAATAGTCGCTCTAGCTTAACAAAAAATTCCGCCTGCTCCAATAACGTCGTACGTGAAGGACGCAATTGAGACAAAAGGTAAACTATAAGATTAAAACTAGCACAACTAGTACTTGAGAAAAGGAATTGATATTTCATTCAAACTAGAGGGACTATTTCTAAAAAACAAATATCCTACCTCTTTTGCACTTCATGACAAATTAATGACAATTTCTTTTAACCATGAAATATATTATATCACTCATTTGAAAACTGAACACATTATTAAGTCACATATATTAGTAGTTTGAATATTTAGTCAATTTTCGTGATCTCTTTCAAATTCTTTGTCATATATGGACCATGGTGCCATATGACTACCCACCTGCCTTTGGATTTGGCTTCAAGTCAAATATGTTGATCTTTCGTTTCGGTAATGTGAGCTGTGGAGATACACACGCCACAAACAATAATTTATAATATGTTATGGAACGTATTTTTTTGAAAAAAATAAAAATAAAATATCTTTGTCAAATTGAAGAGGAGTTGCTCTCTAATAAATATATCCTACATGTCACATGGATGGATGGATTTTCCTAAAATATGCATCCCAAATCAATTCAACATCCAACAATCAAGTTGAATGTATTAACGAAGCAATGCTACGAATACATTTTCAAAATATAACTCTAGTTACAACTGCGTTCGGAGTGGTTTGTTACGCTTGTGCCTACATACATCAAACAATCCCTAAGTCCTCACGTACGGGGTACCCACATGTGTCAAAGGTAGTGTTTTGTAGAATTGTGTTCTTAGACTTTTTGTGGTTTTCTTTTCATACATGCATGCAGTCAAAAACGTCCCAACTTTGAATCAAACAGCCACGTTTCACATGGATTTAGTCAATATATATATATATATATATATATATATATATATATGGAGCCGATCTCCTAAGGGCTCCCTTAGCCAAAATTCCGTGCGGACCAAGCCCTTTTTCAACTTTCCGGATCAAATTTTGACGATCCGAACCGCTCAATGTTTTTAAAATGCATTTTACAGGGTCCACGCGGAAAATATTCAAAAAAAAATACCCGGAAGGGCTTCCGCCCATTTTTTTGAATATTTTCCGCGTGACCCTGTAAAATGCATTTTAAAAACATTGAGCGGTTCGGATCGTCAAAATTTGATCCGGAAGGGCTTGGTCCGCACGGAATTTGGCTAAGGGAGCCCTTAGGAGATCATTCTCCTATATGTATATATATATATATATATACACCGGTGATCCTGTCAAGGATCCCGGATTGAAGCTTTTTCGGTGTTTTGAGGCTTTTAAAAATTGTTTTTGCAAAATCCGATCCGTCCAATGTGTTTAAAAGGTGTTTTCCAAGGTCCACGCGGGAAATCTTCAAAAAAAAATACCGGAAAGGGCTTGATCCAAGCATTTTTTCATAAAACTGTATTTATGGACCTTGGAAAACACCTTTTGAACACATTGGACGGTTCGGATCGTGAAAATTTGATCCGGAACTATGAATCCCGGATCCGGGATCCCGGACTAGATAAGGACTCATATATATATACATATAAAGACTCAGACTCTTGTAAAATCATACTAGTAGGTTTCAACTTTCAATTACTGATCAAAAGATCGATCCATGATCCCATATTCAGCTGATTGGTAACTCCCAAGTACCAATGTCAATATTTACACTCTAGGTAAACTTTTCTAATAATGATTTACTCCACTAGTTTTGCTTTTTCACAAGATCACGATATAAAATAAAAATTCCCGTGGTTGAAATCATAAAAACATCTCAGTATTTTGACACACTTTAACACGCAACAACTTGGGAAGATGGTGGGGGAGGCCCTTACATTCATAATTGCCATGGTTAGTAGTTGCATATATCTATCAATGGTACATGTTTGGTATGTTAGAAAAGTGAAACATGTTATATTGATCTTAGGGCCAGTTCCCCTCACACATAAAAAAAATACATAAAAAAACTCCTTACTCTTCTAGGCACAATTGTGATGTTCTGAACCATTGATCTTGGTTAAATGAGTAAAATAAAAGGTCCTGCAAAATTTCAGCTCAATCGGATATCGGTAAGTACTTGATCCAAATAGTTTTAAAAACACTAGTTCCTGTCACAAATTTTGCAAAACTGTTTGGATCAAGCACTAACCGATATCCGATTGATCTAAATTTTTGCAGGACCTCCTATTTTACTCATTTAAACAAGATCAACGGTTCGGAACATCACAATGAGGCCTGAAACAAAACTGAGTATTTTTTTATGTGTGAGGGAAACCGGCCCCTTGATCTTAATATGTGGTTCTGCTTTTTCAAGTCCTGTAAGCCAATTAATACTTGGATCTACTTGCTGCAACCTTTCCTATAATCAATAGCACAACATGTTAGGTGCCTTGATTTTTCTCTTCAAAATTAAGGCAACCACTTCAGTAGAGGTGTACATCTTTTCAAGTGGCAATTCAAGCTTCCACATAAAGCACAAGCAAACATGATCGAATCAATGTCACTATAGCACTTCCTAATCTGTACATAACCAATGATCAGATCCATTTTCCTTTGCCTTAGCTTTCGTGTCCTACAAAAAGTTAAGAAGCTACTTATCTGGGCCACCCCTTCTATAGGTACACCTCCTGGACCTGTTACCAACTATACATCATGTGATTCATGTTAAGCTATTAGAGCATCCTCATCAGGCTCAACAAAAATTGGGCCAAATTTAACCTCAAAAACACCTTTTATAAATTAACAAGTCACTTTTTTAAAAACCCACAAAATCAGACTCTCTATTCATGAAGTCAGGAGAGGGAATTGTTTTAACCCGTAAACAGTGCCTCAAAGGATTTATCGAGTTATTGTGCAGATTTACAAAAAAATTGTTGAGTCTGATTTTGGGGGTTTTTTTCCCCCTTTTACTCAACAACATAGCCATCAGGGGATTTGCCTCCCCTGATGTGGATGCTCTTACGTGTTAAACACTACTTTTTGCCTAAACTATTAATGCAGCTACCTATCTACATGGCCTCAACTAATACCAAGTGTCCGTTCCAAAAACTAATACCAAGTGGTTCCAAGGACAGAACCAGATCCCCTGTTCCAAATTTCCCTTGTTCCCCTGTTCCAGAGTGGCTTGGGTCGTTGGATCACACAAAAAATTTTAAAGCACAAAAATAAAATTCATCATCTAACAGCCCAAACCCCCCCTGAAACAGAGGAACAGGGGGATTTTGGAACAAGGGACCTCAGACGTCTAAGGATCGCCACGTGTTGCTCAACACCCTTCACATCCATAAATTCATGGAGTTGGGACACCATGTGACGATGCCCCACCCAATATTTTTTTTATACTTTCGTAATCATATGCCTAATTTTAATTTCTATCTTGTTGAAAAGCAACAATTTTGCTTTTGGAAATTAGAGGCCTCTATTACGAAAGTATAAAAAAAATTGTGTGGTACTCATTAAATTAATATTGGTCTTATGAAATTATATTCATTCAAATTCAGCAAGTCAAATAAGTAGAAAATTGATTATACGAGCATAATAGGCACTTTCGCGGCTTAAAATGTAAGCAGGGTAATCTTTAAATATTTTTTTTATACTTTCGTAATCATATGCCTAATTTTAATTTCTATCTTGTTGAATAGCAACAATTTTGCTTTTGAAATTAGAGGCCTCTATTAAGGTCCTGTAGTCAGCTTGTGTTGATTTGACTGTAATGGTGGTCTCGATCCATCAAGTAGCTAGGCATGCCGTCTTTGCATTCCTAGTTGAAATCCGGTGGTATGCTTATGGTTTACGTTGTGTTTCGGCCCTTACAGCTGTGTGGGGATGGGAGATGTGTGGATTACTAGGCGCCATTCCTCTTGTCGACTTTTTGCTCAAAAAGTCCAAAAGTCTCTTCCTCACAAAAAATCCTTTTTGTCACTGTGAAATTTTCTATCAAATCCCGGCCCCTTCTTATCAAATTCATGGCTGTGTCCCTGCATAGCTTAGAAGTACAAATGGCGTTCATTTCAATTTCCATAGATAATTGTAGCAGCAGATAAAAGAAGAAGTTAAATTGAAATCGGGAGGAGTTTTCTGGATTGTGTTCTTTTCTTGCCCCGTCGAAGAAACATGCACAAAGATGAGCAGTGTTAGATTAAAGGAGACAGCTTGAACTAAAGTTTGTACCTGTTCATTTAAAGAGGATTTAGGGTTCGCTTCACCAGCCTTTAGTCACTTCTTTGTTTATTGTGCTATTGAATTTTCGCTTATTTTGTGTTTGAAACAAACAAGCAATGGATACAAAACTGGCCCTTTGTCCAAATTGAAACTTCTTCCTCCTGCGGTGGAAAATGTAGGTTTTCCACTACCGCCGTTGCGGGCCTTGCCGTGCATTTATTATTATGATTTAAATTGTTCATGTGGTTGAACCAACAGAGTAGTATGTCCACGCAAACAATTGAACTTTGATTTACAAAAATGACGGTATGATTCTGTCAATAAATTTAAAGTTAAACTGTACATGGTCATCTTTTTTATAATCAAAATTCAAATTTTGATATACCTATCAATATCCGATAAAGCTAATTTTTGCAATAATATATTACTCTGCCTGCTCTACAAGATAAATGATTCAGATCAACAATAAATGCTCTGTAGAATCCATAATAATGGTGACGGAAAATCCATAATTTCCTAGGAAAGCTAAAGTTAGTCCTGAAACTTGAGTTAGCGAAAAAATGAAGTGTGATACGGCAAACTTAATTCTATTATGCTAAACACCATTCGGTAGGAAGAGTTGTTACATTCCCCCATTTCCTTGATTTAGTGATGGAAAGGACAAGCTCAGAGACAAATAGGGTAAAAAACTAAAAACTTTATTACAAGCACTAAGGAAAACACAGCTTTTGCAAATGGCTATGATATACTCCCTCCGTCCCGAAAAAGATGTCCAAAATCACTATTCACACCTCTCAAAAGATTATTTATATTTTTTAAAGTATAATGATTTACGTATGCAATATAGATCTCGATTGATAGATCTCATTTAATTCTATTAAACAATGTTTTTAAAATCACAAAAAGACATTATAAATTGCAAAATGTAGATAATTTTTTGAGGGTGGTGAATAGTGATTTTGGACATTCTTTTTAGGATGGAGGAAGTACTATATAAAGATTTCACTGTTTGTGACGGTAAAGTCGAATTGGAAGCCCCTTTTCTGGAACGGGCATTGGATTTACGATGATCTTTTCATCTGGAATCACCTTCTCCCACCTAAATCTTTTCACTAAGTTGTGCATGAATGCAAGTACTTCCAATCTAGCATATTCCTTTCCTGGACACATTCGAGGCCCTCCTCCAAAAGGAACGTAAGTGTAAGGCGCCGGCCCAGTCCCGTCAAACCTTGAAGGATCAAACTTTTCAGGCTCAGGGAAGTACTCATGATTTCTGTGGGTAGAGTGTGCACTCCAGTACAACTGCAAGATAATAAAAAGACAGTATATCAATATTTTATTTTTTTTTGGTGCGATACAAATTTGTGATAAAATCTTCATATGAAATTTTGACCGACCTTCCATCCCTTGGGAATAGAGAAACCGGCATACATGAAATCGGAAATGGCCTCCCTGAAAGCTCCTGGAAGGGGCGGCGCAAGTCTTAGTACTTCACATGCTACATTCCATGAATACTTCATCTTTTGCACGTCCTCCCAATTCAGGAGCTCTCCCGGAGCTTTTGATTCAGCAATCTTCATTTGCTCTGTCATGCAAAACAAAATTTCCTTCTGTCAGATCATACATGAAATAAATTATTTTTTAATTCAGAAAAATTAGGCGTGGAATTCCAATTTGGGTAAAAAAACATGGTTCAAATAAGCAGCCACAAATTCTTTCAGAGTTTCTACATAGGGAAAAGGGAAAATACAGAGTCCGGGTCATCAGTCCGAGGGTGTAACTGTAATTAAACGAATAATGATAGTGACACAAACTTTGTGCCACAATCAACCACAACCCCACTCACATGGGGTGTGGGGCCCGCACGTGGGACCCACACCCCATGTGAGTGGGGTTGTGGTTGGTTGTGGCACAAAGTTTGTGTCACAATCATTTTTGGTAATTAAACTCCGTTGATAGAAACACAGACTTGTTAATTCGGGTTTTGTTAGAAACTCTCTGTATGATGTATTTATTGACAACATAGTTTCTACCCAGGGGCGGACGCAGAATTTATCATTAGGGGGGTCAAGATTCTACAATATTTAGTCCATTTGTTTCATTTTGATGGTTCCCTATGAAGTTACATGCAAATTTTCAGATACAACATTAAAGTATTTTCGTACATGCAAATTTCGTACAAGATTTATCACTAGGAGTGTGTTAAAATGGTGGAATCACAATAAAATTAAAAAAATCAGGGGAAATTCGGTGAATTATTTGGGTAATGTTGTAAATATTTCTAACACATTTGGGGCAGAATATACTCCGGTGGGGCAAAATTACAAAAATAACAAAAAAAATATGCATATCCCGGAGAGGAATTCTGGCTCAGGGGGTCAGCTGCCCCCTTGCCCCTACATGGGGCCGCCCCTGTTTCTACCATCAAAGAAAAATTGTCTCCAAATGGTGTCTTTATCAATTGGTATATCTCAGGATCACTGTCTATTCTAAATGAATATGACTCTTGATCACTGTCTATTCTAAATGAATATGACTCTTGATGTCTTTTTCTCAATAAGTACACTCTTTCAAATTGAATATACCATTTCACATAGAATATATCATTTCATAATAAGACACAATTTCACATTTAGACACCTAATAATTTGACAATTTATTTACCACTCATAGTTTCAATTAATAAATATAAACTGATATGTAAGCCACATTATGTAATTTTTACATTCTTCCACTTGTCCAACGTGACACACTTTACTGAGTGATAATTATATAAAGTCATTTATATGTGAGCTAAAATTCATACAACTTTACCTTGGAAGACCTTTTCATAAACTTCAGGAAGCTCAGCGAGGTACTTGATAATAAAAGTGATAGTAGCACTAGCAGTATCATGCCCTCCAACAAGCAAACCCAGGATCTTGTCTGCAATATCCATCTCTTTCATGAACCTTCCGTCCTCGTCCGGCGTCAACAACATGTGAGACAATATATCTTGCGTAGGCGACGCCTTGTTCTCGGCCAAATCCGCCTTCCTCTGCCTTATGATCGTTAAAAGCTGTTTCCTTATCAAGTTTGACGCTTTGACAGCGCGATTAAGCGGGGTACCAGGCAAATCGATTGGTATCGAGAACATACCCGCTGCCAGGAGCTCGAACGGCTCCAAGAATTCGGCCACTTGTTTGGGATCTTCTACGCTTATGAAGAGGCGACAAGCGAGCCAGAATGTGTACAGCTTCGAGAGAGGGAAAACTTCGACTACTTTTTTGTTTTCCCAGTCCGAGTTCAAGTGTTTTTGTGCTATAGTGTCCATGATACCTGTTGGATTACGTAAATGAAGAATAATAGATCAGATTGCTAACAGAGAAGGAAACATAAATACTACTCAGGGCCGGCCCCGGGGTAAGCCCCACAAGCCCACGGGCTTGGGCAACCCCCCGAGCAGAAACAAAATTGCTATGTATAAATATAAAAAAGTTTCTACCATTGATGCGATGAAGCAATCTGGTGTGGTGGTCGGTTAACTGCCATAATACCCAAGTGGTCCGTGTTCGAGACTTGTCGACTACTCCTTATCTTTTGATTATGCCATCTCTTGGACCATTTTTGTTTTCTCTCATTTTCTTTCCCTATTTTTGTTAATTTCATTTTTTTCCCAACAAATTAGTACGAAAATGTACAAATACTCATAAATGTGTTGGACCACACAAATTGGTAGTGTTTATGTGTGTGAACCCCCCTTGATTTATATGTGTTTGTGCAAATGTCTGTGCATCTTGGGTGTGGTTCTAGATTTTTTTTTTCTTTCCCAATCCACGTTATTACAAACATCACATTATTCAAATACTTTACTAAAAATTTTGCATTTGACAATTACATATTTAACCTTGCTTCTTTGTTTAAATTACCATTGTATGTTTTTTTATTTTTATGACTTAGTATTAAGTGGGCAACCAAACTAGGAATCCGGCTTGGGCATCCCCAAAGTCGGGGCCGGCACTGATACTACTGTACTACAAGAAAAGAAGTACTCTATTATTCTAGCTAGAAAACATAGTGTACCCATGTACTAAAGCCTTGTTCGTTTATGCATTGCGAACCAGATTTTTGTAATATTGAGTTAGAAATTATTTACTACCAATTTGCTATTCTAAAAGGTGAGATGAGCCACAATTGAAAGTCTGTCAATGTCATCCATCACTCACTCGCTCTCTCTTTCTCGGATTTATTCAATACCCCTAGAGCAAGGGTAAGTATAAATCTGGGTCACACAAATGTGTAAAATCTTCACATTTAAGAGTGGACTTCATACATTTGTGTGGTCTATATTCGTGTTAAACCTTTCCTCAGGGGCATTCAATAGTTTCTCTTTTTCTCTCTGGTTTCATGTGACTGCTACGTAGCTTTTCTGTTTGGGTTTGTTGAACAATAAATTTATGTAGAGAGGGGGTGCAAACTATTGCTTTCGGGTTACATGTGGGCCCAATTAAGTTCTAAACTCATAGGAGTAACTGGAGAAATGGAAATTGAGGCCTAGTTTCCTAAAAAAATTTAGCAACCGAGTTGCTGCTTAAAATCAACCATGATCCTACGGCACAAGTCATTTTCAGCCACATCATCATGCAAGAGACACATGATCCTACGGCTAAAAATGACTTAATTCATGGGAACAATAGAGGATCTCTGATGCTTCTACCGTCCCCAAAAAAAGTTGGAAAAAAATTAATAAAAAAACTAGATTGATGCATTGGTAACATAAACAAACTTTCCTACTCCATACGGTTCAAATTTTTGTTGTAAATCCTAAACCGAGAAAGTAAATTCTTAAGCAAAAAAAAAATTCCTCATAGGAAATACATGCCAAACAAAAGAATCATTGACAATGAAATTTTTTAAAGATACTCTACAGTAATAGATGTTTTTGAAATTCTGTAGCTCGATCTACTGTTTTCGACAAGTATTCTTCAAATAGGCACCGTAACCAGGGGCGGACACATGATTTACTATCAGGGGGTCAAGTTTCTACGGTATATCCAATACTCCAATACTAAACCAAAAGATTAGAGGTGATCTGTAAGAATCATTTGGGCAAAGTTGTAATTATTTCATGTTACTTGGGTCAAAATATAGAAAAATAATATAAAGGATATGGGCAAAATGTCCAAAATTATATATACATGATAGGAGGAAATTTCCCATAACATGGGTCCGCCCCTAACCGTACTAATTAAACACAGAATGTCAAACAGAGAATATTTTTTTGACAACCATTATTTGGATTAGATTGATGTAAATAGATGATATAAAGAAAATACCTATATATTTGAATATTTTTTTAACAACCATTGTTTGGATTAGATTGATGTAAATAGATGATTAGATTGATTTAAATAGATGATATAAAGAAAATACCTTGAATACTTTTTTGACAACCATTGTTTGGATTAGATTGATGTAAATAGATGATATTTACAAAGAAAATACCTATATATTTGTGGAGGGCTTCGGCCCTGAGGAACTGTGGAAGGAGCTTCCTCATTTTTCTCATTTCATCATTGGAAGAAGTTTGTGTTGAGGAGGGAAAAACTTTGTCAATAGAACTAGGCCACCATGCCGTGACTAGTCTGTTCTCGTTCGAAAAGAGGAACTTGTTTCCTGGCGCGCTGCACATGACGATCGTGGGAGCACCAAACAACGACGTAGTGAAGGCTTGTGGGGAGAACTTGGCCATTCTTTCAGTGATGAATTTCTCCGGTTGACCCTTCCACCCGTTGGACAAGAAGTCATAGCTCTCTCCGATAAACGGATAACCCGTCTTTCCTGGAGGGAGACCGGAGATTTTGGACTTTGGCTTAAAGATCAAAGCGAATGAGAGAGACAAGAGTATGAAAAGGGCGGCAAAGGGGAGGAGGGAGAACAAAGAAAGATCCATGCTTTTCGTATTACTTGGTGGCTAGTGTATGTGCTTTCTAAATTCTAGGCTCCCATCGAGGGTTATATATATAGGAAAATTTCTTGATTTTGCTCTCTTAATTTTCGACTCCTTCTACTTTATTACTTATTTCCATTTGACCCCTAGTATCTTATATGTGTGTTTCTTTACAGGTCCTAATTTGAGGAGCTTATTATCGGTCCAAGGTTTTTAGGAGAATTTGATGCATTACCAATGCACGGACCATGTTTTAAAACGGTCTCGTGCAGTCCAAGTTGGACTGAAGAGGATCCAAACCCTTTTTTTTATTTTGGGACATATGAGTATTTTTGTCTCTCTTTTATCGGTGAATTGTGAGAGTTTTACTGTAGGGTGGTTATCTTTATTTGTGTTGGATTTATGTATAATGTTAACTTCCGGTTCTTAAAAATCTTTTATTAGTAGGGGGGGTTTTTGCCACTTCCTATTTGGATTGTGCATTATGCAAAAAAATTGCATTCTGAGTGGTGGGCCTCAGATATCGAAGTGCATCTGGAATTAAATATTTTATTCGAGTTTGATTTTGTTAAGCAACGGTCCTGATTACCCATTTCAAAATTTTATATTTGTCGGACTGACTTTGAACGTGGTTAGAAAACTGTAAACATTTTGGAATCGGTCAAAAAAGGCCGGAACAGTGTTTGTTTTTTTTTTAATTTCAAGTTGGGGAATTAAAGTGATAGATAGTGACACGTGAAAGTACAGTCAGACCTACTAATCGATTCTTACCAACATTGGCTGCTATTAATTATTGACCTAAATGCCTCGCTCTCTATCTTTCTGTGATACAAAGTTGACAATGCAATACCTTTTGAATTTATTGGGGGATTTTCCACCGATAATTTGGTTCAAGTCAACAAAAGTATCCATAAAATTTAAACAAGTACACACACAAAACTTGGGATTCCAATTTCTATCAAATTCGATGGGTACATCCTGGTTTTTACTTAGTAGGAGATGGAAGAAATTAATTAAAACACTCGAAAATGGGTCAGGTATGCATAATTCTTTGATACCCGTCTCGAATATCCATATTGATTGATTTATATTTATGTACATTTGTAATATATTGATACATGTACTTTGAGTTAAATGATAAAAAAAAATAGTATTTCAAATTTTGGAGGGAAATGAGAAATGATTGAGTTTTGAGTGTGTTTTTTGGACAAATAAAAATAGAGATAGAAATGCGGTTGAAGACTTGAAGTAGAACGCTGCTATTGGGACAGACGAGGGGGTACCGACGGGGTACCGACGGCGTCGCCGACGCCGTTGTGGGCCCCAAACGGCCAATCCGAGCCATTTTTGAATGAAATGGGGTGATTTTGGATCGAGCTCATACAGCCGTCCGATTGCCTCGATTCTCGCGTAGGCCCACTCGGAATTTGATTCTAAGAACGATGAACGGCTCGGATCGGCCGTTTGGGGCCCACAACGGCGTCGGCGACGCCGTCGGTACCCCGTCGGTACCCCCTCGTCTGTCCCCGTATCTTTACTACTTGAAGTATGAGTTAATAGTAACGTACATTCTTCAATTTTATATTTTGAATAAAGAATGATATTTTGAATAAAGAATGGTATGTCCCGTACCGGAAGAAAAACGGGATACAACACTTAATGTTCCGTCCCGCTCACAATACCGCTCAATACCGGACGTTCCGGTCTGTTCCGCCAATCTCGGCCATTTCTCGGATACCGGCCGGTACAAAATGACTGATACGGGATATATTTTTGTCGTTCCCATTTTCGTTTTGTACGCACAAAATGACTGATCACATCAGTGGCCTCTGCTCCTGTTAAATCTGATGACCCTGCTTGGGGTCATTGCAAGATGGTATTGGGTAAGAGAAACAATACCATTTGTCAATTTTGTTTATATGTTGAATTGCATATTTTTTTTAGAATTATACCATAGTTTGTTGCGATCAATCCGGAACGGTACGCCGGTACGCACCGGCACCAGGACGTACCATCCTAGTAAGAAAACCGGGACGCTTGCCGGTACGAGATTAATAACTTTGGTTGAAGTATGAGTTAATAGTAACGTACATTCTTCAATTTTACATTTTCAATAAAGAATGATATTTTGATCCTTCAAATGAATAATAAGGTTGGAGATGATCTTATGCCATTTAGTAGGAGTAGTATTTCGGCTTACTGAGCCGACTGGATTAGTTTGTCTTTATTCAAATTTTTTTGACCTTTGTTAAAAAAGTAAAAAAATTCTGATCAAAATATTAAAGATGTACATTAGAGACAAAAATAATAATCAAAACAAATACAGATTTTTTGGATTATTTTTATACAATTCATTTTTCAGTTCATATTCTTTAATGTTTTTTATTATTTTAGTCAAGACAAATTAATAATCCACAAAAAAATTACCACAAAACTAACAAAAAAAAAAGACTAAAGATAAAATAATCTAGCAAGATTACTAAGCCAAAACAGTAAAGGAAATGGCTACAATACACACCCCTTATTTGGGTGTACCATATGCACCTATTGTGTGGTCCAAATTGTGCCACCTCATCAGCAATTGTAACATTTTTTAGTTTTTCGTAACTTTTCAGCATTATGATTCGTAACATTTTGGTGTGTCTCGTAACTTTTATAAAAAAATTCTTAACTTTTACAAAAAAATCGTAACTTCTACAAAAAAATTCGCAACTTTTACAAAAAAATCGTAACTTCTACAAAAAATTCGTAACTTTTGTAGGGGTGTGTATGATACACACCCAAACAAGGGGTGTGTATTGTAGCCTTTTCCAACAGTAAAACACTTCTTAATCTCATTTGTAAACGAGGTTAATTTAGTAGACATATCAATGCTTTCGATTTACGTTGTGTCCATAAATGTTTATTCAAAAAGTCCTTTCCCGATCAACATGGAAAAGTTGGCATTGTTTTTGTGTTTACAGTACCTAAATAAGTAAATAAGTTGTCTAAAAAATTTAAAACATAGTCAAAAACAAAAACTGTAACTTTTTTAGCTCAAACCATTTAGATATTTTAAATATGAAAAAAAAAAATTCTTGACTTAGCCTCTCTTTTTCTCCGTAAATAAGAAGCATTTTATAGTTTTGATATATAATTATAAATTGGAAACATAATTACAGTTATAGCAGTGGCGGCTGTACACTCATGCTTGGGTGCATGTGAAGCTACACACCCTAGGTTTTTTTGTTTATTTAAATTTTACTAATAGTAATTTCATTCCAGGTTTTGTCTGAATAAACACACATCAAATTAGGCAATTCGCAATTAAATGTTGTGTTAATACAAAACAAGTTACACACTTTTAGGTCCTTAATGGTGCTTTGGAAGGCTACTTTCCTGGCAAGAGGGGTCTCAGGCAAGGTGATCCGTTATCCCCCTACCTTTTTCTTTTTGTCATGGAGGGGTTTACTTCTATTCTCCAATATCGAGCTAAGCAACAGGGGTTCACTTATCATCCCAAATGCCAGAGTCTCAAAATTACACAATTTTTGCTGATGATTTATTTGTGTTGTGTGGTGCTGATGTGAAGACTTTTCAGTTGATCAAGGAGGTTCTTTCTGACTTTCATGTGTTCTTTGGGCTTCAACCTAATATGCAAAAAAGCTCTCTCTTTTTTGCTGGGACTGATGTTAATACTAAAAACAGCCTTCGAGATATTTTGCCTATTCCTGTTGGCTCCCTTCCTGTCAAATACTTGGGCGTTCCTTTGATTTCTATGAGGTTGAGATCCTGTGATTGCATAGTCCTAAAAGAGAAGATTTTGGGTCGCATACAATCATGGTCTAACCGAGTTTTGTCTTTTGGTGGTCAAGCTTAGTTGGTCTTATATGTGCTATTTAGTATTCAAGTTTATTGGTCATCTATTTTTATCTTGCCACAGAAGATTTTGAGGGATATTGAACAGGTTTTGAGGTCCTTCTTATGGTCTGGCCCTGAGCTTAAGTATTCTGGTGCTAAAGTGTCTTGGCAACAAGTTTGTGCTCCTAAGCAGGAGGGGGGGTTTGGGCTTTCGAGCTTTGGGCATTTGGAACAAAGCTTCTATGGTCAGGCATCTATGGGCTGTCTGTAACAAGTCTGATACTTTGTGGGTTAAATGGGTTCATACCTATGTTATCAAGGGTCAAAGTTTATGGCAGATTAAGATTCCTTATAATGCCTCCTGGACCATTAGGAAGATTTTGAAGATCCGGGAAGTGGTCCAACCTTGGATTACCTATATCATTGGCAATGGAAAACCCACTTTTTTGTGGTTTGACAATTGGCATACTCTAGGGCCTCTTTACAAAAAGTATGGTGATATGGTTGGCCATAATTTTGGTAATCTGGTCCAAGCTAAGGTGGATGTGATTGTTCAACAGGGTGCTTGGTGCTTGGTCTTGGCCTAGGCTTAGGAATGATGTTATTAGGGATATCATAAACAACACTGCTTCCTCTCTTAGACCTGATCCTACACAGGAAGACAGAGTGATTTGGAATCTTAACCAGCATGGCCAATATTCTGCGAAGACTGCATGGCAAGCCTTAAGGGTTGTGTTTGGTTTCCGTGTCATATTTCTAGATGGGCTTTTATCGTGTGGCTTTCTTTTCATGGCAAGTTGTCCACCAAGGACAGGCTTCTTGATTGGGAGATGGATGTTGAGCCTCTTTGCGTGTTTTGCAATCGTGTGGTGGAATCACATAATCACTTATTTTTTGTCTGTCCTTACTCTTGTGAAGTCTGGTCATCTATGCTTCAGAAGAATGGGATTGGCAGACCTCCACTGAACCTCGATCTTGAAAGGGATTGGGTTTGTAGTAACAAAGCTGGTAACTCTTGCTCCAATAATGTCTATAAGTTGTCTTTAGCTGCTAGCATTTATGGGCTGTGGAGGGAAAGAAATTGCCGGATATTTCAGCAAAAGGTGGTTCCTGCTGCAACTCTTCTTATTCAGATAGAGGAGCGAGTCCGAGACTGTATTTGTTCTTGGAGGAAAGTGAAGCGCTCGGATAAGAATAGACTCATGGCCATTGCTTGGAGGGTGTCTTCCTATATTTTTGCAGTTTAGTTAGGCCTAGTTTTGTTTTGCCTTTTAGAGGCTTGTCCTCTGCTGGTTGTTGTTTTCAACAGGAGTGTTTCCCTGTTTTGCTTGGTTGTATGGGCTTGCCCTCTGGATTTTAGTTTGTTTGCTCTATAAAAGTGATTAATTTACCAAAAAAAATAGTTACACACTTTTAATGTCAGAGATTAAAAAATAGAACGAGTAAAAAGAAACTATTGGTGTAAGCATCTTGCTAGCTCTTATTTATATATCTAAAAAGACTTGTGCACACCTATTCTCACAATTTCACCCACGAGAATAATGAGGAACTTATGCGCCAACTTTATCGTGCATGGCTCAAGTTATAAAAATTCAGCGAGAACAATTGAAAAATCTAATATATTTTTATTTTTTATCGCACTATTTACATTAAAATATAAAATTTTGTGTGTATATATAACTGGTTGATAGACTGAGTAGAATTATGGTAATTCTTAAACGATTTTAAAAAAATTCTGCAGCCGCCATAGTCCACAGTAAGTACAGGTTCTAGATTTCAATCTGCATAAATGGGTCCAGTGATGGTTATTGGGTTTTGCTAACCTCCACCTAATAAGCAAATGATAATATACAAATTGTAACGCCCCACATTTTGGGAAAAGCGTTATGGATTATTATTACAATTTAAAGTCAGTCTTAAACAGTAATAATAATAACCAAAAATACATATAGATGATCTATCCTTCACAGATTACAAAAAGGTAGACCGGGTGGACTCTATGGCTCCATACGTTCCTTGGTCTGGTCGTGCTCCATGTCGGCAGCTCCTCTGATGCTATAGTATTCCTCCTGTTCGTCGACATAGTCTGACATAATACGCGGAGTCGCGAAAACATCGTTATATTATGTCAGGGTTACACAAGTGCAACACCGTGAGCGAGGACGCTCAATAGATACCATACCCCAACCTTAAACTAGCAATTCTAGGACAATATTGTAGGTGCCTGGTAAATAGTAAAATCATGCATATTCAAATATCAGAGTCAAATCGAAGTGCCGCTTTACAAAACTAGTGTCTCGTATCATTTTAGAATCAGAGTGTAGTATCAATATTTTGTATCAGTTTCTCATAACAACATTCTTCTTCAAATTTCATCCATCTCACATCACTCGAAAGTTATTGGCCCGTTCTACAACCCCTTTCTAACGGTCACCAACCTTTCCTCTCGAAGTCCTGGTTGTCTGGTATCAAGGCACACACATACAAGATACAAGGTCCGTCCACCCCGCGTCACACATGACATAGTCCCGGTTGTCTTGTATCAAGGCGCACACATACAAGATACAAGGTCTGTCCACTACGTGTTGTACTGTTTGAGCTTTGACCGCCAAATTCTCCCCGCGGAATTTGAGGTGGGACCCTAAACAGCAGTACCGTATAGTTCCATTGAGTTTTGACCACCAGTTTACCCCAGGGAACTGAGGTGGGACTCAAATGGCAATATCGTCTCAATTTTCATCACATTATCATTTTCATTAATATCTCTATTTCTTCTTGTGGAAACAATCGTTCATTTTCTCGAAAAACGTGTTGTGTCGTATCATCTCGTGAAATGTGCACATGCCATAATTTTATAAAAATCCTCCGTTTAAAATCGTTTCACGATAAACTTTCCGTTTAAAAACATTTCACAATAATCGTGTTACTTTAGGTATAAAATCTCATTGGTGACTTTCTTTAGACAAATGAGATAACCAGGAGAGTCTCAGGCCGGATGATCGCACGAATGCAGTTACTGTCACCATTCCTTTCTTAGACAGCGCGAGGCTCATCTTTTTTGACAGACCCTCAAGTGTGTTAGCCTTGGGTTATCTCAACAGTCCAAGTATAGTCAAAACATTTTGAAGTCGCTTTAATGAAAAGTCCAGTCGGCTAATTTCCAAAATTTAGTCGGGCATTATAACCGCGTAAATTTGAAAAGTCGATTTTCATTCTGGCATTATAAATGCATAATTTGGTTTTTCAAAAGTTCATCAGGCATTATAACGGTGCATTTTGATAAGTCAATCTCAAATCGTGCATAGTAACAACTAAGTGTGATTTTCAAAGTCTAATCTTTCATTAAGCCGCTAATCATCCAACATAATCTCATTTAAACATAATTAAGTACATTTAAGCATAATAATGACATATTAAAAAAAATGAACTAGAAAATACTAATCTAAGGTTAAGATAAAGTATCTACCTTCATTCCGATGATTAGTCGGAAGCCGATAAGCTAGTTCGATTCTGGTGGAGTAACGACTGCTCGAACGCTTTCTATCTAATTTTTCTACCTTTCTAAGATCTAGGGGTGGTCGAGGGTGGTGGAGTGTGGTGGTGGAAGGTTGAATGTGGAAGAACACTCAAGAACTCACTCAAGAACACTATGTTAGAAATAATTGATTTTGATTATATTTTATGATAAAATTGATTTCCTAAAATCTTTGATATTTTTAATTGATAAAATCTTATACTTGGCAAAATTAGCTCTTAAATGCTTCGGGACAAATATCCGTTAGCCCTCGTGTAAAACTCGCAATATTGTCTTTTAAAATACATATGTCCAACTCCAATTTATGTCAATTACATTGCTAGCTCTTGGAACATATGTACAATAGAGGTACTGGTTGTACCGAATCATTGTCATTATGATTGAAACTTCCCAGCCAAACTTTGTTTCTTCGTGGGTCTTTTAAAATCATTTTTCCAGTTGACAAGTGTCCATCCTATATAAAGGTGCTCCCCCAATGAATTATAAGACCACGTGGTCTCTTCCAAATTTCCAGCAACAAATCTCTAGTGTATCTTGGGCGGATGTCATAGCTCCATATTGGCCAACTAGTCATCTGGTTCTTTAAATGCTCCGCCATTGTTGAATTTTGATACTTCTGAATTTATGACAGACGAACGTTGCAAACAGATTACAAGCGATATGCGGCTCAACGTTGATTAGTTGGAAGCCGATAAGCTAGTTGGATTCTGGTGGAGTAACAGCTGCTCGAACGCTTTCTATCTAATTTTTCTACCTTTCTAAGATCTAGGGGTGGTCGAGGGTGGTGGAGTGTGGTGGTGTAAGGTTGAATGTGGAAGAACACTCAAGAACTCACTCAAGAACACTATGTTAGAAATAATTGATTTTGATTATATTTTATGACAAAATTGATTTCTTAAAACCTTTGATATTTTCAATTGATAAAATCTTCTACTTGGCAAAATTAACTCTTAAATGCTTCGGGACAAATATCCGTTAGCCCTCGTGTAAAACTCGCAATATTGTCTTTTAAAATTCATATGTCCAGCTCCAATTTATGTCAATTACATTGCTAGCTCTTGGAACATATGTACAATAGAGGTACTGGTTGTACCGAATCATTGTCATTATGATTGAAACTTCCCAGCCAAACTTTGTTTCTTCGTGGGTCTTTTAAAATCATTTTTCCAGTTGACAAGTGTCCATCCTATATAAAGGTGCTGGCCTCCCCAATGTCTTATAAGACCACGTGGTCTCTTCCGAATTTCCAGCAACAAATCTCTAGTGTATCTTGGGCGGATTTCATAGCTCCATATTGGCCAACTAGTCATCTGGTTCTTTAAATGCTCCGCCATTATTGAATTTTTATACTTCTGAATTTATGACAGACAAGCGTTGCAAACAGATTACAAGCGATATGCGGCTCAACGTTAATTTTTTTTTTGAGGATCCAACTTACTGCCATAAGATTTGCCTTCAACGGATTTATTCAAACGGTCGAAATTTGTCAAGCTATAAAAGAACTCTGCAGACGAAGAAAATTATTGAAGCCACACCAGAGCTATCATTTTCAAGAGCAATATACCAGAGCACTTCATTTTCACAAATATCATTTGAGAGCAAAAATTTGTGTATCTACTCTTTGAGAGAGATTTATTTTTTCACACTACAAATTCATATCAGTGTTGTATTGTGAGTTAGAAAAATTCTCAGTAAGCAACTACAGAACTGAGTTTTGTTTTGTGAGTATTTTTAGAGTTTGGGAGATAAACTCTAGCAGTTCGGCTAACTTCTCGGGAAAGTTAGCATTGCGGTTGTGAGGTTTAATCGGCACCAGAAGCTGGTTGTTGGATTAGTAAAATGACTCCTTAGGCCAGTGGACTAAGCTGAGCAAGTGGACAAAGCTCAGACCGAACCACTATATATCACTCTATGATATCTCTCTTCCTTGACTCCTTTATATTTTGGTTGTGCAAATTATTTATTTATTTGCTTTGCCTAATATTTTTTTATTTGGGCGTTATTGTTAGCAACCCTATTCACCCCCTCCTAGGTTGCCTTTTGGGTAACAATTTGGTATCAGAGCCTCGGCTCTAATTAATTTTTTACTTAACAGCCTAAGAACGATCCATGGCAACCATTAGCAGTGTATCTAGCTTAGAGGGACAATCATCACATAGACCTCCTTTGTTCACTGGAACAAATTATAGTTATTGGAAAAATGGAATGAAATTTTTTGTCACTTCTACGGATTACGACTTGTGAAAAATTATTACCAAAGGTCCTAATATCCCAACTAAGAAGTCCGGAGATCTTGTTGTCCCTAAGTCAGAAGATGAGTGGGACAAAGCCGAAAAAGCCAAAATTGAAAAGAATGCTAGAGCTATTAACCTTCTTTATTGTGCACTAAGTACTGATGAGTATAATAGAATATCTGCTTGTGAAACGGCTAAAGAAATTTGGGATAAATTAGAAATAGCCTACGAAGGGAATAGTCAAGTTAAGCAGTCCAAAATAGATATTCTTGTTCATAGCTATGAGCTTTTTAAAATGCAACCGAATGAATCTATATCTCAAATGTTTGCTAGATTTACCAATATCACTAATGGTTTGAAATCTCTTGGTAAGTCGTATACTGAATCAGAGATGACAAGGAAGATTCTTAGATCTATGCCAACGAAATGGGATACTACAACTTCCATCATTCTACAGTCAAAGGACTTCTCAACTTATACAATGGATATGCTTATGGGAACACTCATAACAGAGGAAATGCATCGCAATATGAATGAGGAGGATGAAAAGAAAAGAAAAGACATTGCTCTAAAAGGAACTACGAGCAAATCAAAGAGCAATGACGATTCAAGCGATGAAAGTGAAGATGGATATGACTCTCATCACCAAGAACTTCAAAAAGTTTCTCAAGAGCAAGAATGGTCAGAAAAATAGACGGTCTTCAAGAAAAGATGGGAGCAAGGAAGAAACTAGTAAAAGAGATCCAATCATTTGCTACGAATGCAAGAAGCCCGGTCACATAAAATCCGAATGTCCTCAAGCAAGAAAATATTCAAAGAAAGACAAAAGAAAAGCCATGTTAGCGGCTTGGGACAATAGTGATGATAGCAACTCTGACAGTGATGATGAGAGACAAGAAGTTGCAAATTTGTGCTTTATGGCAAAAGAAGAAAGTGAGGTATATCATGATCCCTCAAAATGAGGATTTGAAAAAGATGTCAGATGTTGATTCTCTGCATGAACAAATTAGAGATTTGATTAAAGAGAAAAATCTTTTAGAAGAAAATGACGATTTAAGGAAAAAGTCTGATGTTGATTCATTGCATAAACAAATTCATGATTTGACTGAGTCACTTTCAAAATTCACCAATGGAAAAGAAGATTTGGATTTACTTCTTGGAAAACAAAGATGCTCTTTTCATAAAACTGGAATTGGCTATAACCGAAACCAGCATAAAAAAATTTATTTTGAGAAAAATACTTCATCCAGACATTCTAAACTCACATGTCATTATTGTGGTAAATTAGGACATATTTCACCATCTTGTCCTATGAAGGGACATTTAACTGGTTATGTCAACAAGACTTGGGTTCAAAAGAACCAAACTTATACTGTTCGAGCTAACCCTCATGGACCCAAGATGATTTGGGTACCAAAAATCAAGTCTTGACTTTCTATTATAGGTATGCCTCAAGTCCACATCAACTGCAGGAAAGTGGTACCTCGATAGTGCATGTTCACGACATATGACAGGAGATGAAAAAACTTTCAACTTTCTAACACCGAAAGATGGAGGATTCGTAACTTTTGGTGATAATAGCAAAGGAAAAATCATTGGTATTGTACGGGGAGTAAATCCACGTATGCCTGGATCACGTGCTGCCTTAAACCAGCCCTAAATCTGCAAGAGAGAAAAAGGGTTAGAGCACCTTTGCCCCTCGTTGGCAAAGGCCCTCCGATGCCTAAGTCAGTGTCTCGTACTCTCAAATCACTATGCGTATGAAAAGGGTTTCACAGCGTACCTTTCTTCATGGGTATGGTCTTGTATTTATAGGTGAAGCAGCCTCGTTGACTTAGGCATCTCATGCCCTGGTTTCCTACTTGTCTTAGGAATCCTTCTCTTAATAGGACTTTCCTTTTAAAAGATAACATCCATATCCTGCTAGATCTAGTCTAGCAGAGGTCTTTCTTTCCATATAGGATTCTTTCCTATATGAGGTATACTCCTAATCTCATTAGGGCTTCCCTTATTGATCCCTTATCTGACAGGATTGCTCCTTCTCTCATAAGGAACCGTCATAGAGTATTCTGGAATGTCTCACCGCCTTGTACGTGGCGGTGCCGTGCTTCCACGCAGCTCGGAATAACTCGTACATAGCTCAGCTTATCATGTCGAACCGAATTATGTATTCCAGAATGCTGTTTAAGCCATATTCGTAGCCCAACCAGCTCGGCTACGTCAGGGGAATCCCGCCGAGCTAGTGTATCCTTCCTTATTAACTTATTCTTATTACCTCGACCTTATATGTGGTCAGTACAGCTCGACACAGGGTTTTAAGGACCCCCTACTTGGTGCCGAGCTATTCACCCTCTCGTGTTCACTGATTGGGGCACGTGCTATGTCTATTTCTAGGGTAATCAGATTTTACCCACTCCAATTGCTCCCCAGCTCTGCCACTACTGTCATTCATCAGTAGTGCGCAGAGCTTCAACGGTTCCTGATGCATCTCTTGCACGCTTCCCCCTCACGTGGGGAACAGGGTTACTTTTGCATTAAATGCGAAGTGACCCGTTGGGGGCTGGATAAGCCCAAAGGACGTTTTTGCTGACGCAACCGGACGCGTCACGACCTAACTTTTGGGGTTTTGGGCGGGATAATCATTATCCCTCTTCTAAACCTTTCCTCTCCTTTCTATTCCCACTTCCATTTCGCCAGAAAGAAGAGAAAGAAGAAAAATAGAGAAGAAGAAGAAAGGGAAATCCTCTTCGCCATTACCGACGTCCCAAGGTCCCTGCATTCGATCCTCTTCACCGTCCCTGTCTCTCGCCTGAAAAATACCCTCCGTTCTCGTCGGAGAGCCTCTTCTTAGGTTTATCTTATCACGTAAGTCTCTTATTTCTGCCCTCAGTTTTCGAACGAAATCCTTCTTGTTTTCGATTTCTGTTCATCGTCCTTTTTGGGTTTCAACGGTGAAACCCTAACTATGGGGAGACATAGAGCCCTTCTTAGTAACGCCCAAAAGATAGCTGAATTTCGTAGGACATATGGAATTCCAAACGACGTCCAATTCAGATTGAACGAACGCAATGACCTGAGGGAAGTAGGCTTGGAGGAAAACAACAAAATTCTCGTTCCCCTGATTTTCATAGTGGAGGGTGGTCTTAGGTTCCCTTTACACCCCTTTTTCAGGGAGGTTTGCAGTCGGTGCAACTTGAACCCAATGCAGCTATGTCCCAATTTTGTTAGGGTAGTCATGGGCACAATTGCCCTTAATAGGTTGTTCGGCCTTCGTCTTGACTGGTGGGACCTGCACTACCTCTACAGTGTAGTCCCTACAGTTGATAACAATTACTACTTCAAAGCCAGGGACCCCAACCAGAAGCTCATTACCGACCTGCCAAATTCCTCAAAGGGAGAGGCAGATGACTATCTCGTATTCACGGGCAATTGGGAGCCTAGAGACGCCGAGGGGAACACTATTGGCTTCGCCTGCCCTACGTTAGTATTCGATCCCTGCACTTTTATTTTTTACCCTTTGTCCTTCCATGAACTGTACTTGATCATTTTTCCCTTATGTTG
The DNA here is from genome assembly GCA_016920895.1 of Vaccinium myrtillus. Classification (NCBI taxonomy): domain Eukaryota; kingdom Viridiplantae; phylum Streptophyta; class Magnoliopsida; order Ericales; family Ericaceae; genus Vaccinium; species Vaccinium myrtillus. The sequence continues at coordinate 18,902,589 of CM029270.1, read as the reverse complement.
TTTTGCAGCGAGCAACCTTAACCACGGCGGCCATTTGATCCACGGTAATCTCCATCGCGAGGACATCGCCTGAGCTCTCTACTTCGACGGATTCGAGCCCACGCCCGTTGGTCTTGGTCGTGCAACCCACCTTCTACTAGACTACACCCCATTGTACTGGGGTAACGTTCGAAGGATAGGAGAGCCGAGATCCAGACATCCCTGGCCTCCAGCTGCTCCGTTGATCGCCATACGCCCTCCCGCCGAGCAAAGAGGTACCCGGTCTCGTAGAAGCCGAGCTAGAAGAGGTTCAGCGCGGTCTCGAGCCCCAAGGGATCTCCAGCAGCAAGTCGCGTTCGCTCATATTCCGGAGATACTCACCGCCATCCCAATTCTCACTCGTATCGTTGATGAGCCTAGCACATCCGGAAGGGCAATAGACGAGGAAGCAGAAGAAGAGGCAGAAGAAGAATTCGATCTCCGCACAGTCGTTCAATCCCTGTCCAAGAAGGGCGCCCTTCTTGCAGATTCGGACGACTCTCTGGGTTATTCTCCTTCTCTAGATCGAGAAGAGATGCCTCGTAAGCCGATCAACCTGCTTGACGAGCTGAATCTTGGTGGAGCTTCCCGTGCTCCACCAGCCGTTCGTGTCATTACTCCGTCTCAAACATCGTCCCCCTCTCATCCCGAGCATCAGAGGGACAAGAGGCCGATTGAGAGTCCCCAGCACACCCAGCCTCCCTCACAAAGGAGAAGGACCGAGGACACGAGCTCGGGCCGACCCTCTCCCGACTCACCACCTCTGGTGCAGGTTTGGGCCCCAGTGCTCGCACGCCCTGATGGTACCCCCATGTACCCCCATAAATGTGATTGACAAAATTTCTTCCACCGAGGTGGCGTTCGGTGTCTCCAGGGCTCCTCTTCTCCCAAATGACATAGAGAGAGAAAGAAGTAGCTCCTATGATGTGGTCATGAAATCAATCTTTCAGTCAAGCGCCAAGGTAAAGAAAATTCTCCTATTTCCTTCTTGGCGCACCTTATATTCCAATAATCCTTATGCCTTGTTTTGTATTTTGCAGATTATGCAAAAGGCATCCGTGGGTTTCGAGAGAGCCAAGGATGCTGAAAAAGAACTGAAGAAAGAACAGAAAAGAGCAGAGAGAGCTGAGAAGGAGAATGCACAATACTCCCAGCTTCTAAAAGAAGCCCGAGCAGAATCGGAGGTGCTAAAGGGGGAGAATGTTGATCTGAAAAGGAGCTCGGAGGAGACCGAGCATGGTCTTCGTGAGCAACTAGCCGCAGCGGAGGCCAGATGTGGACGGTCAAATCCACGCGGCTCGGGATGCCTTTTGTATTCGAAAGGTAAAGAAAAAGAAAATGTGAGTCGCCACCCGGGATTTATTTAGAAAATGATTTTGGTACCCGAGAAACTGTTTTGAAAAATAAATGATGACTCTTGTGCCGTTTTTAGAAAAAGATTTGATCTGCGAAAAGATTCTTGGATCCGGAAGCCAGGTTACGAACGGGGAAGGTTTTAGTGAAAAGCACCCCGTTCGCCCGGGAAATTCCCGGTCTCTACTAAATTTTTGTGGGATTTTAGAAAACATTTTATTGAAAACTTTAATCAAATAAACAAGCAAATAACGAGATTAAATAAAACCATAACGGAAATAAAATTAAATGAGAGGACTTAATAGCAATAATAGAAGAGTAAAGGGGGTGAAAATGCAATAAACAAACTGCCTAGAAACCAGAAAACAGAGCACGAACAGAGGAAAATAGGGGAAATTTTTCGTGCCTCAAAGGTTAGCCGTACGGCTCATCTATGTTGGCCGTACGGCTCACTTAGGTTAACCGTACGTTTGACTTTTCGAAAGATTTTATCAAAAATTTGTTTTTCAAACAGAAACTTGTTTTTGGTTGCAAAACTTGATTTTTTTTGTGAAAAATTCAACCACCCGAGCCTAGGGATGACTATTGGAGTCACCCTCGACCCGGGAGGATCCCCTCAAAGAACCAAGGTTTGGCCCCCGGTTTAAGAAACACGATTTGTACCTTTGCGAAAAACTTCGAACAACTCGAGAATTTCAGGAATTCTTGGACGCAAACTTCAAATGAAGGATTCTTATATGGATTATGGATTACTGGAGGTGAAAATAAGAAAACATAGAGCAGGTTGCGGCTTTGACGAAAGTTTCGGACAAGATTTTGAACGGGAAAGTGACCGAAGAATTTTGACGGCGTATCGGGGTGGTACGGGAATTGCTGTCTGTCTAAAAAATGAGAATGGAGGAGTGTATTTATAGCTGAAAAAGGAATCAAATCTCGTCCGAAATTTTTCCCAAAATGATGAGATGCTTCTGCTGACAGACTTTCGAATATTTTCTGACAAATAGCCGTACGGTTAAGAAGGTTGGCCGTACGGTCTTAAGTGAGTGAACCGCACGGCTGGCTTATGGATGGATGAACCGTACGGCTATGAGGGTGAGCCATACGGCTAGGGCTATTTTCGTCCAAAAATTCTGAAGTCTGGAATGGCTGTTCAAGACACTACCAAGTGTTTCTTTCATCATTGGGGATGCAAAGGGACTTAAAATTGGGGTGTCTACAGTTGCCCCTCTTTGACGAGACTTAATCATCATTCTGTAATCATCATTCTGTGATGTAATTTTGGAAAATTGGAAAATGCCAAAATGTAATTTTTGATTTTGAAAGTGCCATGTAATTTTGGAAAATTGGAAAATCGAAAAATGCCATTGAGGACTTAGAATGTAATTTTGGAACTTGGAAAATGCCATTGAGGACTTAGAAATGTAATTTTGCATTTTTAAAGTGCCATTGAGGACTTAGAAAGTAATTTTGGAACTTGGAAAATGCCATTGAGGACTTAAAACGTAATTTTGAGATTTGGAAAATGCCATTGAGGGCTTAAAAATGTAATTTTTGAATTTTGAAAGTGCCATTGAGGACTTTAAAATGTAATTTAGAAAATTGGAAAATGCCAAAATGTAATTTTTGAATTTTGAAAGTGTCAAGTAATTTTGGAAAATTGGAAAATGCCAAAATGTAATTTTTGAATTTTGAAAGTGCCATGTAATTTTGGAAAATTGGAAAATGCCATTGAGGACTTAGAATGTAATTTTGGAACTTGGAAAATGCCATTGAGGACTTAGAAATGTAATTTTGCATTTTGAAAGTGCCATTGAGGACTTAGAAAGTAATTTTGGAACTTGGAAAATGCCATTGAGGACTTAAAACGTAATTTTGAGATTTGGAAAATGCCATTGAGGGCTTAAAAATGTAATTGTTGAATTTTGAAAGTGCCATTGAGGACTTTAAAATGTAATTTGGAAAATTGGAAAATTGGAAAATGCCAAAATGTAATTTTTGAATTTTGAAAGTGTCATGTAATTTTGGAAAATTGGAACATGCCAAAATGTAATTTTTGAATTTTGAAAGTGCCATGTAATTTTGGAAAATTGGAAAATCGGAAAATGCCATTGAGGACTTAGAATGTAATTTTGGAACTTGGAAAATGCCATTGAGGACTTAGAAATGTAATTTTGCATTTTGAAAGTGCCATTGAGGACTTAGAATGTAATTTGGAAAATTTGGAAAATGCCATTGAGGACTTAGAATGTAATTTGGAAAATTTGGAAAATGCCATTGAGGACTTAGAAATGTAATTTTGAATTTTGAAAGTGCCATTGAGGGCTTTAAAAATTGATTTTGAAAATTTGATCAGTGCCATAGAGGGCTTTGTTTGAAAATCACAAGACACGGGGGTGCGGTGTGTGATTTTGAAATCTGGAATTTAAAAGGGTTTAATCGTCCGGTTTGGGCAGAGATACCTGCGAGACGTCGTGTGGTGGTCAAAGATTCGGAGAGGAGAGCCGTACGGCTTAATTGTTTGAACCGCACGGTGGAAATCGGTAAGCCGTGCGGCTACGGCGAACGATTTACACAATTTTAAACCGTCGTGTTGCTTGGTTTTTCCCTCACTCGTTCAAAATTTCCGAGAGACGGTTACTTGAGAGACTTCGAGAGAGTGATATTCTTCTTCTATTCATCCGATTACTCCCGTTCGAGATCTTTAGTGAAGAACCAAAACCTTCCGTCGGTCATAGCCGATCCTGGTGAAGATCAAAACCCACTTGTTATTCCCGGCGTTGGTGATCCAGCGTCGGCCCTTGTGGAAGAAGAGGCGGCAGCCCGTGCCGCCGAGGTTGGTTCATTGTCACCGGAGTCGAGAGAGGCTGGTCCGGCCGAAGTTGTTGCGGGCGGTTGCCTGCACCGTGCGGTCTGATCCGGCGAGGAGGAGGCTCGTGCGGTTGGATCCGGCGCTGAGGGGTCCTGTGCGGCTCATGTGGATGACCGCACGGTTGATGGTAGGGTTGCTCATGGTGGGTTTGCGCCGATTGGGACCGTGGACGTCAGTGATGCTCTTAGGGCAGTAGCGGAACAGTACGGTGCAATGGACGATGTCTGGGCGACCATGGAGAGTACTGATATCCCGGTAAGTACCGTTCCTGCTTCTAGTAGTTCGATGCATATTGATCTTGATATAAATGTTCCTCTGCCTGAGATTGAGATGAATGTTGGTGGTGTGGATGTTCTGATTGACCCGAGGGTTGCTGAGTATGGTGTAGGTGGTGGTGATGTGGTTTTTCCTGATGTTGCGAGCGCTATTTTAGTGAGAGAGTACCCGGTTAGTGGTGATGATGCCTCTGTTAGTATTCCGATTACTATTAGGCGGCCTTGGGATGTAGTTATGGAGGATCTCGGGGAGGCGGGGGATAGTAGTGATGAGGATATGGGTGATGAGATGTTTTATAGTGGAGGCGTTAGTGGTGAGGGAGGTCAGGCTGAGGAGATACGTGCTGAGGAGGCACAGGCTGAGGAGGTGGAGAGAGTGGAGACTGAGAGGGCTCAGGCTGAGGGGGCACGTGCCGAGGGAGCACAGACTGTGGGAGCAGGGGTGGAGAGAGTAGAGACTGGGAGAGCACAGGCTGAGAGGGTGGCCCCTGTTGTACCTGTTGCTCGCGTGTTTAGGAGTTTGACCCAGGTACTTGGTACGGGTAGGGCTGCGGAGGAGAGTGCTGACACTGAGGAGCCTTCTGACCCGGTTTTGTTTCCTTCGCTGGTCGGTTCTTCACGAGCTCCGGGAGCTACTTTATGAGATACCTTGGAGGGGGTTACTGACGAGACCTTGGCCCGGAACCTGCAGCAGTTTCCTCAGTTGGGCGAGGTCTTGGTAGGAGAGACGCCACCGGTTGGCGAGCCTGAGCGGGCAGAGGCACAGGCAGAGGAGGTGGTCCGTGTGACCATAGTTGAGGAGGTTCAGCTGGCTTTGAGGAGCAGACAGCCCTTTGTCCCAGAGACTTACGACCCTCCGGTTCACTTCTTTATACCGGTGGTGTGCGAGGTGTACGAGCCACGGTTGCCACTTTACCCTGAGTCGCTGATTTTGCGCGACCCGTCGACAGATACTTCAAACAGACCTTTGGTACGTGCTGCTTATTCATACTTTCCTCTTGAACTGCTTTCATTATTGCATATCCTTTGCCGCTTTACTGAATGAACTTGTGCAATGTTCTTGAAACAGGTGGATCGTTCTCTTCTTGGATATGGTGGGCCGTCTGATTGCTTGGCACAGTACAGTACAGGAGATTACCCCCGAGTGTGAGGGAGTTGGTGGATGCAGCTGGCTTCACCATTTTTATCAGTACTCTGTTGCCTACTCGGATGGACCGGAAGTTGTTGAGGGCTTTGATGGAGCATTGGTGGGACACCACCAATAGCTTTCACTTTCGGTTCAGGGAGATGACGATTACCCCTTTGGACTTCGCGGCGACTACAGGGTTGAGAGTTGGCGGTGAGCCGATACCTTTCGACTCTGGTTTGTATTTGGAACGGGCGGCGGTGCGCCACTTTTGGGGAGGGAGGTTGGAGATGAGGCGATGGTGAGATGTGATCACTTTCCGGCGATATGGGACCACGAGCCGAGGTCTCCAGTTGAGGCTGCACAGATGGCGAAAGCCTATTTGTTGTTCTTGTTTGGCACTGCGCTATTTTCAAATAGGCAGAATTTTGTGCACCTGAGTTGGTTACCTGCTTTGGAAGACTTGAGGACGGCTGGCCGGTTTGACTGGGGTGGAGCTGCCTTGGGCACCCTTTACTGTTTCCTTGGCTCGGTGGTTCGCGGAGTAGCGAACACTCTTGGAGGTTACTGGAGGGTCTTGGAGGTATGTCAAGTCTTTTCTTTCTGATTTAGATACTCCATGCATTGTCGCTTTCATTCCTGTTACTGATAAATTCCTTTGAAAAATGCAGGTATGGGCTTATGAGGTGTTTGGAGTGCCGGCCCCAGAGAACTCTCATGCAAACAAACGAGTGCTTCCGCCGGCAGTGAAGTGGGCCAAGGAGCATGTCGGAAAAGGTGGGAAGAAGGGGCAGCTGCGGTTCTTTCGTGCTTTCTTGGATCAGTCCAGGGGTGAGACGGTATGATACCAAACTTTCTGAATTCTTTTCTAGACATTTCGATTCCATTGTTGACTTGAAAGTAACCCATGATTCCCTGCAGGTGAACTGGGATGTGTGGGGCAGGTTGAGTGCTCCTTACTTGACTCGGAGCAGGGCGGTGACGCGAGGGCACGTTTTGTTGGAGTCTCCATATGGATGGCAGTGGTACTTGGGTGAGAGAGTGACACGTCAGTCCCTGGGCCTAGACCACTTTAGAGTGCCGGGTCCTCTTCCGTCGTTTGTTCAGAGGACGCAGGAGTATACCTTGGCTGAGGTGGAGGCGTTCACGGTACTGGACACAGAGTTGATTTTCAGCCCCTCAGAGGACTATGACGGTTATGTGGTGAGTAGCTTGGCTTATAATCTGGATATGGAGACCCGTCTGGCTACCCCTGCACCAGTGGAGGGTCCAGTGTTGCCTGTTCTGAGGAGAGAGATTGATGTGATGTTGCCGAATGGGAGTATGGGGTATGTGGTGGTTCCCGAGGTCACTCTGCCTGTTACTCTTGCAGCGACAGAGGTAACCTGAAACAAGAAATAATTAAACTTCATGTTATATTCAAGCATTTATTCATGTTACCTATTAATGCTTTTGATTTTGCCTGCAAATCCCGGTGGATTGGGCTGCGTCCGCTGTTCAGCTGGTGCGAGACCTGGAGGCTTTGGTTCGCAGTCTCATGATTGGCGGGACTCCAGAGGTGCACCCGAGAGTAGAGCCGGGTGTTGTGCCCCATGCTGGTGGAGATGATGACGACGGGGATAATGGAGCCGGTGGTAGACGTGGCGGCAGAGCTGGCCGGGGAGGTAGCCGAGGTACTGGAGGTAGTCGCGGTGCAGGAGGTGGCCGCAGAGGCAGTGAGACGAGAGGCAGAGCAGGGGGTCGCCGCGGAGGTTGGGGTGCTGGAGGTAGCAGTAGTGGTCGTGCTACTAGTAGTGACCGCGGGACTGGAGGCAGTGAGTCTGGTGGACGTCGTAGGTCTCGACGCACCCGTAGGGCTTTTCCCTTCAGCGAGACGGATTAGGTATCCATCGTGTTTTGCTCTTAGAATTTGAATGCTTTGACTGCTTTACCAATGGTTTCTCCTTTCTTTGTGCAGGACGTACTTCCCTCTGTACCGCCTCGTAGGAGGCCTTTGATGAAGAATGTTGGTGGAGGTCCGTCTACAGTCCCGCTGGTGATTCTAGCACCTGGCAGAGTGCTACGTTCCTCTGTTGAGAGAGAGGGTGTTCCTGAGAGTTCAGCTCGTGGAGAGCGGTGGCTCCCTCGGGAGGGAGATGCAGAGAGCAGTGGTGGTAGCAGCAGCGAGGACACTCCTGAGGAGGATCCACTTCTGACACTGGGCCGTCGCCAGCACACGAAGAGGCGACGTAGTGGTTTTTAGGACGAGCCTGCGTGCTCAGTTTTAGATTTGGGCGCCTGTTTTCCCCACTTTTTATGGATACGGCCTGCGAGCCGTGGTAGCTTTTGATGTTGGGCTAGTTTGCCTCGGATAGATGTATATTTATGCTCATGACATGGATGTCGTTTTAGTTTTTATATAGATTGCACATATTTGTTATGTGTTGAATGATTCACACTGGCGCACTTTGAAAGAAAAGCCAAGTTTCGCACATGATTGTTCTGTGAATGACTGAATATTGACAATATGCAATATATGCCCCTGGGAAACGAAAATATGTAACTTTGGATTGAAATGGGAATGATGAAATGTGTATATACAAACTGACTCAATTAACTTGAAATTTTACAAGAAAACTTGAGGGTCGTAGGCATAACGTGGCCCCATTGTGCCCGAAACTTCGAATTTAAATGATGTTTGCCAAACGATTCTTCTAAGAAGTCACAAATGCATGTCGTGACTTGCTCGAATGAATAGAATAAGGATATTGACACTCAGATACGTTTCGACCTGCCGGCGCCCCTCGTTCGGGCGACGTTGGGTGACTTTGGGCATCCCGGGACCTCAAATATTTTCCGTAAAATCCACCCAATAACTCCATAATATCCTTGTGAATGTTTGGCATGGCTTGCTGGAGCCATTGACGCCAAGAAAATAATGCGACTCATTTCAGCTTGTCGGTTTTGGCGTATCTGAGCTTTCAGAGTACCCGCCTGTGCCAACGTGGTCCAAAATTCAAACTAATTTTTCCCACAGCTTGCCTTACAACTTGTATGAACAGAAAAAGTGCCCAAAATATGCCCGAAACAACTTCTGGAGGCTTGAGTCAAAATTTGGTCATAAAAACCACAGAGTTAGCCGTACGGCTTACGGAGATAAGCCGCACGGCTTGACCAAATGAACCGCACGGCTCACTTCTGAAAATGCCAAAATTTTGAGTTTTGTTGCAAACCCCTGGGCTTCTGTATGCCTTCCCATCGTCATCTGAGGGTTCTGTGGTTTCAAAACAAAATCACCCGGCCTTGCTTTCCTCGAGGTTCTTTTCAAGCTCTTGAGATGGTTTTAATGCCTTTCAATGTTGGCACGCTTTACGAGGCAACCAATTCAAAGATTTTCTTATCCACACATACCATAATAGCTTCCTTTGCAATCCATTTGTGTTCTGAGAAACCACAAATCTCTCATTCACATTCCTCACTTAACCATGAGTTTCCCGGCTTTGGTTCGGCCTTGGCTTGATGAACTTGGCGGCATTGGATGGCTCAACTTTCAGGGTCACCGGATGACTTCGCTGCGTCGTATCCGGGACGTAACAATCCGTCCTGAGCTTTTACATGCTGCGGTTCGATTCTGGGATCCGAAGGTGCATGTGTTCTGTTTCGGCTTTCACGAGCTATGCCCCACCGTGGAGGAATTTCATGCGTACCTCGGCGGGTGCTATCGGCCAAGCTAGGGATAAGTAATAAAGCAGCGAAGTCCATGCTCCAAGGAGGTATTATCAACATTCCGCGGATCATAAATCAATTTTGCCCGGAAGGTTTTGCACTGTGCCTTTGCTTGCTTGCTGCTTTCTTGATTGTCCAGTCTGATGGGCAGGCGAGTTCATCACTAGTTGGTGTGGCCATGCAAATTGAAGAACGCAAAGATGTGGCTCCGATGGTTTTGGCAGAAACTTTGATGGGTTTGGATAAAGTTCATGCCGGGGATACCAATGTTTTTTAAGGTAGTGCTTTGGTCCTACAGGTAGGTTTCTCACTCAGCTCTCCTTTTTTCGGTTTTTCCCACATTCTCGTTTTACCTCAATGCTCCGGTTTGGGTTGTCTACGGCTCCTTACTTGTTTTCTCTCGGATACAGATATGGCTATGTGACAAGGCCAATTTGTTGGAACCCGTGCCGCGGAGGCGGATTCATGAAACACAGGGGTTCATTCAAAGGGACTTTCTGGAAGTTTCTGATGACATGCATGGCTGGATCAGAGTGCTTTCCCAGCTTACAGAAGAGGTAATTGCTTGGCATTTGGATTGGCTTGACAATCCTGCTATGACTGTGAGCAACATGGGACGTCAGCGAGTGATTCTGGCTGGTCTATCTTGCTGGACTTTCTACTTTCCAAACCGCATTCTCCGTCAGCTTGGCATTCGTCAGATAATACGGCCATCAGAGAACTTTGTCATGCCGAACCACAATTTTGCTACCTTCAGAGCTTATCAAAACACTTGGAAGGAGCGTGTGACCATTCCAATAGAGCAGTACCCGAGTGTCAATCTTTCAGAGCGTTATGTGAGATGGTTGATAAGAGATATGGAAACAAGAGAACATGGAAGCCAAAGTTGACTTTTGAACTCGATCTTAACGTGCCCGAAATAAATTGCTTAGACCCACGAGATGCTTCGTGTGAGGTCATGCTATGTTGTTTGCATTGTGTTTTGAAAGTTTCATGCTCAACCATGTAATCCAAGAAGTTTATTTGAATAAAGATGAATTATGAGAGTTGCATTTTGATTTACACGTGGCGGCTAGATATCAACTCAAAGAGACTTTTTGAAAGATGGTGACCGGTCCTCAAGGTGAGGATGCCTATGTATCCCTTTTACAGGAATCAGGTCATGACGTAGTTCGAAAGTACAAATTTGGTTAGGGTTCACTCGAGTATTGACACTCTCCTTTTGCCCTCTAGATTTTGCCTAGTACCGCCCTTTCGGGTTTTCGGTCTAGCGAGCTCGTTTGATTGTTTTGCCTTAATTTTTGCCTAAATCGCCCGATGTGGGTTTTCAACTTAGCAGGCTTGCTCTAAGTTTTTCCTGGCACTGCCCGTCCTTGCGGTTTCCAGTCCAGCGAGCTTCTCTCAGGGGTAATATCTCTTGAGCTGATCCATGTTAACTAAAGTGGAGAATTTGTTGTCGTCGAGATCAATGAGTTGTGCTGCGCCTCAGGACAAGATCTTCTTGATGATGTATGGACCTGCCCATTTTGGTCGAAATTTCCCGCGAGGATCAAACACTAGAGCGCGGATCTCTTTTAAAACCATGTCACCTTCTTGCAAATCTCTGGATTTCACTTTCTTGTTAAATGCCCGTGCAATTCTGCGCTGATAACCCTGAACGTGATACAAAGCTTTGAGCCATGTTTCGTCAAATAACATAAGCTCCTCGAATCTCGAGCTCTGCCATTCCACTTCACTGACCTCTGATTCGACCATGACCCTCAGGGATGGTACCTCAAGCTCAATTGGGAGGACGGCCTCCATGCCATATACCAAAGAATAAGGTGTTGCCCCTTTCGAAGTACGAATGGACGTCATGTATCCCCATAATGCTAATGGCAGTTGTTCGTGCCAATCCCTTGCGGACTGAGTAATCTTCTCCAGTATTTTCTTGAGGGTTTTGTTTGCTGCTTCCATGGCTCCATTGGATTGTGGCCGATAAACAGTTGACTTATGAACCTGGATTCCGAAATCTTCGAGAGTTTCTGCGGCTCTGCCCTTGAAATGAACCCTGTTGTCTGACACAAAAGCCTGAGGGACACCATATCGATAGATGATGTTCTGCTTGATGAAGTGGGAGACTTGAACTGCTGTCAAAGTTGCATACGAAGCGGCTTCGACCCATTTGGTAAAATAATCGATTGCTACCAAGATGAACTTGTGCCCGTTAGACGCAGCTGGTGTAATTTTGCCAATGACATCAATGCCCCAGGTAGAGAATGGCCAAGGTGAAGTCATGGAGTGTAATTCTGACAGTGGTACATGCATGAGATTGACGTGAATTTGGCACTTGTGACACTGTCTCACGTACTGGACGCACTCAGTTTCCATGGTTGACCAGTAATATCCCTGACGGAGAATCTTCTTTGCGAGCATCATCCCATTCATGTGAGGACCGCAGACTCCTTCGTGAATCTCTTTCATGATCATGGTGGCTTCCGTGCCATGCACACACAACTTATGCATTCCGCAATGAGACCGCTGGCATAGCTTTCCTCCGCAAATGATGTATTGGGAGGCCAATCTCCGAAGAGCAATCTGATCCTTCTTTTCAGTTCCTGCCGGATACTCTCGCTTTTCAACAAAGTTCCAAATGTCGTGATACCATGGCAAACCGTCGTCAGGTTCATTGACGATCATGACATATTTGAAAACAGGTTTGTTCCTCTGCTCAATTCCGATTGGTCTAAGCTTAACTCCATCTAGTATCTCTATCATTGAGGTCAAAGTTGCTAAAGCGTCTGCAAATCTGTTCTTCAATCTTGGAACATGAGTGAATGTGACCATCTGAAATCGTGGAATTAGATCTTCGAGATCTTGGTGGTAGGGTTTGAGCTTGTCTTCTTTCACCTTCCAATCTCCGTTGGCTTGTGATACTACCAAATTGGAATCTCCGACTACCTCCAGTTTCTTAACTCCGATTTCCAAGGCAGCTTCCATTCCTACTATGCACGCTTCATATTCTGATTGGTTGTTGGTGACTTCGAAATTTAACTTGAAAGCAAGAGGGATGTGTGATCCTTCTGCTGAGACCAGCAATACTCCGATTTTGAATCCTTTCTGATTGGCGGCTCCATGAAAATACAATATCCAGACGTCGTTGGTTGTTGTCATTACATTCTCGTCAGGAAATTCGAACTCTACATCCTCCGGCCCTTCTATAGGATGATCTGCTAGGAATTCTGCAACTGCTTTCCCCTTTACTGACTTCCGAGTGACGTACTTGATATCGAATTTTGCCAGCATTAGCAACCATCGTGCCAGTTTGCCTGTCAGTGCTGGCTTTTCGAACAGATATTTGAGTGGATCCATACGAGAGATCAGCTTCACGGAGTAAGCTAACATGTAGTGCCTCAACTTCTTGGAAGCCCAGATTAATGCCTAACAGACCTTTTCTAGTGACGTACACCGCTCCTCACACCCCATCATTTTCTTGCTGATGTAGTAAACAGCTTTCTCACTTCCTCTTTCTCCTTCTTGTGCCAACATGCATCCCATAGCCGAAGATGTGACGGACAAGTACAAAATGAGAGGTTGCCCTGGTATGGGTGGCGTTAACACCGGAGGGTTCTGAAGATACTTCTTGATGGTCTCGAAAGCTTGTTGACACTTATCATCCCACTCGAATGACACACCTTTCTTGAGTAAGCGAAACATCGGCTCGCAAGTGGAGGTTAACTTGGCGATGAACCTGCTGATAAACTGGATCTTTCCAAGAAAGCTCTGTATTTCCTTCTCTGTCCGAGGTGGCTCCATTTCCAGGATGGCTTTGATTTTTTATGGATCCACCTCGATTCCTCGTGTGGTGATCATGAATCCGAGCATTTTTCCAGCCGTGACTCCGAATGTACACTTCTCGGGATTGAGGCGCAACCTGTATTTGCGGATTCTCTTGAAGAATTTCCTGAGAGCGGGCAGATGCCCCTCTCTTTCCTGGCTTTGACAATCATGTCATCCACATACACTTCTACCTCCTTGTGGATCATGTCATGCAATAACGTTGTGGTAGCTCTCTGGTAAGTAGATCCTGCGTTCTTCAGTCCGAACGGCATAACCCTGTAGCAGTAGGTGCCCCATTCCGTGGTAAAGGTAGTCTTCTCACGATCTTCGGGAGCCATGAGAATTTGATTATAACCTGAAAATCCATCCATGAATGACAGCACTGCGTGCCCTGCGGTATTATCTACCAATACATCTATGTGTGGCCGAGGAAAATCATCTTTCGGTCTTGCTTTGTTCAAATCCCTGAAGTCTTCGCATATCCTGATCTTCCCATTCTTTTTAGGAACAGGCACAATATTTGCGACCCATTGAGGGTACTCGGTGACTATTAGAAATCCTGCGTCTATCTGCCTTTGAACTTCCTTCTTGATTTCCAACACCCAATCTGGCCTCATCTTCCTCAGTTTCTGCTTAACAGGCTTTGCATCAGGGTACAATGGGATTCAATGCTCCACTATCTCAGGATCAATGCCGGGCATATCTGCGTGTGACCATGCAAAAACATCTTCGAATTCTTTCAGGAGATCTGAGTGAGCTTTGAATTCTTCTGGAGACAGTCCGGAGCCGATTTGAACCATGCGTGGATTAATCTCATCTCTCAAATTTATAGAAACAACTTCTTCTTTTATAGGCTGAGCATGCCTTTCATCTTCCCTTTCGATTAGAGATCGAAGTTCTTTTGGAATTTCTTCCTCAAACTCGATCCCCTCATCATCGGGGTCGATACAATTTATTTCGGACACAGCAAGATAAGCAAAGTCGATTTCATTTATTCCATAGGAGGGGGCCCCAGGGGCATGATACATGAGAGTGGACTCAAATTCAAAAGAGAAGTGATGATGTGGAGTGATAACAGATTCAAGCTCTGACTCAAAACCAGACTCAATACTAGATGCAGTGCTAGACTCGAACTCAGATTCAAAATCAGTGCCAGTGTAAATGATTCTAGGTACAAAAGTGCAATTTTTATAAGTTCCATTGGCATCCATAATGAGTGTGGTAACATCCTCCAGAGCTTCCTGACCCAGCATCATCAGCTCCATATCCTCAATAGGCTTTAAATCAACAAGCGTTGCAGCAGGCTTGTCCTTTCTCATACCTAGTGGACTTTCTTCCCCAAACAACGATAAGATATTCCCTGAGTCAAGAACCTTGGTCCAGTCAACTTGGAACATCTTAGCCGGCTCCTCCCATTCTTCTGTTTCATCATCACTACCCCAGGTGTTGTCAGCAAAGATTTCAAACCCTGGCAGCTTGGTTCTTGTTTCCAAGTCCCAGAATGGCTCTGGGTCCCCTTGATAGATATTCTCTAGAGCTCTTATGAAATGCATAGGCCCTTTCCTGGTACAAGCTTGTACTTTCCTACCATGACCAGATTTGTTGTCAGTTAATTCATTACCGAGACCAAAATGGTGGTTGTTTGTCAGAAATTTGGGGAACTCTGCTATCCCTTGATTGTTGCGACCAAGCCCTAGACCGGGCAAATACTCCATTTTCAGCATCATGTCCAGGGCCGTTGATCTTATCGAAAAATCCTCGTCCATCTTGATAGTAAATATACCGTCAGAAGTATCAAAGGAAAAACCTCCAAGAGTGATGTCCTCTTCTCCGTGAGCAATCTTAAGTAGGGGAGCATTGTCAGGGATATGCGAGCGAATTCCAGAATCCCCGTAGATGGTCAAGGTTCCTGCGGCTAGTCCGGGCTGAACTTTCTGATGTAGAGAGGAAGGTACAACCATAACATCTGATCGGTGGAGCCATGGCTTGCCCAACAACAGGTTGAATGACGAAGGAATCTCGAGCACATGAAACTCAACACTAGTCTCAAAATCTTCGATCATTATTCCCAATTGAATGGTCTCAATCACGTCTCATCGAGTATTGTCGTAGGCACGCACTCCAAGATTCGATGGCTGGAAATCCTTGTTCTTAAAACCCAAACAATAAGGTGTACGCAGGGGACAGACATTCAAGGCGGATCCATTGTCCAATAACACAACTGGGACCCACTTTCCCATGCATTTCAGAGTAATGTGCAATGGCTTGTTGTGACCGGCTCCTTCTGGTGGTAGATCCTTTTCAGTGAAAACTACAACATGCTTCGCACGGGTTGGTGTAAGCAGACCTACCATTGTTTCAGGAGGAGTGTCTGGTGGCACCTCCATGTTTGACAGAGCTTTAATTAGTTTCTGACGTGTTCTCGAGATGAAGAGAGTAACCCCTAAATGGACACTGAGGCTGGGGTTCGTTCAAGCTGTTTCTGAATCGGATCATTTGTTACCGGGGAATTCTTTGGTGGTGGCCTAGCAGCCGAGTTTTGTTGGATGATATCTTCTGGATGGTTAGTAACTGTGTCCTCGAGGATAGGATCATCCCAAACGAAATCTTCTGTCGCAAGATTGTGGGAGGGGTTCCTACCTTGAAGATGGGCCGACTGATAGATTCGACCACTTCTGGTTATTCTGTTGACCGTTTCTTCCCATAACTCCTGATTTTCGCCCCAGAAATTCATGTATTCTTCATTAACCTTTCGTTTGCCAGCCCTGATAGCTTCCCTTTTCTGCATTGTTTCTTGATCCTCGGCCCAGAAATTCATCAGATCATTTCTGGTCCTTTGTTCCTCGATTTTCACTGCTTCCATCTTTGTCTTGAGGTTGTCTACTTCGGAGTCTTTCCAAAAGGATGGGTCCAGCATGACCCTGTTGACAGTCCACACCTCATCATTGCTTACTCGGATATCGACTACTGCTTCTTCGTCCCAGATGGTAGCCAGAGGGTCATTGACTAGTACTGATACATTGGATGACGGCGGGAATGGCACTGACGACTGAGGCGAAGACCCATCACTAATGTATGCTTGCGGGAACCAATCTTGGTTTCCGAAGGCAGCTTCTATGACGGAACGACCCTCTTCTCTGAAGTGTGCGAGTGGGGAAATACTATCTGCTGGATGTCTATCTGGAGTCAACATTTCTCCCAGGGGGTTTGCATTCCTTTCTTCTTTGTCCTGCTCGGTAACATCAATCCGACAAATATGGGAATTTTCTGGTATGTGAACAGTAGGCTTCTCCAGGAATTCGGGGACGATGAACTGGCTTGGGTCTCCAGAGATTAGCAAAGAACCGAACAATGCTTGTCGGGATTCCTCCCAATCCTGATCGCTCATGGACCATTCTTCTTCCTCCACAATGTCACTCCATCTTGGATTTTGCATCGTACTGGTATATAAAAGAAAATGGACCCCAAGATCTTCTGGCAGGGGGACAACAGGTTTTGGTTCTGTGGCTGTGATGATATAGAGGCTTGGGTCAAATGTAGTGGAGGTAAGGTCTTTTGTAGTGGGGATGAAGGATATCTGGCTGACTTGGGTGTTTTGCTTGTGATTTGGCAAAGGATTGGAAATGGTGTTGGGTTTTTTATCAGGGAGTGGAAGGGTTCCGTCGTCCACAAGATCTTGGACTTTATGCTTGAGACGGATGCAGTTATTGGTATGATGGCCAGGCATTTGGTGGTAGGCACAATAGGTGTTTGGGTTATGGTTAGGAGGAAGCTCTTTGGATGGCTCTCGAGGTTCGAGTGGCTGGATGAGGTTTTTGTCAAGTAGTTTTTGTATACTGTGACAAGGGGAAATGGAAGTGGGTGAAATTCTCTCCTTGGTGGGGGAGCTGTTTGTTGGAATCGTGACTGGGTTGCAATCTGGTTAACAGATTCGGCTTTGACTGGTTTGGGATTGGAAGAGCTGGCTTGGTTCTGATTGTAGTTGCTGGGTCCAAACAAGGTGTTGCTGTTGCCAGAGTAAACTCGTCTTGGTTTGGGGGTAGATTTACCTTTCTCAAATATGCCGCTTCGGAGAGCATCTTCAATTGCTAGACCGGCTTCATAGAAAGTCTTGAAGTCAGCGGTGGTCTGAAAGACTACCAAGTGCTTGGCAAAATCCGGTTCTAGATTCCTCGTGATAATTCTCATCTGTTCCTTTTCTGAAGGTCGTTCCATCATCTGAGAAGCTTTCCCTCTCCATCTCTTAACAAAGTCAGCAAAGGACTCATTCTTGCCTATCTTGGTTGACTCCAGTTCCCGGATAGTCATTTCAAGTTGAATGTTGTAATTGTATTGGGCGACAAAGGCTGTCCCAATATCCTCCCATGTCCTCTTCTTGGAGATATCCAGATTTAGAAACCAGCGGAGTGCAGGCCCAGTTAGAGTTTGCTGGAACATCTGGCCCATTGCATCCTTTCCAACGTCATACATGGATAAAGTACCCACATATGTTTGCAGATGAGCTTTCGGGTCACCACTGCCATCAAACTTGTCCCAATCCATTGGTTTGAACTTGTCGGGGAATTTTGCATCTGGGAAAAGGCACAACTTCTCCATATCGATTCCTGTAGCTGCTATTTTCTCCTGTTTCTGGACAGATTCCTCGAGTTTAGCTAGCTTGGCTAATACTTACTCCATATTTTGGCTGCTCGATCCTCCTGCTGGCGGTGGGAGTTGAGAAGTTAATTTCTGAATCATGAGCATCATTTGGGCCATTTGCTTGGCGCTATTGGCTTTCTGCTCCTCTAAAGCATCCCTAAATTTCATCTGTTTCTGTCGACATAGCTGAGCTCCCGGTTGACTGTTCTGTTCCTGACTCAGTTCGAACTAATCGTTGTTCGGGGATTCGAGTCCAACCCGGTATGAGGTTTCTCTTCTTTTTTCCAATGGTTAGTACTGATGATATGTACAAACAGAACTCAGGGATGCAATGTGCAGTGTATGTGCAAAATGGAAAAGAGTCTATGTACAAGAAAATGATGCATGATGCATGAAAGGATTGCCCCGATTTCCTTCTTATTGTGTTGGATATGTTCAAATTCCCGTGACTTATGAAAACAACGGCCGGACCGGAGGTTGCCTACGTATCCCCATGGAGAGGAATCAGGCCGTGACGTAGTTCAGGACTACAAATTTGGCTCTTTTTCTCAAAAGGTCTTGTCATTAAAAGCATGGAATATTTACAAACTGACATGACGACCGACTTGACAACAGACTCAATAATTGGACAGCAACAGACTCGATAATCAAAAGTGCTAAGAATCACAAGCTGGCTTGATTCTTCAAAAGAAGCCCTGCTCGCTGGATTAAGTCAGTGGATATTCACATCTGACAACAAACTCGATAATTAAACAGCAACAGACTTGATAACAAACAAGAATCACATGTTGACTTGATTCTTTAAAAGAGACCTTTGTTGGATTGATTTGATCACTGGACGATCATTTCTGGCTCTGAAAGCTTGTTCTTAAGAGGAGGGATGACTCGGAGATGTCGACCCTGCGGAGGGTCTTGTTTCATCAGCTTTTCCTTTTCCCTTGGGGTCTTCCTTCTTGCATTGATCTTTGAGCTGCTGCGGGGTCATGCCATCATTATTAAGAAGGCAATCTGCAAAGCAAACGTCACATTCACATTCGTCCCAATACTTGTGGCCCGTGACTGGATCTTCGAAGTAGTAAACGGGATGGCCGTTGGCATCAAAGTATTTCACGGGTGGCATGGCTGCGAGCTCCCCGTCGTCTTGTTTCATCATCAAGGTGATCTTTTCTGGCATCGGCTCTGGCTCTTCTGGAAAGCAAAATTTCCATTCTTCATTTGCATCCCATTGGAGAGACACACCTGGCAAGTTGGCCTCAGTAAGCAGACTGAGTTTCTGATCGAGTTCTTCCCCCATATGGTCTTCTATGTTGAGCTTTCCTGGCTGAGGCTCCTCTGGCTTGCATGGAGGTTGCTCGAGCTGAACTTCCTCGATTATCCACACGGGCGCCCCTTGGTGGGTGGTGAGGGTAGACTTGAATCGCTTGTATGGTGCTCCAGACATGATGACTCTACCACAAAGCAAATGTGTATTTCATTTTGGGAAAGGGAGCCAGTTGTAGCATTTTTTTTTGAATTTTTTGTTTTTGATTTTTTTTTTGAAGAGAGGAATTTTCTTATATCCAACATAATGCATGATTGTCAGGGCAATCCTTATGGATGTGAGCATAATGTAAAGACCTAAGGCCAAGCTACCCTGTGTATTCATGCAAAATGGAAACAGTATGCACATGGAGTGATATATACAAGGATGGACGAACGATTAACAGGTAAACAAGACGTACGTGGAACGGTTAACAGATAAACAGCTAATAGGGTAACAGGATAACAGGTAAACAGGATATAACAGATAGTCCTACCCTGTGGATCCCTGTCCTAGGTTGGAAGGTACTACGGTTTACTATATGAAAAGGCTGGGTTTTGGTTTAAGGGGGTTTCCCTAGACTAGAGCCAATATTTGCCTCCTAGTGCCAAGTGTACTGCATGGCAAAGGTCAAACGGCAGGCTGACTCATCATCGTCCGGGGTTGCAGAGAATCTTGGGATGTCCTAACACCGACAAGCCGGATAGGGTAACCAAGATGCAGCGGCGAGGCTTATCCAACATCGATGCACGTGCAATGCAAAAGTTTAACAATAAAACTATTTTCAAAATCCCACAAATATTTTTCAAATTTGGCTCACCTATAATTAATTTTTATTTTGAAACTTTACTCAAGCAAACAACCGGGAAAGCTCCAGTCCAGATTGGTCGGGCGTAGCCCTGTTATTGCACCATTCCTTTCTCGATCACGCGGATCGTGTTCATTTTTGTCAAGCTTTCGGGGGTCGTTTTACATGTGTAAAATACCAAGATAAGAATTAATTTAAAAATTCCCAGCAGAGTCGCCATTTTGTGGACGGTCAAATCCACCCGGCTCGGGATGCCTTTCGTATTCGGAAGGTAAAGAAAAAGAAAATGTGAGTTGCCACCCGAGATTTATTTAGAAAATGATTTTGGTACCCGAGAAACCGTTTTGAAAAATAAATGATGACTCTTGTGCCATTTTGGAAAAAGATTTGATCTGCGAAAAGATTCTTGGATTCGGAAGCCAGGTTACGAACGGGGAAGGTTTTATTGAAAATCACCCCGTTCGTCCGGGAAATTCCCGGTCTCTACTAAATTTTTGTGGGATTTTAGAAAACATTTTATTGAAAACTTTAATCAAATAAACAAGCAAATAACGAGATTAAATAAAACCATAACGGAAATAAAATTAAATGATAGGACTTAATAGCAATAATAGAAGAGTAAAGGGGGTGAAAATGCAATAAACAAACTGCCTAGAAACCAGAAAACAGAGCACGAACAGAGGAAAACAAGGTAAATTTTTCGTGCCTCAAAGGTTAGCCGTACGGCTCACCTATGTTGGACGTACGGCTCACTTAGGTTAACCGTACGGTTGACTTTTTGAAAGATTTTTTCAAAATTTTTTTTTTCGAAAAGAAACTTGTTTTTGGTTGCAAAACTTGATTTTTTTTGTGAAAAATTCAACCACCCGAGCCTAGGGATGACTATTGGGGTCACCCTCGACCCGGGAGGATCCCCTCAAAGAACCAAGGTTTGGCCCCCGATTTA
This sequence comes from Vaccinium myrtillus, assembly GCA_016920895.1. Lineage (NCBI taxonomy): Eukaryota > Viridiplantae > Streptophyta > Magnoliopsida > Ericales > Ericaceae > Vaccinium > Vaccinium myrtillus. The sequence goes on along the minus strand of CM029270.1, from coordinate 18,881,732 downwards.
AGAAACACGATTTGTACCTTTGCGAAAAACTTCGAACAACTCGAGAATTTCAGGAATTCTTGGACGCGAACTTCAAACGAAGGATTCTTATATGGATTATGGATTACTGGAGGTGAAAATAAGAAAACATAGAGCAGGTTGCAGTTTTGACGAAAGTTTCGGACAAGATTTTGAACGGGAAAGTGACCGGAGAATTTTGACGGCGTATCGGGGTGGTACGGGAATTGATGTCTGTGTAAAAAATGGGAATGGAGGAGTGTATTTATAGCTGAAAAAGGAATCAAATCTCGTCCGAAATTTTTCCCAAAATGATGAGATGCTTCTGCAGACAGACTTTCGAATATTTTCTGACACATAGCCGTACGGTTAAGAAGGTTGGCCGTACGGCTTAAGTGAGTGAACCGTACGGCTGGGTTATGGATGGATGAACCGTACGGCTATGAGGGTGAGCCGTACTGCTAGGGCTATTTTCGTCCAAAAATTCTGAAGTCTGGAATGGTTGTTCAAGGCACTGCCAAGTGTTTCTTTCATCATTGGGGATGCAAAGGGATTTAAAATTGGGGTGTCTACACCAGGGCGGAAGCGGAGTACGACCGAGCTGTTGGGGTGATAACTGACAACTACCGATCTCAGATGCCGACAGTGAAGGATGTTGTCTGGGAGATGGCTTGGCGAAGGTGCCTCAGCAAGCTCAGCGTAGACGAGTCATCCCCTCACTGGACCGATACGGAACTGCCGAGCGAGGTGGTAGCTGCTCAGGATCGACTCGCCGATCAATCTCCTCCTAACCCTGAAGATCAATCTGAACCCCACTTGGAGCAAACCCTTTCAGATGGTGCCATAATTGATCCTACTGCTTCTGTGGATGGTGCCGTTGAGGGCACTGTTGGAGGTAACCCTGATCCCACTATTGCCACTGACGCTGCAAGGCTCAGTGAAGAGGCTTAATGCCTTTATACGCCTTTTGATGATCAGCCCTGCGAGGCTTTGCTCGGCCGGATGTGGCCCTCCCAATACTCTTATTTCATTTGGTACTTTGTTTAAGTGTTCTCGTACTTGCTTACTGGTTCTGATGGTTGGTCCTGTGTGACCTTGTTTGGCCGTATGTGGCCGGTGATACTGAATTCTCGCTCTTTAAGTGTTTCTGCAATTTTTGTTGCACGCTAAGTCTTTTCATACTTAGAAACTTTATTGCAATATTCCTTGCCAATCCAAGTTCTTTCATACTCAGAAATTCATTTGCAATATTTGTTGCAAATCTAAGTTTTTTCATACCTAGAAACTTTATTGCAATATTCGTTGCAAATCTAAGTTTTTGTTTTTTCATACTAAGAAACTTTATTGCAATATTCGTTGCAAATCTAAGTTTTTTCATATTTAGAAACTTTATTGCAATACACGTTGCAAATCTAAGTTTTTTTTCATACTTAGTAATTTGTTGCAAATCCCTAAGTGTATTCATACTTAGAAATTTCTTGCAGTATTCGTTGCAAATCTCTAACTGTATTCATACTTAGAGGTTTCTTGCAGTATTCGTTGCAAATCTCTATGTGTATTCATACTTAGAAATTTCTTGAAGTATTCGTTGCAAATCTAAGTTTTTTCATACTTAGTAGTTCATTGCAATATTCGTTGCAAATCTAAGTTTTTTCATACCTAGAATGATCGGGATATACATACTCTCTGCTCCCCAAAAGGAATCCAAATTTGAAACAAAATTTGGTTCATATTAATCGACACCATAATGAAAAAAGACGAAATCTCATTAATGCTTGAGATTGCAGTAAAGGTAAAAATTCTAAATGACTGATGTTGGTGATTTTATTCGTAATCCCAACTAGGTATTAAAAACACATGTTAATTTATCCATTTTTGCTAAAAGAGATGTGATTGTATTCGTAATCACATGAACGAATTACTGGTAAAATTTTCATAGGTTCTGGACATTCCATGGTCGTGGTACTGGGTCTCCATCCAGGTCGGCCAAACGATAGGCCCCAATGCCAGCAATCCCAACGATCTTATATGGGCCCTCCCAGTTCGGCCCAAGCTTCCCATCAGAAGACACCTTGGTGTTGGCCAAGACTTTCCTCAAGACTAGATCCCCGATCTTGAATTCTTTTGGCTGTACTTTCTTGTTATAACTCCTCCGCAATTGTTCCTGGTATGCTGCCAACGTAATAAGCGCTCGCTCTCTTTTTTCCTCTGCGAGGTCAATCTGCTCGGCCAAGGCTTTATCATTGCCACCTGACTCCACAAGAGCAGTGCGGATGGTCGGCAAGCCAACTTCCAGTGGAATCACTGCCTCTATCCCATAAGCAAGGGAGTACGGCGTCTCTTCCAGTGGTAGCTCGTCTGGCCATTTCCCCTTCCTACTTTCCAACCTCTTCTTAAGACTCTTCGGGATAGTCTTGTTTGAGGCTTCTGCTTGCCTATTGCTCTGTGGGTAAGCTGGGGTTGAATAGTAGTTTCTGATGTCGTACTGAGCACAAAATGCTTTGAACTTTTTATCGAACTGGGACCCGTTGTCTGAGATGATGGAGTAAGGTACTCCGAATCGTGTGACGATCTTGTTCCAGACGAACCTTTCCACCATAGCTTCCGTAATCTTGGCTAGAGCTTCTCCTTCTATCCATTTAGTGAAATAGTCTGTGCCAATGAGTAGGAATTTTTGTTTCCCTGTTGCCATAGGGAGAGGACCCACGATGTCCAATCCCCATTGGGCAAATGGCCATGGGCTGGTTAGAGGCAACAGATCTTCAGCTGGCGCTCAGATTAGAGGAGAAAACCTTTGACACTTTTCGCAGGTCTTAACAAAGGCCTTTGCATCTTCTTGCATGTAAGGCCACCAATACCCCTGGGATATTGCTCGGTGGGCTATGGATCTCCCTCCCATGTGTCCTCCACACGTTCCAGCATGAATCTCATGAAGGAACCTCTGGACTAGAGCTGGGTGTACACACAATAAATATGGACCAAGAAAAGACTTTCTATAAAGCTTACCTTCTCGAGAGAGCCAGAAACGTACTGACTTGGTCTTGATCTTATGAGCTTCCCTCTTGTCTTCTGGCAAGGTCCCATCTCGTAGGTACGCCACTATTGGGTCCATCCAGGTCGGCCCAAACTCTGTTTCCATCACCACTTCTACCGCTCGGCCAATGCTCGGTTCATTCAAATAAGCCACAGCTATTGTGCGGCGGTCCTCCGTTTTTACCGCTGATCCTAAGCATGCCAATGAGTCTGCATGTGCATTCTGTCCCGAGCTGATTTGCTGGATGTGGATTTTGTCAAATTTGTTGAGCAAGTCTTTGGCTGTTTCTAAGTATGCAGCCATCTTCTCGCTTTTTGCAGCGTACTCTCCTGAGAGCTGATTAACAACTAATTGTGAATCACAGAATACCCTTAACTTTCTGACCTTGAGTTCCATGGCACTCCTGAGTCCTGCAAGCAAGGCTTCATATTCTGCCACATTGTTGGTGGCACTGAACCCCAACCGCAATGCTTGCTCCCGCACCAACCCTTCTGGAGAGAATAACCCCACTCCTGCTCCTGACCCTTTGTTGCATGCTGACCCGTCAACGTACAACCTCCATTCTTCTGGATCTAGCTCGGCCGATCTTGTCGGCGGCTCAAGGATAATACTTTGCTCCTTCGCGTGGAGAGTTGGAGGTGCTGGAGCTACTATTGGAACGAATTCTGCTATAAAATCAGCCAAGACCTGTCCCTTTATTGCCGTCCTGGGCTGATAATCAAGGTCAAACTGGCTTAGTTCAATGGACCACTTGGATATTCGTCCAGAGAAGTCTGCCTTCCTAAGCAAGGCCCTTAGTGGATATTCAGTGAACACAGTGATGGGATGCTGCAAGAAATAGTGAGGCAGTTTTCTTGAAGCTATGATAAGAGCGTATACTAGTTTTTCCAATGGTAGGTAACGCGTCTCAGCATCTAGCAGCGTCTTGCTCACAAAATAGACCGGAGCCTGCTCTATCCCCTTCATTCGTAGGAGTACCGAGCTGACTGCATGATCGGATACTGCTAGATATAGTATCAACCGCTCCCCAGCTTCTGGAGTAGAGAGTAAGGGTGGTGAGGATAAGTAAGTTTTCAACTCCTGAAAGGCCTGTTCTTGCTCGGCTCCCCATTCATACCCTTCTCTCTTCTTCAGAAGTTGAAAGAATGGCTTACAACGGTCTGAGGACTTACTGATAAAACGGTTGAGAGCTGCTGCCATCCCTGTTAGCCTTTGGACCTCCTTCGTGGTCTTTGGGCTTTGAAGGTTTTGCAGAGCCGTGATCTGGTCTGGGTTAGCCTCAATCCCTCTCTTTGTCACCAAGTGTCCTCGGAACTTTTCCGAGCTGACTCCAAAGGCACACTTTGAGGCGTTCAGCTTCAACTTGTATTCTCTCAATATGTTGAAAGTCACCTTTAGGTCGGCAAGGTGATCAAACTTCACTTTGCTCTTTACCACCATATCATCTATATAGACTTCCATGGTCTTGCCGAGCTGGTCTTTGAACATCTTAGTGACCAACCTCGATAAGTTGCTCCAGCATTCCTTAATCCAAATGGCATGACCTTGTAACAGTAGAGCCCCCTTGGTGAGATGAAAGACGTTTTCTCTTGATCTGGTACATACATGGCTATCTGATGATATCCTCGATATGCGTCGAGGAAGCTCATCCTTTCATAGCCTGACATGGCGTCTAATAGTTGATCAATCCTTGGAAGTGGGAAGCTGTCCTTAGGGCATGCTTTGTTGAGACTTGTAAAATCCACACAGACTCTCCATTTCCCATTTTTCTTCTTGACCACAACTGTATTGGCCAGCCAGTCCGGATAGCTCACCTCTCGTATGGCATCCGCTTCGAGTAACCGATCTACCTCTTCAATTATAGCGTCTGCGTGTTGTGGTGCTGATCTTCTCGCCTTTTGCACAACGGGTTTATGTTGAGGATCCACGTTCAAGCGGTGGCAGATTACTTCAGGGTTTATCCCAGGCATCTCCTGGGGAGTTGTAGACACCCCAATTTTGATGACTTGTGCACCCCCAATGATGAGAAGAATGTGCGAAACATACCTTGGAACGGATACTTGAGTCGGATGGATAAAAAAGAGCCAAAAAACCAAAACCACCTAAACCGTACGGTCTGAAACCCATAACCGTACGGATTGAAATTCTATTTGCACCGTGCGGTGTCACTATGTGCACTGTATGGCATGCCCTTGACGCCGTACGGCACCCTTGTCCCATCAACAAGATTCCCGGGAAGCTCCAGCAGCTCAGAAGAATGATGATATTCGACGAAATCATGATATTCGGCAATGATGGGAAAAGCTTTGCGTTTAAACCTTGCCCATCCTCGCCTATAAATTCCGACGTCGTCCATCGGTTTCAGGGGTTCAAGAGAGAGAGTTCAGTTAGAGAGAAAATCCGAAGAGAAACCCGAAACTTCCCATAGAAAATCGTTCTCTTTCCAAAAATCTCGTTACTCTTTTCATATTCATACAAAGTCCACAAACATTTTGCTGCACAGACCCAGAAAGTTGCAAATCCTATTCTAATCCATACGATTCCGTTTCAAGGTATAAAATTCGCGATCGTATCGTAGCAATCTTCTGAGGGGGGGTTTCATCGGGCTTGAGGAGAGCTTCATAGCTCCTCCTTGAGTCCGAAAGGAAACATTCCAGTAAAGTTCACGCCTCTCGGGTGAGTATTTCGGGGCATTACTTATTGTCTCAGAAAACCATCTCAAACACGAGGTACATCCGTATAATGAAATCATTTTCCAAATCCATTCTGATTACTAAGTAATGCGGTTTCTACCAAAAATAGAGTTAGTTTTCAATTGGGTAAAATCCGAAAATTTTGAAAATCATAACTTACAGAGACACCGTACGGCACCCATTTTGTACCGCACGGTGTAATTTTGGACACCGTACGGTGTCACTGGAAGACATTTTTCATGCTCTGTTTTCTGAAATCCGACACTCTGTTTTTTGGCTAAAACCAGTGGGTAAAATCGCAGTTTACCCCCTTTCACTTTCTATTTCTTGCATTTGTACCCCCTCTTAGTTAATTTCCTTGCATTTATATACTTGATTATGTGTTGTTTAAATTATTGTCATTATTAGTTTCCTTTAAAGTTGATTATTTCAAGATATATTGTTTGTGTTATAATGTTTCTCGATAAAAATCTTTTCAAAGAATAATCCCATAAAAATTTAGTAAAGACCGGAAAAATTCGGGCACGCGGGGTGCATTTTTCGAACAAAACCTTCCCGGCGGGTTACCTGGCTCCCGAACCCAAATCTCTATTTTTCGCAGATCAAACCCTTTTTCAGCGGCACACGAGTCATTATTTTTCTAAAACGGTTTCTCGGGTACCCAACATTCTCCAAGAATTAAACCTCAGGTGGCGACTCTAAATTTTTCCTTTTTCCCGGATCGCCCTTTTTCACAACCAAAACTCCGTGGATAACTTTTCGCAAACGAAAACGGGTCGTCCATAGGAGTCCACGCGAAAACGTCTACATGATCTTTCAAAAAGTCCACCAAATCCCTCTCTTCCTGTTCGGCAAGGGTTTCGCCGATCAGAAAATATCTTTCTGTATCATCCTTTTGAATCTGTATCTTCTTCAACCCTTCTACCATCTTTTTCGTGGGATCACCTCCAACGTCTTCCAAAGTAGGCTGATCTGAAACTTTGACTGTTTGGACCAGCTCAGCCTTTGGGGACTTTTTCAAGACCATGTTAAAGCATTGGTCGGCTATCTTCTGGCTGCCTTTGATGCACTCTATGCCATCTACTCCATGGTATTTGATCATCTGATCGTAAGTTGAGGAAACTGCCCTCATTTTGTGCATCCAGGTTCTTCCTATAATCACGTTATAGGAGGAAGGGATATCCACCACAAGGAAATAAGTTTTTAGGACTGCTGATCCAGCTCGGACAGGGAGTGTGACCTTTCCCATAGGCCAAACCGTCTGCGCGCTGAAGCCGACCAGAGGGACAAGACATTTTTGTAATGAGCTTGACAAGTGCTCCATCTTCTTGAAGGTGTCGTAGTACATGATTTATGTGCTTGCCCCTTGGTCGACCAGAATTTTCTCCACATCATATTCCCCTATTCGTAGGGTAATTACTAGTGCGTCGTTATGTGGCATCACTACCCCATCTAGATCTTCATCTGAGAAGGTTATGGGTATTTCCATCATTCCTTCAGCCCTCGGCCTTTTCGTGCCGAGCTCCATGACATGCTTTGCTTGTCCGTTGACCCTTTGGACTTGTCTGATTTCATTGTTGGTGTATGGGGCCACCAGTCCATGTATCATATGGATCGTCCCTTTTGGGCCTTTCTCGTAGTCCATCTCTTCTATCAGCTCGGCATCGTTCTTTTCATTAGCCAAAAATTCCTCAAGATGGCCTTCCGCCACCTTTTCTTCCAAGAATTTTTTGTACTCCACGCAATCTTCTGTCATGTGCCCCCAATCTCTGTGGTAGCTGCAGTGTTGGTTAGTGGCCCTTCTCTTCTCTGGATTTCCTGTCATTTTTTATGGTCTCCTGAACCATGGCTCATTCTTGATCCTGTACAGCATCTTGTAGGTCGGGATGTTGAAAGTTGCCATGATGCTGAAGTATGACTTGGGGTCTGGATCAGCTTTGTCTTTCCTCTGCTGCGTGTAATCCTTCTTTCCCGCTGTGTAATCCTTTTTGTACACCCTTGACTCCACCGTTTTCTTTTCTGGGAGCTGGGGTTGTCCGGCCACAATCTTCCCCCCAGCCTGCAGGATGTCATCCTCTACCCGTGCATGCTCCTGGATTCTCTCCATAAGTTTGGCCATAGTCTTTACTGGATGCAAGGTAAGCAATTCTCGTAGCTTATTATGCATAGGCAAGCTCGTTTTGAATGTTGCCAAAGCATACTCTTTATTGCAGTTTTCAATCTCGTTGAAAGTTTCCCAGTAACGTTTGGAATACTGCCGCAGAGTCTCTTCGTCCCTCTGTCTCATAGAGGTCAATGCGTCAAAAGTCTTCGGGGCTGCTCGGCTTGTTAGGAACCGAGCGGTAAATTCTTCAGCTAGTTGGGCCCAGCACAGGATTGACCCCTCTGGGAGTTTATGGTACCAACTCAGGGCTACTTTTCCTAAGCTGGATGGAAACATCTTACACAGCAAGGCATCGTCTTGCTCATGCATGAACATGGCCTGTTGGTAGTGTTGAATATGGGCTATGGGATCCGTGCTGGTTTCATAGGGGATGAACGCTGAATGCTTCACCCTGCTTGGGGCTATTTCAATTCGGATCCAGTGTGCCAGTGGTGATTTTGAGATCTAGCCTAGAGCTTCCTTAGCTGCTTCTCGTTCAGTTTTAGGACCTCCATCTGCTCGGCCAGTATCCCTTCTTCCCCCATATCGCTTGGGAACATGCTCGTTGGAACCAGATCTCTCATACCTGTCCCTAGCGTGCTTCCTTCTTTCTTTCTTTTCAACGGAAACGCTCCTTTCTCTCCTTTTTCGTGGAGAGGCTGCTCGGTCAGCGGAGGCATCGTCACGGTGATGACTCCTTTTCTTTACATACAGTACGGATCTCGTCCGTGAGCGTAGGTCTTTTTCTTTTTCTTGAAGCTGCTTCTTTAGGTCCTGAATCTCTCGTTCTTGTCGAGTGACTTCTCGGGCCAGTTCTTCTGCTTCCTGCTCTTTTCTGTCGAGACTCTCTTCTCTCTCTCAATTTCTCGTGCGTCTATCATCCTCCTTCCTCGGGGGGGCTCTTTCTCCGTTCACGTCGGTTGGAGGCTTCCCCACCTCTTGGTGGTGTCTTTGAATGTCTTTGTTTTTCGCCCGACCTCGGGGAATCATAGTTTACGAGGCGCGTATCCCTGAATTTTGGAATCTCAGGGATATGCCCTATGTTGAACCTCCTAGAAGCGGGTTTCTTCTGTGGTGCTCTAAGAATTGTAGGGGTCTTGTTCACCTTTGTACTCTTTCTTGTAGTGTACACAAGGGTGGTTCCGCCATCATCTTCCACATCTTTCCTTCGTGGAGTGCACAAAAGAGGTTCCAAAATCACCATTGTTGACTTGCTTTCAAAGGAACAAAGCTTTTTGTAAGCGTTTCCCACAGACGGCGCCAATTGTACGGGGAGTAAATCCACATATGCTTGGATCACGTGCTGCCTTAAACCAGCCCTAAATCTGCAAGACAGAAAAAGGGTTAGAGCACCTTTGCCCCTCGTTGGCAAAGGCCCTCCGATGCCTAAGTCAGTATCTCGTACTCACAAATCACTATGCGTATGAAAAGGGTTTCACAGCGTACCTTTCTTCATGGATATGGTCTTGTATTTATAGGTGAAGCAGCCTCGTTGACTTAGGCATCTCGTGCCCTAGTTTCCTACTTGTTTTAGGAATCCTTCTCTTAATAGGACTTTCCTTTTAAAAGATAACCTCCATATCCTGCTAGATCTCGTCTAGCAGAGGTCTTTCTTTCCATATAGGATTCTTTCCTATATGAGGTATACTCCTAATCTCGTTAGGGCTTCCCTTATTGATCCCTTATCTGACGGGATTGCTCCTTCTCTCATAAGGAACCGTCATAGAGTATTCTGGAATGTCTCACCGCCTTGTATGTGGTGGTGACGTGCTTCCGCGTAGCTCGGAATAACTCGTACATAGCTCAGCTTATCATGCCAAACCGAATTATGTATTCCAAAATGCTGTTTAAGCCATATTCGTAGCCCAACCAGCTCGGCTACGTCAGGGGAATCCCGCCGAGCTAGTGCATCCTTCCTTATTAACTTATTCTTATTACCTCGACCTTATTCATGGTCAGTACAGCTCGGCACAGGGTTTTAAGGACCCCCTACGTGGTGCCGAGCTATTCACCCTCTCGTGGTCACTGATTGGGGCACGTGCTATGTCTATTTCTAGGGTAATCAGATTCTACCCACTCCAGGTATAGGTAACATCGGTAAAACCCCCTTTCCAATCATAGAAGATATTTTACTTGTTGATGGTTTAAAACATAATCTTCTAAGTATTAGTCTACTTTGTGATAAGGGTAATCGAGTTATTTTTGAAAAATCTAAATGCATTATGGAGAACATAGAAAAAAACAAGGGCAGTGTTTGGTTAGCAGTTTTGGGGCAGTTTTGAATTTGATGACATCACCATTTCCCTCATTTCTCTCTATCTCTCTCCACTTATTACACCTGCTTACATCATCAAAACTAAACTACACCTGCTAACCGAACAAGGCCAAGGTACTTTTTGTTGGCCAGAGACTTGAAAATGTTTATGTTTTTAGTTTAAATGATTTGAGTAAACTTGGCGTAAAATGTTTTTCAGCATTCAGTGATAATAGTTGGCTATGGCATAGAGGCCTTGGACATGGACACATGGATGCAATTTCAAAACTTTCTAGAAAAGAATTAGTTGTTGGCCTTCCAAAAATCAAATTTGAAAAAGATAGACTATGTGATGTTTGCCAACAAAGTAAACAAAACAAAGTTTCTTTTAAATCCAAAAATGTTATTTCTACTACAAGGCCATTACAACTATTACACATGGATTTATTTGGTCCTACCAGAACACCAAGTCTTGGCGGCAGATACTATTGTCTTGTTGTTGTTGATGATTTCTCTAGATTTACATGGGTTATGTTCCTAGCTCATAAGGATGAGGCTTTTCCTTCATTTACTAAACTTTGTAGAAAAGTTCAAAATGAAAAAGGTTTTGTTATTTCAAACATTCGTACTGATCATGGTAGAGAACTTGAAAACTCTTTTTTTGAAAAATATTGTGATGTTCATGGTATAGATCACAATTTTTCTGCACCTCGCACGCCTCAACAAAATGGTTGGTGTTGGTAATGTTGATGCTGCTGTTCTTGTTGTTGTTGTTGTGGTGTCATTGCTGTTGTTGTTATTGTTGCTGCTATTGTTGTTATTAATGCTATTGTTGTTGCAAAAGTTAGTGTTGCTGTTGCTGGTGTTGCTATTGCAACTGTTGTTGTTGTCGCTCCTTGGTAGTGTTTTTTTTTTGGGTAAATACCTTGGTAGTGTTGGTGTTGTGGTTTTGCTTTTGTTTTTGGTGTTATTGTTGTTGTTGTTGTTTCTATTGTTGTTGTTAGTGTTGGTGTCGGTGGTGTTAATGTTGGTGTTACTGTTGTTGTTAGTGTTAGTGTTGTTGTCGCTGGTGTTGACACTGTTTTGTTAGTTTTGCTGTTGTTTTAGTTATTTTTGTTGTTATATTGTTGTTGTTATTATTATTGTTGGTTTTGTTGTTATTGTTGTTGTTATAGTTGTTGGTGTTGGTGTTACTATTGCTGATGTGGCTGTTGGTGTTGCTGTTACTGTTGTTGTTGTGGCTGTTGGTGTTGTCTGTGTTGGTGTTGTTGTAGTTGCTACTGTTGGTGGTGGTGGTGGTGTTACTGTTTTTGGTTTTGCTGTTGGTTGAGTTGCGGTTGTTGCTTTTGGTGTTGGTGCTGGTGTTGTTGTTACTGTTGCTGCTGGTGCTATAACAAATGCTAATGTTGTTGTTATTGCTTCTGTTGTTACTACTGGTGCTATAACAAATGCTAATGTTGTTATTGCTTCTGCTGTTACTGTTGGTAGTGTTAGTGTTGGTGGTGTTGTTAGTGGTGTTGGTGTTGTTGCTATTGTTGTTATTAATGTTGTTGGTGTTGGTGTTGGTGTTGTTGCTATTGTTGTTATTATTGTTGTTGGTGTTGGTGTTGTTTTTGTTACTGTTGGTGTTGTTATTGTTGTTGTTGGTTTTGCTTAGTGTTTCAGGTGCGAGAAACACTAAGCAAAGTATCATCAGATGAATCAACGAATTATCCTAACTCATGAAAGCTAAGCAAATGAAATCATCTCGTGCATCAACAGGTTTTTCTTGCCTGTGAAACACTAAGCAAAATCATCATCACATGAATCACTGAGTTCACCTGGCTCGTGAAACGCTAAATACACAGCACACGAATCATCGAGTTTTTTTTACTCGTAAAACGTTAAACAAACAACGTGCGAATCAATGAGTTGTCCTGGCTCGTAAAACACTAAACAAAATCATCATCACATGAATTAATGAGTTCTCCTGGCTCGTGAAATGTTAAAAAAATAACGCACGAATCAACGACATTTCCGATTTGGTGAAACGCTAAGCAAATGAAATCATCACGCGAATCAACGGGTTTTTTCGGATCGTGAAAAATTAAACAAACAACACACGAGTCAACGAGTTTTCCTGGCTCGTGAAACATTAAATAAATAAACACGCATGAACGAGTTTTTCTTGCTCGTGAAATGCTAAGCAAAATCATCATCACATGAATTAATGAGTTTCTCTGGCTCGTGAAAAGTTAAACAAAGAAGAGACGAATGAACGTGTTTTCCTGGCTCAAGAAACCTAAGTAAAATCATTATCACATGAATCAACTAGTTTTTAGGCTCGTGAAACGTTAAACAAACAACACACGAATCAATGACTTTTCCTGACTCTTAAAACCCTAAGCAAATGAAATCATCTGGTGAATCAATAGATTTTTCTGGCTTGTGAAATGCTAAGCAAAATCATCACATGAATTAATGAGTTGTCCGGGCTCGTGAAACGTTAAACAAATGAGACATGAATCTACAAGTTTTCCTGGCTCATGAGACATTAGACAAAAACCACACGAATGAACGAGTTTTCCTGCTCGTGAAACGCTAAGAAAAATCATCATCACATGAATCAACGAATTTTCCTGGCTTGTGAAATGTTAAACAAACAACACACAAATCAACAAGTTTTCCTCGCTCCTCAAACGTTAACCAAATAACCCATGAATTAACGAGTTTTCTTGACTTGTGAAATGCTAAGCAAATGAAATCATCACGAGAATCAATTGATTTTTCCGGCCTGCGAAACATTACACACGAATCAACGAGTTTTCCTAACTCGTGAAATATTAAACAGAGAACACACGAATCAACAAGTTCTTTTGACTTGTGAAACGCTAAGTAAAATCATCATCATATGAATCAATGAGTTCTCCTGGCACGGAAAACATTAAACATACAACGCACGAATCAAGAAGTTTTCCTTACTTGTGAAACGCTATGCAAATAAAATCATCATGTGAATCAACGGGTTTTCCTGGCCTGTGAAACGTTAAACAAACAACATAGGAATCAACGAGTTTTCCTAGTTCGTAAATTGTTGAACAAAAAATGCACAAATCAACGAGTTTTCCTAGCTCGTGAAATGCTAAGCAAAATAGAAAAAATATCATCACACGAATCAACGAGTTTTCCTGACTCGTGAAACATTAAATAAACAACGCACGATCAATGAGTTTTCTGGGCTCTAGAAACGCTAACCAAAATCGTTGGAGTGGGTAAAATCTGATTACCCTACTACTAGGCAAAGCACGTGCCTATGGCAGTCACCACATGTGGGTGGGTAGCTCGACACCACGTAGGGAAGCCCTAGCCCTGTGCCGAGTTGTACTGACCATGAATAAGGTCAGAGTAATTAAATAAATTAACACACCAGGATGTACCGGCTCGGTATAAATCACAAGGGGATGCCCCTGATATGGCCGAGCTAGAGAGGCTACGAGTAAAGCTTAAATAGCATTCTGGAATACATGATTCAGATCGGCGTAATAAGCTAAGTTATGTACGGGTTATGCCGAGCTATGTGGAAGCACGACACCACCACGAATAAGGCGGTGAAACATTCTGGATTAGTCTGAAGCAGTTCCTTATGCGATAAGGAACCATTCCGAGGAATAAGGGATCAATATGGGAAGTCCTAAAGTGATTAAGAGTATACCCCATATAGGAAAGAACCCTATATGGAAATAAAGACAACTGCTAGACAAGATCTGGCGGGATATGGAAGTGATCTCTTAATAGGAAAGTCCTATTAAGAGGAGGATTCTTAAGACAAATCGGAAACCAAGGCACGAGATGCCTAAATCAACAAGCTATCCTCACCTATAAATAAAGCATTGGACCCATGAAGAAAGGTACACTGTGAAACCCTTTCATACTCACTGTGATTTGAGAGTTTATAGTACGAGATACTAACTTAGGCATCGGAGGGCCTTTGCCAACGAGAGGCAAAGGTGTTCTAACCCTTTTTCTGTCTTGCAGATTTAGGGCTGAGTTAAGGAAGCACGTGATCCAGGCTTACTCGATGTGAAAAAGAAATTCAGGATTTGAAAAAATAACTCCAAGAGAAGGAGAAAGACTTACGTTCATGGACGAGATCTGCGCAGTATGAAAAAGAAAGGAGTCATCACCATGATAATGTCTCTACTGTGAGAAGAGCCTCTCCACGAAAAAGGAAAAAGGAGCCCTTCCGTAGAGAGAAAAGAGAGGAGGGAACATGCTAGGGACAGATACGAGAGATCTGGTTCCAATGAGCACACCCCCGAGTAGTATGTGAAAAGGAGGGAAATAGGTTGAGCTGAGGGAGGTCCCAAAATTGCACGAGAGGCAGCTATTGAAGCCCTAGCCTGATCTCTAAGTCACCTCTAGCCCAGTGGATCCGAGCAGAAAAAACTCCAAGCAGGGTTAAACACTCTACGTTTATACCCTATGAGACCAGTACGGACCCAGTGGCTCACATTCAACACTATCAACAGGCCATGTTCATGCACGAGCAAGACGATGCCCTGTTGTGCAAGATGTTCCCGTCCAGCTTAGGGAAGGTGGCCTTGAGTTGGTATCATAAACTCCCAGAAGGAACAATCCTGTGCTGGGCCCAGTAAGCCGAGGAGTTTACTGCTCGGTTCCTAACAAGCCGAGCAGCTCCAAAGATGTTCGATGCGTTAACCTCTATGAGACAGAGGCATGACGAGACTCTACGGCAATACTTCAAGCGTTATTGGGAAATTTTCAACGAGATTGAAAACTGCAGTGAAGAATATGCTTTGGCAACATTCAAGACAAGCTTACCTATGCAAAGTAAGCTACGAGAATCACTTACCATGCATCCGGTAAAAACTGTGGCCAAACTTATGGAAAGGATTTAGGAACACGCACGGGTGGAGGATGATGTCCTGCAAGCTGGAGGAAAGATTGTGGCTGGACAACCCCAGCTTCCAGAAAAGAAAACGGTAGAATCCAAGGTGTATAAGAAGGAATACACGATGGGAAAAAGGGACTACACACAACAGAGGAAAGACAGAGCTGACCTAGACCCCAAATCATACTTTAGCATCATGGCAACCTTTAACGTTCCGATCTACAAGATGTTGTACAGGATCAAGAGTGAACCATGGTTCAGAAGACCCCCAAAGATGACGAGGAATCCAGAAAAAAGAAGAGCCACCAACCAGCATTGCAGCTACCATAGAGATTGGGGTCACATGACTGAAGATTGCGTGGAATACAAAAGGTTCCTAGACGAGAAAGTGGCGGAGGGCCATCTTAAGGAATTTTTGGTTGATGACAAAAAAGATGCCGATCTGATAGAAGAGGTAGACTACGAGAAAGGTCCAAAGGAAACAATCCATATGATACATGGATTAGTTGCCCCATACACAAATAATGAGATAAGGCACATTCAAAGGATCGATGGGCAAGTGAAGCAAGTCATGAATCTCGGAATGAAGAGGCCGAGGACTGAGGGAGTAATGGAGACTCCCATTACCTTCACTGATGACGATCTAGATGGGGTATTAGTACCCCATGATGCTGTAAAGACCCAGAAATTTTAATTACTTTTTGAAAAATCACTTTTTGGAGAAGTTTCGATTTGGTCGATAAAAAGTCCCGGTAATTGTTCCTTGAATTTTTCTAATCACAACGGTATAATCGGAAGTTATTTTTGAGTAAAACAAAGTCATCTTTCGCCCATTTTCTTCGGAGAAAAATGTG
This sequence comes from Vaccinium myrtillus, assembly GCA_016920895.1. Lineage (NCBI taxonomy): Eukaryota > Viridiplantae > Streptophyta > Magnoliopsida > Ericales > Ericaceae > Vaccinium > Vaccinium myrtillus. The sequence goes on along the minus strand of CM029270.1, from coordinate 18,865,866 downwards.
CCCATTTTCGGTTTTGTACTAAAAGAGGGGGGATGAGATTTTAATGTGATTAGAATTTCAAAATTTTGGAAATGCCATTGTTTCCAAATGGGGGGTACTTCCTTATTTTCATAAATAAATTAAAGTAGTCTTTACTTAGGTTTGGTTTATGAAAATAAGTATCGTGGTCACATATTATATACACAAGTCACATTTGGGTGTGTAGTGTAATAAGGGAATTATATTAGTAGTGTGTGGGGGAAGATTTGCAAAAATTAAAACATTACACTCTCTCCTTCCTCTCCACCCGATCGGCCCCTCTCTCTCCTCTCTCTCCTCCATTGTTGCACCTCCCAAGCTCAAGTTAACCCCTCCTCACTCAACCACTTTAAGAACCTATGCCATTTTCACGTTCTACGCGCCGTGGGGAGCTTGGGTCACCTTGGATTCGCCCCGGGAGCTCACATTTCGGTTTGGGAGTTTCTAAACCTAGGGCTTTCGTTTCTCTTCACATTTGGAGCTTAACCCATGAGGTAGGGAAACAATTACTAGCATTTCCAATTTGAGCCTAAACTATCACATTTGTGTTTTGGGTTGAAATTTCACACCTTAGAGGTGAAAATCTGTCATTTTCTGGACAAGGCAGCTGCTGCCCCTGTTTCTATATATGTTGCTGCCCCTGTTTTCTGGGTGGTTTTCGGCCACCCGTTGACGTCCGTTTGACCCCCGATTGCCCATTCCTTCTCGTATTTGACCTTTGGTATCATTTTATTCATGTTGTGACTCGAGAATTATAAAGTCATAACTAAATATGTCACTTAATGATGTGTGAAAGGTTATTGGATTTTAAATGCGTGTGAGTGTGCGTGTAACTCATTTTATCAAAAAGGGGATGCTTTGGTGAAATGAAATGGAGAAATGGATTTGTTATGAAAGTTTTAATGAAATGTTTGTGATAATGAGGTGTTTTATACCAATGCCATCATTTGGTAAATTTTTTGATAAAGGCACGCGGGGCCTAAGGAACCCAGCAGAGGCATGCGGGGCCTATGGAACCCGGCAGAGGCACGCGACGCCTATAGAACTCGGCAGAGGCACGCGGGGCCTATGGAACCCGGCAGAGGCACGCGGGGCCTATGGAACCCGACAGAGGGATTAAATCCCTAGTTTTAATAAAAATGATGGTTTTCTTCAATGAAAGAAACGGGAAATGAGATTTTGGACTATCTATGGTGTTTTGTCGTAACTCGACTTGTGGACTTGGTTTTAAACCTGCGTGAGTAACTTGGGTAGTTTGGGTGAAACAAAGATGGAAACTTAGGTGGTGTTGAGTACTTGGAAATGAAAATTTTTTGAGGTACATATGGTATTTTGGTAACGATGGATACTTGGACACGGTTTTGGACACGTGTGATACTTGTTGATGATTTTGACAAACTTAATTAACTAATGGGTACTCTGGGACACCTTGAAATCTTTTTGGACACTTGATATCACTTTGGACACGTGGGTACTTCTTGGACACGTATCCCTTGTTTTAGCTTCCGTTGTGTTCCTTTGAGCATCTCTTATCTTGGCAAACCACATCATGTGCACTCATCATATTTATATGCCTAGTGGTTGTAGTATGGTTTTCCCTACGAGCTAGTGAGCTCACCCTATCTTTCCCAGGTACACAGCATGGAGCATGAGATCGGATGCTTGTGGAGTGATGCAATATGTGAAGCTTATGCATGCATGAAGATATTTTTCCATCTCAAGTTTTGTATTTTGATAAATGACAATGTAACTTTTGGTTATTCAATCTTCTAACAATTTGGACTTATGTAATAACTCTTAAACTTGTATTTTGGGTATTCATGCATCCGGGTACGATGTAGTGCCCCCTAGAGAATTGTTGACTTGGATCAAGTATGTAAGGGAACTTGGACTTAGACTTTCCAATGGAGAGTTGTTGACTTTTGACTTGTGCCACGTGGATATTTATGATATTTGATTTGTTAAAAAGCAGGGCGTGACAGATGCGTTGGTGATTACCCTACGAATAGGGGAGTAAGACGTGGAGAAGATCCTTGTTGATCAGGGAGCTAGCACGGAGATCATGTACTATCATACTTTTAAAAAGATGGAGCTCCCACCGAGCTCGCTATAGAAGTGTTTGGTCCCTTGAATCGGCTTCAGCGCGCAGACAATATGGCCTATGGGAAAGGTCACATTACCTGTCCGAGCGGGGTCAGTTGTTCTTAAAACTGACTTCTTGATAGTAGACCTATCGTCCTCCTATAACGTGATTATAGGGAGAACTTGGATGCATAAGATGGCCGACCAATGTTTTAACATGGTCCTAAAGAAGTCCCCAAAGGCCGAGCTTGTCCAAACGATTGAGGTTCCAAACCAGCCAACTCTGGAGGACGTAGGAGGAGACCCCACCAAGAAGATGGTGGAAGGGTTAAAGAAAATTCAGATCAAAGAAGATGATCCAGAAAAATACTTCCTTGTCGGTGAAACACTGGCTGAGCAGGAAGAGAAAGATTTGATTGGCTTTTTGCAAGATCATATTGACATTTTTGCATGGACGCCCCAGGAAATGCCTGGGATAGACCCTGATGTGATATGCCACCATTTGAATGTAGACCCCCGGCACAAGCCTGTTGTGCAGAAGGCAAGGAGGTCGGAACCACAGCACGCAGACGCTGTGATAGAAGAAGTAGATCGGCTGCTCGAAGCGGATGTCATACGAGAGGTGAGCTATCCGGAATGCTGGCTAACACTGTTGTGGTCAAGAAGAAGAACGGGAAGTGGAGAGTTTGTGTGGATTTCACTAGCCTCAACAAAGCATGTCCTAAGGACAGCTTCCCACTTCCCAGGATTGATCAACTAGTAGATGCCACGTCAGGCTATGAGAGGATGAGCTTCCTTGATGCATATCGAGGATATCTTCAAATAGCTATGTACGAGCCCGACCAAGAGAAAACGTCCTTCATCTCGCCAAGAGGTCTCTACTGTTACAAGGTCATGTCGTTTGGGCTAAGGAATGCTGGAGCGACTTATCAGAGGTTGGTTACTAAGATGTTCAAGGATCAGCTCGGCAAGACCATGGAAGTCTATATAGATGATATGGTGGTGAAAAGCAAGGTGAAGCCTGATCATCTTGCCGACCTAAAGGTGACTTTCAACATTCTGAGAAAATACAAGTTGAAGCTAAATGCCTCAAAATGTGCTTTTTGAGTCAGCTCGGGGAAATTTCTAGGACACCTGGTGACCAAGAGGGGGATTGAGGCGAACCAAGATCAAATTACCGCGCTCCAGAATCTCCAAAGCCCTAAGACCACGAAAGAGGTCCAAAGACTGATAGGGATGGCAGCAGCTCTAAACCGATTTATCAGTAAATCCTCAGATTGTTGCAGGCCGTTCTTCCAGCTTCTGAAGAAGAGAGAATGATACAAATGGGGAGCCGAGCAAGAGATAGCCTTCCAAGAGCTAAAAGCCTACCTATCTTCCCCGCCCTCCTCTCTACTCCAGAAGCTGGGGAGCGGTTGATATTGTATTTGGCGGTATCCGAACATGCCGCCAGCTCGGTCCTCCTACGAATAAAGGGGATAGAGCAGGCTCTAGTCTACTTTGTAAGAAAAACCTTGTTAGATGCAGAGATGCAATACTTACCATTGGAAAAACTGGTATATGCTCTTGTCATAGCTTCAAGAAAGCTACCACACTACTTTTTACAACATCCCATCACAATATTCACAGAATATCCGTTGAGGGCTTTGCTACGTAAAGCAGACTTCTCTGGAAGGATCTCAAAGTGGTCGATAGAGTTGAGCCAATTTGACCTTGATTATCAGCCCAGGACGGCAATCAAAGGGCAAATTTTGGCTGATTTTGTAGCTGAGTTCACTCCAACAGTAGCTCCGCCTCCACCAACTCTACAGGAGAAGGAACGAGGAATCAATCATCCCGAGCAGCCAATAAGAGTGGCCAATCTGGATCCTGAGGAGTGGAGACTTTACGTTGATGGGTCAGCTTGCAATAAAGGGTCAGGAGCAGGAGTTGTGCTTTTTTCTCCAGGTGCTGGAACAAGCACTACGATTGGGGTTTAGTGCCACCAACAACGTAACAGAATATGAAGTCTTGCTTGCGGGACTTAGAAGTGCCAGAGAACTCAAAGTAAGTAAATTAAGAGTATTTTGTGATTCACAGTTAGTTGTTAATCAACTTTCAGGGGAATACGCTACGAAAATTGAAAAGATGGCCGCATATTCAGAGGCAACCAAGGACTTGCTTGACCAGTTTAAAGAAGTCTATATCCAACAAATCAGCTCGGGGCAGAATGCGCACGCAGATTCATTGGCATGCTTGGGGTCAGCAATCAAAACGGAGTACCGTCGCACAGTGGCTGTGGACTACCTGAGTGATCCAAGCATTGGCCGATCAGTAGAGATGGTTATGGAGATCGAGCTAGGGCCGAGCTGGATGGACCCAATAGTGGCATACCTACGAGATGGGACTTTGCCAGAAGACAAGAGGGAAGCCCACAAGATAAAAAACCAAGTCTGTGCGTTTCTGGCTCTCTCCAGAAGGTAAGCTTTATCGAAAATCTTTCCTTGGCCCATATTTATTATGTGTACACCCAGCCTTGGTTCAGAAATTCATCCACGAGATCCATGCTGGAACATGTGGAGGGCACACAGGTGGAAGGTCCATAGCCCACCGAGCGATATCCCAGGGGTACTGGTGGTCGTACATGCAAGAAGATGCAAAGGTCTTTGTCAAGAAATGTGAGAAGTGCCAGAGGTATTCACCTCTTATCCGAGTCCCAGCAGAGGACCTCCTTCCCCTAACAAGCCCGTGGCCATTTGCACAATGGGGATTGGATATCGTGGGTCCTCTCCCCATGGCAATAGGGAAACAAAAATTCCTACTCATTGGCACGGATTACTTCACTAAGTGGATAGAAGGCGAAGCTTTGGCAAAGATCACAGAGGCCATGGTAGAGAAATTCGTCTGGAACAAGATCATCACACGATTTGGAGTACCCTACTCCATCATCTCAGACAATGGGTCCCAATTCGGCAAGAAGTTCAAAGCTTTTTTTGCTCAGTACGACATCAGAAACTACTATTCAACCCCAGCTTATCCACAGAGTAATGGGCAAGCAGAGGCTTCAAACAAGACCATCCTTAAAAGTCTTAAGAAGAGGTTGGAAAGTAAGAAGGGAAAGTGGCCGAACGAGCTACCAGCCGTACTTTGGGCATACAGAACCACTCCTCGGCGATCTACGGGAGAGACATCGTACTCCCTTGCTTATGGAACAGAGACAGTAATTCCGTTAGAAATTGGCTTGCCGACCAATCGCACCGCTCTTATGGAATCCAGAGGCAACGATAAAGCCCTAGCCGAGAAGCTTGACCTTGCCGAAGAAAAGAGAGAGCGTGCGCTTATCACTTTGGCAGCATACCAGGAGCAGCTGAGAAAAAGCTACAACAGGAAGGTGCAACCAAGAGAGTTCAAGGTTGGGGATCTAGTCCTGAGGAAGGTCTTGGATAACACCAAGGTATCCTCTGATGGGAAGCTTGGGCCGAACTGCGAAGGCCCGTATAAGATTGTGGGGATTGCTGGCATTGGAGCCTATCGCTTGGCCGACCTGGATGGAGATCCAGTACCCAGGCCATGGAATGTTTAGAACCTAAGGAAATTTTACCAATGACTTGTTTCTCTTTATCTGATTATGAGTACAATCACATCTTTTTTTAAAGTGAATACGAGTATATTCACATTTGTTTTTAATACCTAGTTGGGATTACGAATAAAATCACCAACACAAGTTATATAGATCTTTAGCGATCTTTTTAGCATTAATGAAATTTCATTTTATATTTGCTTAAATACGAACCAAAATTGTCTTGCATTTTGTTTCCTATTGGGGAGCAGAGAATATACATACTTCAATTATTTTATTAAAATCCAAGTACGTGGACACTTGGTACAAAAATTTCTAAGTAAGAAAAAACTTAGATTTGCAACGAAGAGTGCAAATATCCAGGTACGTGGACACTTGGTACAAAATTTCCTAAGCACGAAAAAACTTAGGGTTGCAACGATTATTGCGAGACCCAAGTACGAAACACTTGGAAAGTTATCTAAGTATGAATAAACTTAGAATTTGCAACGAAAGTTATCTTAGAATTGCAAACGATTAATGCAAATAACCCAAGTACGTGTACACTTGGCAAATACTCCTAAGTACGAAATACTTAGACATTGCAACGATTAATGCATTGCAAAGAGTGTTTTTGAGCAAGAAGATACTCAATCATGCGTAAACAATTATGAGCAGAGCTAAGTATGAATAAACTTAGTAAACGAAAAACACGGACAAACAAAACATATAAGTATGGGAGGCTTTAAGTAGCAAAAGGCCACACACGGCCGAGCATGCCACGCAGGGCTGATCAATAAGTTCAAATTATGTCAAGACAAAGACTTAAGCTCTTAGGCCTCTTCACCGTGCTGACCAGCATCGGTGGCAGGGTTGGGACCGGTGTTCTCACTCTCTTTCTCGGTCTCTTGGGCATCAACGGGATCCTCCACATCACCATCACCTCTTGTAGTGAGATCGATAATGCCTTCTTCAGATGGGATCTTCTGAGGGGGAGGTTCGGCTTTGGAATTGGCACCAGGCTGCTCCTGCACATCAGGAGTGGGCTGAGCAGTTTCGGCCTCAAATTGTTGGGCTGCCAAAACTTGCACTTGGCTAGGAAGCTCCAAGTTAGTCCATAAGGGAGAATCTTCTGGGAGACCCATCCTGGTGCAGCAGCGAAGCCAACTCGTCTGCCAGATGGCGTCTTTAACTGTAGGCATCTGCGCTTTGTAGTTATCCGTAACTTCCAAAACGGCCCTATCATACTCGGCCTCAGCCTTGCCTTTAGCACTAGACAAGTCCAGGCGCAACTGCTGTTCAGTCTCATCAGCTTTCCTTTTTTGATCGGCCAGCTCCCTCTTCAGTCTCTCGACCTCCTCCCGAGCTTCTTTTAAGTACTGGGCGTGCTGGGCGCTCTCCTTCTCGGCCTTCTCAACTGTTTTTTGTTCGCTTTTAATATCCTTTTCAGCCTCCTTCGCTCGTTCGAAGCTAGCCGAGGCTTTTTGCATGATCTATAAAAGACATACAGATAGTAAGGAGCAGGAAATTTACACAGCACTAAAGAAAAGAAACTCAAAAGTAGGGATGGGCATGGGGAGGGTAGGGGGTGGATACCACTACCTCCATCCCCAATCCCCAAACTCATATCAATCCCCATCCCCTCCCCAATCTCCACTGGGGATTTTTTTTTAACCTCCATCCCCGCCCCAATGCGGGGAACGGGGATCCCCGTGGGGAATTGGGGATCCAAAAATTCGTGTCCAAATGTATGTTTGAAAGACATCAACTGTGCATCAGACCATACCAAAATATCTCACCATGTCCATGGACTTGTCATATGTATGAAAGAGGTACTATTTTTTTTATCCGAAACAGAAGACAAGCAAGTGATAATGTTGCCATCATATATATAACAAGATGCAAGATAACAAATATAATGTCATGGCTGTTGTCTTCTACTCAACAACCATTATTCTAATACCATCATATTTTCAAGCACAAAACTCATAGTTTCAAGATGAACAAAACAAAATAACTACTTCCAGTTTCGAGCTAAACAAAACAAGATAACTAGTTCTAGTCTGAACAAAACTAGATTACTAGTAGCAAGAAACATCAAACAAAAATCATAAAGTAGTTTAAACGAGTCTCCTTTTCCAAAAGCTCCAGCAATTTGATACTCCATGCCATCCAAAACCAGTCAATAAAATCGTAAACCTGACATGTATCAAAGATGTTAAAAATACGTGATAAAAAATGAAATACCAAATCAAAATGAAAATAGAAAGAATCAATGAATGGATGACTTTCAAATACCCGATCAATCATCAACACATGTTACATCGGATAGACACTCATCGGTGTCCATATCATCATCGTAGATAGTTGGAAAAGGATTCCCCGGCATTGCCTCACCTTAAAATACAAAAGAAAACAATGATTGATAAATAACATATAAAAGCATGATGAAAAATACGACATAAAAAAAATTACCTCCATTTTCAAGGGCCGCCAACCAACTTTGAGTACACATTAATGCTTCCAAAATTTTAGGTTGGAGTCTATTGCGATTTGGAGTGACCACTCTACCACCGGTACTAAAAGATGACTCCGATGAAACAGTGGATACGGGTACGGCCAACACATCCCTAGCAATGGCTTGCAAAGTAGGGTACCTCAAGCCACTAGATTTCCACCAAGCTAATATATCAAAGTTATTACAAGTCGGTAACACCTCCTCCTCCAAATAGTGATCCAATTCTAACTTCGCATGTGAAATTTTACCTTTCTTCCTAGAATTAAGAAACAATGCATTTCGTTTGAGATCACTATCCGTAGAGGGTGGAGGATTGCATGAGGCTTCGCCATGATTCTTGTCGTTTTTGCCTTCATACACGGTAAGCAAGTCATAACAACGTGTCTTAATATTCTCAATCATCTCAACACCACGAACCCCATAAATATCTGTATAATAGCACTCAATCAAGGACATCTTGAACCTCGGATCCAACACGGCTGCTACTCCTAAGAATCCATGAATATTCTCCCAATACTTGTCATATTTCTCAATCATGTTCATGGCCATTTTCATCACCACATAATTCTCACATTCGACCCATTCAGACAATTTCAATTTGATCTCACACACATTTGCAAAAAATAGATTGGAAGTTGGATAACTAGTCCCACTAAACAACAAAGTGACCTTGTAAAAAACTTCTAGTCTCTCACATATATCTATGGCTAAGTTCCAATCATCATCACTCGGGCAACATTTATATTGGTTATTCTTGAGTCTTAAACGGCCAAAAGCGCTCTTATATTGTATGGCAGTTTCAAGCATCAAATAGGTGGAGTTCCACCTAGTAGGACAATCAAGAGACAATTTTTTGCCACAAAAAATCCCCAATTGACGAGCTGCATCTTCAAATTGCTCCTCTCTCTTTGGAGTTGCTGTCCAAAAAGCAACACTATCTCTAACATTTTCAATCGACGACTTAATGACATCTAAACCATCCTTGACAATCAAGTTAAGAATATGGGCAGCACATCGCACATGAAAGAAACTCTTACACCAAATATTATCATCTCCAAATTTTCCCAACAAGAGATTAATCATTGCATCATTGGTAGTACAATTGTCAACAAATCAAGTAGACAATTTTCTATCAATATTCCACTCCAAGAACGTATCCATCAACACCTCACATAATGTCTCACCTGTGTGTGGACATGGCACATACACAAACCTAGATAAAATAGATACTATAGTCATTAAATGAACTAGGAACATTAATATAATTCTCAAGAATCCAAAAAATAGCATTAAATTTGCATATTAACATATCTGTAAATTACCTTAGAATGCGGCTTTGCAATTTCCAAGAATCATCAATAAAATGTGTCGTGATGACCATAAACCCCCTTTTTTGATTACTAGCTGTCCACATATCCATAGTCAAGGAAATTCTACTTCGATTTTTCTCCATAAGCCTCATTGTCTTCAACCTCTCAACGTCATATATCTTCAGGATATCCCTCTTGATAGTCCTTCGAGAAACCACTTGAAACGAAGGTTGCAAAGCGCAACAAAATCTCCTAAACCCAAGGTGTTCCACCATGTTCAGAGGGTATTCATGCATTATTATCATGTAAGCTAGTTGTTTCCTAGCATATTGTGGATCATAAGAATAAGGCTGAAGTATGTTCTTTTTTCCCGGCCCCGCCATAAGACTAGGTGTCAAAATCTTCTGCTTACCATCAACCATTTTTCTTTTCAAACAAGAGTTATAATGATCATCCAAATGTGTTGTTCCACTCTTTTGTTCCGAAACCAACTTTTTTTTACAATACATACACCTTGCTTTCAAAGCACCCGTCCCCTTAACTTTCACCTTCTGAAAATACTGCCAATTTTTACTCCTTAAGCCACTCGTATCGATAATCTCATCACCATCAGAATTTAGCTCATATACAACACCTGTTAGGGGAATTGAATTTGTTTCATCTGCTTGTGAGCTATCGCCTATCGGTTGTTGTATGTCATTCGATTCCACTTGAATTGACGTAGACGGACTCTCCCACATTGGTGGTGGCATACTGTGTTCACAATGAAAATACGCATGTAAGATGAGAAAATTGATAGACACATGACAAAGAAATATCATAAATAAGAGGTGTTTTTTTCCGTCCTTATTTTGGAATTTGTTAGTTTTACATCAATTTTTTGTGGTTTCTTGGTTCGTCTTAACAAGAGGAATCTAAAAAGTATAAAATCATGATGAATTTTTTTAAAAGTTCACTAAAGACAAAAATAATCCAAATTTTTGTGGTTTTTTTGGATTATTTTTGTCTTTATTCACAAAACTTTAAGTAATAATTTTATACTTTTTAGATTCCTCTTTTCGAGACGAACCAAAACACCACAAAAAATCGACGCAAAACTAACAAATTCGGGATTTTTTTTTGAATAAAGACAAAAAAAACAACCAAACTGATTTTTTTACCCAAAGTACCGCTAAGTCTCATGCAACATTCCCGGTAAGCACTTCCAAGTATCAAATTAAAGTAATCCTAATTAGCTGCATCGTTTACTTGGCATTGAAACAAAATGATTAAACATCAAATGATGTATTGCAAAACTGATCTTACTTCTTCTTCAATAAACAATATTTTAGCACCACTAGGTTTGTTTCCAGTAAACAATAGTCCTACGGGTCATTCACCTCCATTAATGGTTTGTTGAAGAGATCCTTTACTCACAAATCTATATATACATATATAAAAAATAAAAAAAAACCAACGGCAAATCAGAGATATATTCTTGTATCAGGAAGAGAGAGTACCTTGACGATAGTGGAATGTTTGAGCGTGGTGTGACTAGTGTCATTGGCTTCGGCCTTTGAGACATCTCCAACAATCACCCTAAACGAGAGAGAGAGAGAGATAGAGACATGAGTGAGAGAGAGAGAGAGAGAGAGAGAGGGAGGGAGGAAAGTACCAGACGTGAGACGACCTTGGTCTTGGACAGTTGGACGAGAGTTGAGAGACGTGAGAATTGAGATGACCTTGGAAAAAAGGAATAAAAGGGGCGGGAAGATTAGTAACCCTAATGATTAACAAGTTATAACTTATAACTTAAGCTATAAAAGGAAAAAAATAATTATAAACTCATAATGTAAATATATATTAATTGGAGTGGGTAAAATCTGATTACCCCACTATTAGGCATAGCGCGTGCCTAGGGCAGTTCACCACCACGAGAGGGTGAATAGCTCGGCACCACATAGGGAGTCCTTGAGCCCTGTGCCGAGCTGGTTAGACCATGAATAAGGTCATGATAACTAAAGTAAGTTAATATATCAGGATGCACTAGCTCGGCGTAAGAAATAGGGGGTGCCCTTGGTATGGCCGAGCTATACGGGCTACGTGTATAGCTTGAACAGCATTCTGTAATACATAGCTCGGCTCGGCGTGATGAGTTGAGCTATGTACGAGTTAGTCCGAGCTACGTGGAAGCACGGCACCGCCACGTATAGGCGGTGAAACATTCCAGAATCATCTAAGGCGGTTCCTTATAAGATAAGGAACAATCCCGTGAGATGGGGGATTAACGTTGGAAGTCCTAACGAGATTAGGAGTATGCCCCATATAGGAAAGAATCCTATATGGAAAGAAAGACCTCTGCTAGACGAGATCTAGCAGGATATGGAAGTTATCTCTTAATAGGAAAGTCCTGTTAGGAGAAGGATTCCTAAAGAGAATAGGAAACAGGGGGCACGAGATGCCTAAATTGATGAACATCTACACCTATAAATACAAGGCGATAACCATGACAAAAGGTACGCTGTAACACCCAGTTATACGCATTGTGTTCTTGGCTTGATTAGTAATCCAGTACTAACTTAAGCATCGGAGGGCCTTTGCCAATAGAGGCAAGGGTGCTCTAACCTATTCTTTGTCTTGCAGATTTAGGGTCGAGCCAAGCCTGCACGTGATACAGGCTAACGTGGAATTACACCCCCTACAATTGGCGCCGTCTGTGGGAAACGCTTACGAAAAGCTTTATTCCTTGAAAAAGGAACTCAACAATGGTGATTTCAGAACCTCTTCTGTGCACCCCAAGAAGGGAAGACGCGGAAGACAATGACGGAACCACCCTTGTGTACACTACGAGAAAGAATACAAGGGTGGACAAGGCTCCTGCAATTCTTAGGGCTCCGCAGAAGAAACCCGCTACCAGGAGGTTCAACATAGGACATATCCCTGAGATTCCAAAATTCAGGGATACACGCCTGATAAATTATGAGTCCCCAAGAACCAAGGAAGGGCGAAAGCACTCAAAGACTCCACCCAGAGACGGGGAAACCTCCAACCGACGTGAGCGGAGGAGGAGCCCCCCAAGGAAGGAGGAACGTAGACACACGAAGGACCGTGAAAGAGAGGATAGCCTCGATAGAAAAGAGCAAGAGGCAGAAGAACTGGCCCGTGAAGTCACTCGACGAGAGCGAGAGATTCAGGACCTAAAAAAGCAGCTCCAAGAAAAAGAGAAGGACCTACGCTCACGGACAAGATCCGTGCAGTACGAAAAGGATAGGAGTTATCGCTGTAACGATATCTCCCCTGACCGAGCAGTCTCTCCACGAAAAAGGAGAGAAAGAAGCGTTTCCGTTGAGAAGAAAGAAAGAAGAAAGCATGCCAGGGACAGATACGAGAGATCTGGTTCCAATGAGCATCACCCCGAACGGCACGAAAAAAGAAAGGAGTCCCACCGAGCTGATGGAGGCCCTAGAACTGCACGAGAAGCAGCTAAAGAAGCCCTAGGCCAAATCTCAAAGTCACCATTAGCCCACTGGATCCGAGCAGAAAAGACACCAAGCAGGGTGAAGCATTCAGCCTTTATCTCTTACGAAACCAGTACGGATCCGGTGGCCCACATTCAGCACTATCAACAGGCCATGTTCATGCATGAGCAGGATGATGCCCTGCTATGCAAGATGTTCCCCTCCAGCTTGGGGAAGGTGGCCCTGAGTTGGTACCACAAGCTCCCAGAAGGGTCTATCATATGTTGGGCACAACTGGCTGAGGAATTTACTGCTCGGTTCCTCACTAGCCGAGCGGCTCCAAAGACCTTTGATACACTGACCTCTATGAGACAGAGGGGCGAGGAGACTCTGCGGCAGTATTCCAAACGTTACTGGGAAACTTTCAACGAGATTGAAAATTGCAGTGAAGAGTATGCTCTGGCAACGTTTAAGACAAGTTTGCCCATACACAGTAAGCTACGAGAATCGCTTACCATGCGTCCAGTAAAAACAGTGGCCGAGCTTATGGAAAAGATCCAGGAGCATGCACGAGTAGAAGATGACATCCTGCAAGCTGGAGGGAAGATTGTGGCGGGACAATCCCAGCTTCCAGAAAAGAAAGCGTTGGAGTCAAAGGTGTACAGGAAGGAGTACGCAACAGGACGAAAGGATTTTACACAGCAAAGAAAGGATAGAGTTGATCCGGATCCAAAGTCATACTTCAGTGTCATGGCAACCTTTAACATCCCGACCTACAAAATGCTTTACAAGATTAAGAATGAACCATGGTTCAAGAGGCCTTCAAAGATGACAGGCAACCCAGAAAAGAGGAGGGCTACCAATCAGCACTGCAGCTATCACAGAGACTGGGGACACATGACTGAAGATTGTGTAGAATACAAGAAGTTCTTGGACGAGAAAGTGGCGGAGGGTCACCTCAAAGAATTTTTGGCTAAACATGATGCCGAGCTGATTGAAGAGATGGACTACGAGAAAGGTCCAAAGGGGACCATCCATATGATACATGGACTGGTGGCCCCATACACAAACAACGAGATCAGACACATTCAAAGAGTCAACGGACAAGCAAAGCAAGTCATGAAGCTCGGCATGAAGAGACCAAGAACTGAGGGAGTAATGGAGATCCCAATCACCTTCACCGATGACGATCTCGACGGGGTAGTGGTGCCCCATAACGATGCTTTGGTAATCACCCTACGAATAGGGGATTATGACGTGGAGAAAATCCTCGTGGATCAAGGGGCTAGTACAGAGATCATGTATTACCACACTTTCAAAAAGATGGGACTCCCAACGAGCTCATTACACAAATGTTTAGTCCCACTGGTCGGTTTCAGTGCGCAGACAGTATGGCCTATGGGAAAGGTCACATTGCCCGTCCGAGCTGGATCAGTAGTCCTAAAAACTGACTTCCTTGTGGTAGACATCCCTTCCTCCTATAACGTGATTATAGGAAGAACCTGGATGCACAAAATGAAGGCTGTCTCTTCAACTTACCACCAAAGGATCAAGTATCCTGGAGCAGATGGCATTGAGTGCATTAAAGGAAGCCAGAAGGTAGCCGACCTGTGCTTCAACATGGTAATAAGAAAATCTCCTAAGGCCGAACTGGTGCAGACAATCGAAGTACCAGATCAACCAACACTGGAGGACGTCGGGGGTGACCCTACCAAGAAGATGGTAGAAGGGTTGAAAAAGGTACAGCTTCAAGGAGATGATAAGGAGAGATACTTTTTGATCGGCGAAGCACTTGCCAAACAGGAAGAAGAAGATTTGGTGGCCTTTCTAAAGGACCACATCGATGTTTTTGCATGGACTCCTCAAGAGATGCCTGGGATAGACCCCAAGACAATCTGCCACCATCTGAATGTGGATCCACAGCACAAACCAGTTGTGCAGAAAGCACGAAGGTCGGCACCACAGCACGCAGACGCCGTGATCGAAGAAGTAGACCGGCTGCTCGAAGCGGATGCCATACGAGAAGTGAGCTATCCAGATTGGCTGGCTAACACTGTTGTTGTCAAGAAGAAGAACGGGAAGTGGAGGGTCTGTGTTGACTTCACTAGCCTTAATAAGGCATGCCCCAAAGACAGCTTTCCACTTCCTAGGATTGATCAACTAGTGGACGCCACCTCAGGCTATGAGAGGATGAGTTTTCTTGACGCATATCGAGGATACCATCAAATAGCTATGCATGAGCCAGATCAAGAGAAAACTTCTTTCATCTCACCAAGAGGGCTCTACTGCTACAAGGTTATGCCCTTTGGGCTAAGGAATGCTGGAGCAACCTACCAGAGGTTGGTCACAAAGATGTTCAAAGATCAGCTCGGCAAAACCATGGAGGTCTACATCGACGACATGGTGGTGAAAAGCAAGATAAAACCGGATCACCTTGCCGACCTGAAGGAAACTTTCAGCATTCTCAGAGAATACAAGTTAAAATTAAACGCCTCAAAGTGCGCCTTTGGAGTCGGCTCGGGTAAGTTCCTAGGGCACTTGGTGACTAGAGAGGGGATTGAGGCCAACCCCGATCGATCACGGCTTTGCAAGGTCTTCAAAGCCCAAAGACCACGAAAGAGGTCCAAAGGCTAACAGGATGGCAAAGGCTCTCAACCGTTTCATCGCAAGTCCTCAAACCGTTGTAGGCCATTCTTTCAACTTCAAAAGAAAAGAGAGAAGGATACGAGTGGGGAGCCGATCGAACAAGCATTCCAGAGCTGAAAGCTTACTTGTCATCACCACCCTTACTCTCTACTCCGTGTCGGGAGCGGTTGATACTATATCTAGCAAAGTGTGTCCGATCATGCTTTGTCGGCTCGGTCCTCCTACGAATAAAAGAGACAGAGCAATCTCCGGTCTACTTTGTGAGCAAAACGCTGTTAGATGCCGAGACACGTTACCTACCTCTGGAGAAGCTGGTGTACGCTCTCGTCATAGCTGCAAGAAAATTGCCACACTACTTTTTGCAGCATCCCATCACTGTGTTCACTGAATATCCACTAAGGGCCTTACTCAGGAAGGCAGACTTCTCGGACGGATATCCAAGTGGTCCATCGAGCTCACCAGCCGATTCGAGATTGATTATCAGCCCAGAACAGCAATTAAAGGGCAAATCTTAGCTGATTTTATAGCTGAGTTCGCCCCAACGGTGGCTCCACCACCACCAACTCTCCACGAGAAGGAGCAGATCAGTCCCACCGAGCAGCCAAATCTAGCGGCCGACCAGAAACCAGAAGAATGGAGGCTCTATGTGGACGGATCAGCCTGCAACAAAGGGTCAGGAGCAGGAGTGGTGTTATTCTCTCCGGAAGGACTGGTGCTGGAGCAAGCACTACGGCTGGGATTCAGTGCCACCAACAATGTGGCAGAATATGAAGCCTTGCTTGCAGGACTCAGGAGTGCCATGGAGCTCAAGGTCAGAACGTTAAGGGTATTTTGTGACTCACAACTAGTTGTTAATCAGCTTTCAGGGGAGTACGCCGCAAGGAGCGAAAAGATGGCTGCATACTCAGAAGTAGCCAAAGACTTGCTCGACAGATTTGACAGCGTCTACATCCAAAGAAATCGCTCGGGGACGAAATGCACATGCGGATTCACCGGCATGCTTGGGATCGGAAAACACAGAATACACGACGACGAGAGCATGTGGAATATCCGAACGAACCAAGCATTGGCCGAGCAGTTGAGATGATAATGGAGACAGAGTTTGGGCCAAGCTGGATGGACCCAATAATAGCATACCTACGAGATGGGACCTTGCCAGAGGACAAAAGGGAGGCTCACAAAATCAAAACCAAGACAGCACGATTCTGGCTCTCCCCAGAAGGTAAGCTTTATAAAAAGTCTTTTCTTGGACCATATCTATTATGTGTACATCCAGCTCTCGTTCAGAAGTTCCTCCACGAGATCCATGCTGGAACTTGTGGAGGGCACACTGGAGGAAGGTCCATAGCCCACCGAGCAATATCACAGGGATATTGGTGGCCTTATATGCAAGAAGATGCAAAAGCTTTCGTGAAAAAATGTGAGAAGTGTCAAAGGTATTCCCCTCTCATCCGAGCTCCGGCGGAGGATCTGCTACCTCTGACTAGCCCATGGCCATTTGCCCAGTGGGGGTTGGACATCGTGGGTCCTCTTCCCATGGCAACAGGGAAACGAAAATTCCTGCTCGTTGGCACTGACTACTTCACTAAGTGGATAGAGGGGGAAGCTTTGGCCAAGATCACAGAAGCCATGGTGGAGCGATTTGTTTGGAACAAAATCATCACACGATTTGGAGTACCATACTCCATTATCTCAGACAATGGGTCCCAGTTCGGCAAGAAGTTCAAAGCTTTCTGTGCACAGTACGGCGTCAGGAACTACTACTCAACTCCGGCTTACCCACAAAGCAATGGGCAAGCAGAAGCCTCAAACAAAACTATCCTGAAAAGCCTCAAAAAAAGGTTGGAGAAGAAGAAAGGAAAATGGCCGGACGAACTACCAGCCGTGCTCTGGGCATACAGGACCACCCCACGGCGATCTACGGGAGAGACGCCGTACTCCCTCGCTTATGGGACAGAGGCAGTGATACCATTAGAGTTCGGCCTGCCGACACTCCGCACCACTCTTGTGGAGTCAGGCGGCAATGACAATGCCTTGGCCGAGCAGCTCGATCTCGCCGAGGAGAAAAGGGAACGTGCCCTTATTACACTGGCAGCATACCAGGAGCAGCTACGAAGAAGCTACAATAAGAAAGTGCAGCCAAGAGAATTCAAAATCGGGGATCTAGTCCTGAGGAAAGTTTTGGCCAACACCAAAGTATCCACTGATGGGAAGCTTGGGCCAAACTGGGAGGGCCCATACAAGATTACAGGGACTGCTGGAATCGGAGCATATCGCTTGGCCGACCTGGACGGAGAGCCAGTACCACGGCCATGGAACGTCCAGAACCTGAGGAAGTTCTACCAGTAATATGTTTAATTTTAATTTTTTTTTTTTTTTTAGTTGAATGCAAGAAACTTGACATTTGTTTGGGATTACGAACAAAATCACCAACATAAGTGATCTAGATCCTTTATCTTTACTCCAAAGATGAATGAGGTTTCATTTACCTTCTTATTATGATATTTCTTAAATACGAACCAAAATTATCTCAAATTCAGATTCCTATTGGGGAGCAGAGAGTATGGATAAGTCCAACTGTATCAAGTCCAAGTATGAAGACACTTGGATATGCAACGAATATTGCAAACAAACTCTAAGTATGAACAAACTTAGAAACAAACTGCAAACAAACTTAGATATATTGCAAACAAACTCTAAGTATGAACAAACTTAGATATGCAACGAATATTGCAAACAAACTCTAAGTATGAACAAACTTAGATATGCAACGAATATTGCAAACAAACTCTAAATGAACAAACTTAGATATGCAACGAATATTGCAAACAAACTCTAAGTATGAACAAACTTAGATATGCAACGAATATTGCAAACAAACTCTAAGTACGAACAAACTTAGATATGCAACGAATATTGCAAACAAACTCTAAGTATGAACAAACTTAGATATGCAACGAACATTGCAATCAAATCTAAGTATGAACGAACTTAGATATGCAAATCAAATCTAAGTATGAACGCTTAGATATGCATATAAGATTTCTAAGGAATGAGAAGACCGAAACATGCAACGAAAACGCAAAAAAATACCATAGCATGCTAAAAAGCAAAAATTGTATCACACCACCACATATACGGCCAAACCAAGTCACGCAGGACCAATCATCAAAACAAAATAGTACGAAAGGTACGAGAAACCTAAAAAGTACGGGATTAAAACAGACACACGGCGCCGTTCAGACCACACAGGGCCAAACAGAATTGAGTGAAAACAAGCAAAGGCATTAAGCCTCTTCACTGAGTCTTGAAACATCGGTGGGCAAGGGTAGAATCAAGGTTACCTCCATCATTGCCCTCGGGCATCATTAGCTATGACTCCTCCTATAAGGGTTTGCTCCAGGAGAGGTTCGATTCGGCTTCGGTTTCGGAATGGGCCATTTCGGCAGACAATCCCGAGAGGCACCACGCCCATATCCATATCCGTCCGGTGAGGGGATGACTCGTCTACGCCAAGCTTGCTGAGGCATCTTCGCCGTGCCCATCTCCCAAACGGCATCTTTCACCGCCGCATCCGAGCCCTGTAGTTATCGGTGATCACCTCGACAAGGCCGTACGCCGCCTCGCTTTTGGCTTCCGCTGCGGCTAGCCGCTCCCCGAAGACCATGCTCGACCTCCTCCACTTCCCTACTCGATCACCATTTTGCCCCTTCAGCTCTTCCGTTTCAGCTCGGGCTTCTTTCAGGAGCTGAGAATATTCAGCATTCTCCTTATCAGCTCGGTCAGCTCTCTTCTGCTCCTTCCTCAGCTCTTTCTCGGCATCCTTGGCCCTCTCAAAGCCCACGGACGCCTTTTGCATGATCTACAAAGCAGGAAACAATACATAAGGAAGTACAAAAATCTAAGTACAACTAGAAAAGGACAAGGGGATTTCCTTTACCTTTGCACTCGATTGGAAAATCGCCTTCATGAGCACGTCATAAGAACTGCCCTTCTCTCTCTCCATGTCAAGTGGAAGAAGAGCAGCTCGGGACACGCCAAACGCCACCTCAGTGGAAGAGATCTTATCAATCATGTTGAGAGGCGTGCCGTCTGGTCGGGCCAGAGCAGGTTCCCAGGGTTGCACCAGAGGCGGCGAGTCGCATAGGGTCTGGCTTGAGCCTGAGCCTCCAGTCCTTCTCCTGAGAGTGGGAGGTTGGGCGTGCTCCGGACTCTCTCTCGGCCTCTTGTCCCTTGGGTTCTCCAGAGGAGGAGGAGGGGATGACGTCTGGGAAGGAGTGGCGACGCGAGCGGCTGGTGGAGCACGGGAAGCTCCGCCAAGGTTCAGTTCGTCGAGGAGATTGATCGGCTGACGAGGCATGTCTACCCGATCTGGAGAAGGGGAGTAGCCCGGCGAGTCGTCGGAATCTTCAAGAAAGGCGCCCCGTTCAGAAAGGGACCGAACAACTGCACGGTGGTCAAATTGTGATTCTTCTTCTTCCTCTGCTATCGTCCTCCCGGATGTACTGGCTTCCTGAAGGGGGATGGCAGTTGGGATCTCGGGGATATAGGCAAAGGTGACTTGCCGCTGAAGGACCTCAGGGGCTTGGGACCTGGATGATCTACCCCTAGCTCGGCCTCTGCGGGCACGGGTCCTCTCTTGGTCGATTGGTCGGCCTGTGGCGATCACAGAGAGAGGTGGCGGCCAGACGCGTCTGGTTCTGGGCTCTCCTTCTCTTCTAATGTTGCCCCAGTAGAACGGGGTGTAACCCAGCAACCGGTGAGCCGAACGGCCGAGCCCTACAGGGGTTGGTTCGAAGCCGTCGAACCAAAGGGCCTTGGCAATATCCTCACGGTGAAGCTTGCCGTGGATCAAGCGGCCCCCGTGGTTAAGATTATCCGCTGTAAAATAACACAATATAGAGGTGGTCAGCTATAGTTTAAGGAGATATAAAAAGAATAAACCAGCTCGGGAACGAGAATACTAACGAAGTCCGCCAGTAGTAGTAGGGCAGGCAGGGCCAATGATCCTCCCCTCGGCGTCCCTAGGCTGCCAGTTACCAGTGTGACTACGAGATAGTCATCTGCCTCTCCCTTTGAGGAGTTTGGTAGATCAGTGATGAGCTTCTGCTTGGGGTCCCTGGCTTTGAAATAGTAGTTTTTCTCGGCTGTAGGAACTACACTGTATAGGTAGTGTAAATCCCACCAGTCGAGGTTCAGGCCGAGCAGCCTGTTTAGGGCAAGAGTGCCCATGACTACCCTAACGAAATTGGGGCATAGCTGCATTGGGTTTAGTTGGCACCTAAAGCAGACCTCACGGAAAAAGGGATGTAGAGGAAACCTAAGGCCGCCCTCAACAATAAAGATCAAGGGGATATGAATTCTGTTTGCATTTTGACCATGTTCCCTCATATCGTCGCGATTGTCTAAACGGAATTGAACATCGGCGGGGATGTCGTAATCTCGACGGAATTCTGCTCTTTTCACGGGGGTACTAAGAAGGGCTCTATGTCTACCCATTTTTCTAAAATAAGGGTTTCACTGTTGAAACCCAGGGGAAGAAGTGGAAGATGAACAGGACAGAAAAATGAGAGAAATCAGAAAGAACGGGAAACGGAAGGGACACTTACGTGAAAAGATGGACCTAAGGATGACTCACTCCGACGATAATGGCGGGTGTTCTCCGACGAAGGCTGGAGAAAAATGGGCTTCTGTCGCAAAAAGCTTGAGTATCGTCAATGGCAAACGGACTTCTCCTTTCTCTCTCTTGCTTTCGCTTTCTTCTGATGAAATGAGAAATGGGAGAAGGGGAAGGGTTTTAGAGGGAGAATGATCATTATCTCGCCCAAAACCCCATAAAGTAGGGTGTGACGTACGAGAAACGTCACCCCAAATCGTCCTTTGGGCTTATCCAGCCCCCAACGGGTCACTTCACATTTAATGCGAAGGAGACCCTGTTCCCCACGTGAGGGGGAAGCGTGCAGGAGATACATCAGGAACCATTGAAGCTCTGCGCACTACTGATGAATGACAGTAGCAGCAGAGCTGGGGAGCAATTGGAGTGGGTAAAATCTGATTACCCCACTATTAGGCATAGCGCGTGCCTAGGGCAGTTCACCACGAGAGGGTGAATAGCTCGGCACCACATAGGGAGTCCGTGAGCCCTGTGCCGAGCTGGTTAGACCATGAATAAGGTCATGATAACTAAAGTAAGTTAATATATCAGGATGCACTAGCTCGGCGTAAGAAATAGGGGGTGCCCTTGGTATGGCCGAGCTATACGGGCTACGTGTATAGCTTGAACAGCATTCTGTAATACATAGCTCGGCTCGGCGTGATGAGTTGAGCTATGTACGAGTTAGTCCGAGCTACGTGGAAGCACGGCACCGCCACGTATAGGGCGGTGAAACATTCCAGAATCATCTAAGGCGGTTCCTTATAAGATAAGGAACAATCCCGTGAGATGGGGGATTAACGTTGGAAGTCCTAACGAGATTAGGAGTATGCCCCATATAGGAAAGAATCCTATATGGAAAGAAAGACCTCTGCTAGACGAGATCTAGCAGGATATGGAAGTTATCTCTTAATAGGAAAGTCCTGTTAGGAGAAGGATTCCTAAAGAGAATAGGAAACAGGGGGCACGAGATGCCCAAATTGATGAACATCTACACCTATAAATACAAGGCGATAACCATGACAAAAGGTACGCTGTAACACCCAGTTATACGCATTGTGTTCTTGGCTTGATTAGTAATCCAGTACTAACTTAAGCATCGGAGGGCCTTTGCCAATAGAGGCAAGGGTGCTCTAACCTATTCTTTGTCTTGCAGATTTAGGGTCGAGCCAAGCCTGCACGTGATACAGGCTAACGTGGAATTACACCCCCTACAATACCTATATATATATATATATATTGTGTGTGTGAATGGGGATGCGAGGAGGGGAGGGGAGGGGAACGGGGAGGGGCGAGGATCGGGGAGGGGAATGGGGATCGGGGAGGGGCGAGGATCGGGGAGGGGAACGGGGATCGGGGAGGGGATCGGGGAGGGGACTAACAATACCATCCCCTACCCGATCCCCAAATTTTTTTAAAAATAATCCCCATACCCTACCCGATCCCCAAAAAAATCCCCGAATCCCCTACCCATTCGGGGAGGGGATGGGTTGGATTGGGGTGGGTCGACCGAGATACCCATCCCTACTCAAAAGCTAATTTCATACCCGTGTGCTGGACTGGAAAATAGATTTCATCAGGGCATCATAGGAGCAGCCCTTCTCCCTTTCCAAGTCTGAAGGGAGCATTGCAGCTTGAGCAACACCATAAGCTACGTCAACGGATGAGACCTTATCGATCACAGTAAGAGGGGTCCCATTCGGATGCAAGGGCAGGAGCCCATGGCTGGATAAGCGGTGGAGAGTCAGTGGAAGTACGGCGTGAGTTAGCCTCCCCAGTCCTCCGCCTTTGAGGCGGAGGCTGAGTCTCTTGTGGACTATCCACTGGCCTCTTGTCCCGTTGTTGATGAATGTGAGTAGAGGCTGCAGTAGTGGTCGGATTAGCTGGAGCTGCTGGAGGAGCACGGGATGAACCACCACGAGAGGGTGGGAAGGCGAGGTTGAGCTCGTCCAGAAGGTTGATCGGCTGTATAGGCATGCCTCTTTCTGGAGAGGGCGAATAACCCGATGAATCTGAAAGCAGGGAGGATTGCTCGGCTAGAGAGGCTACAGCTGCACGGAGATCAATCCCTCCTCTCTCTTCCTCTTCCTCTTCTTCTTCTACAGCTCTACCAGACGTACTCGGCTCAGAGCCTCTTGTTGTGATAATGGGGATAGCAGTCGGGATCTCGGGGACGTGGGCAAACGTGATTTGCTGTTGTAGATCCCTTGGGGCCCGAGAGTTTCTAGTTCCTCTCCCAAAACAACCTCCGCGGGACCTGGTACTCCTCTGCTCAGCCGGTGCAAGGGGGCAACAAGTGGAGTTGTAGGGGGCCACGGATGTCTTGAGCGTGGTTCACCCACTCTCCTGATGCCGCCCCAGTAGGAGGGGGTGTAGTCGAGCAACAAGTGCGAAGCACGACCGAGACCCACGGGGGTTGGCTCGAACCCGTCAAAATAGAGAGCTAATGCTATCTCTTCACGATGAAGTCTTCCGTGGTTTAGGCAGCCACCGTGGTTTATGTTGCTTACTGTAAGAAAAGGGCACAGCACGGGAACAAATAAGTAAAAGATAAAGAAGAATATTTTCTTAAGGAAGTGTTTAGTAATAAAGAAAACAACAACAAGGGAAAGGGTACTAACGTGGTTGGCCCGGGGCTGTGAGTCAAGC
Source organism: Vaccinium myrtillus (assembly GCA_016920895.1). Lineage (NCBI taxonomy): Eukaryota > Viridiplantae > Streptophyta > Magnoliopsida > Ericales > Ericaceae > Vaccinium > Vaccinium myrtillus. Next base: position 18,842,015 of record CM029270.1, on the reverse strand, counting down.
GAAGCCGATAGTGTTCCCCTCGGCATCCCTGGACTCCCAGTTGCCAATGACTACCAGATAATCATCCCCTTCACCCTTCGAGGAATTGGGGAGATCTGTGATAAGCTTCTGCTCGCGGTCTCTGGCCTTGAAGTAGTAATTGTTGTCAGCGGTGGGGACTACACTATATAGGTAGTGTAAATCCCACCAGTCAAGGTGCAGGCCGAGCAGCCTGTTTAGGGCAACTATGCCCATAACTACCCTAACGAAATTAGGGCATAACTGCATAGGATTAAGTCTGCAGCTGTTACAGACTTCTCTGAAGAACGGGTGTAGGGGGAATCTAAGTCCACCCTCAACTATGAATATTAGGGGTATGTGAATTTTATCTTGGGATTGACCTTCCTCCCCAAAATTGTTACTTCCATTCAGTCGAAACTGATCGTCGTTTAGAATTTCATACTTCCTACGGAACTCTACTACTTTCTGGGCATTACTGAGAAGGGCTCTATGTTTTCTCATGGTTAGGGTCTCATTGTTGAAACCCAGGGTGGAAGATGATGAAGCAGAGAAAGAGAAGGACGGGTAAGGCTACGAAAATGGCGGTTCAAAAGAAAGAACTTACGTGAGACAGTAAAAGGGGATTCTCTGACGACGATGTAGGAAAGTTTCCGACGAAGAACGGGAGCGGGTTTAAGGTTTTTTGAAGCTCTGAAATGTCGCAAATGGCTTATGAAGAACTTCTCCCTTTCCCTCTCTCTCTTCTTTTTTTTTTCTCTGGTGGAGAAAATAAAGAGGGAAGAGGGAGGGATAGGGGTTTTAGGGGTTTGGAGGGAATGAAAATAATCATTATCCCGCCCGAAAACCCATAAAAGTGGGGCATGACGTGTGCAAAACGTCAACAAAATTGTCCTTTGGGCTTATCCGAGCCACCAATGGGTCACTTCGCATTTAATGCGAAAATAACCCTGCTCCCCACGTGAGGGGGAGGCGCGTAGCTAGGTGCATCAGAGACCGTTGAAGCTCTGCGCACTGCTGACGAGTGGCAGCAGTGGCAGAACTGGGGAGCAATTGGAGTGGGTAAAACCTGATTACCCTAGTAAAGGGCATAGCACATGCCTCGAATAATCACCATGGGAGGGTGAATAGCCCGGCACCACATAGGGGGTCCTTAAGCCCTGTGCCGAGCTGGTTCGGTCACGAATAAGGCCAGATTAATAAAAGTAAAACTAATAAGTCAGGATGCACTAGCTCGGCGCAAGACATAAAGGGATGCCCCTGATATGGCCGAGCTAGGTAGGCTACATGTGTAGCTTAAACAACATTCTGAAATACATAAATCAGCTCGGCATGATGAGTTGAGCTATGTATGGGTTACTCCGAGCTACGTGGAAGCACGACACCGTCACGAATAGGGTGGTGAGACATTCTAGAATATTCTTAAGCGGTTCCTTACGTGATAAGTGGCCATCCCGTAAATTGAGGGATTAACATGAGAAATCCTAATGAGATTAGGAGTACACCACATATGGGAAGAGTCTTATATGGAAAGGAAGACTGCTGCAAGACGAGATCTTGGAGGATTTGCACCTAATAGGGAAGTCCTATTAGGTAAAGGATTCCTAAGGCAAATAGGAAACAAGGGCAACGAGATGCCCTAACCAAACAAGCTATCTACACTTATAAATATAGCGCTACGCCCATGAAGAAAGGTACACTGTGAAAACCCATTCATACGCATTGTTCTTTGCTTAATTAGTAATCCAGTACTAACTTAAGCATCGGAGAGCCTTTGCCGACGAGAGGCAAAGGTACTCTAACCCTTGTCTGTCTTGCAGATCTAGGGTTCCGACGAGGAAGCACGTGATCAAGACCTTACGTGAATTTTATCCCCGTACAAAATAAACAATAAACGAATCGACGAGTTTTCCTAACTCGTGAAATGTTAAACAAATAACACACGAATGAATGAGTTTTCCTGGCTCGTAATCTTGGTGTGGTGGATGTTATCTGATTGGTGAGTGTTAGTCCGAACGTTTGGAGGATTTAATCTGGGTGATGAATGCAACCTGTGAGTGTCGTGTAAGTTGGGTTCACTGATTATAACATGATCTTGGGCGATTCTGTGTGTGTATGTATCATTGAGTTGTTTGGAGAAAATTCAAAATCTGGGTGGGTGATTTCTTGGTGGTGAATGATAATCTGGGTGGTAGGAGGATGTAATTTGGGTGATTGGTGGTTGGATGAAGAATTCTGGGAGGTATTCATGGATTATATTGCAGCTGTAATGGAGGATTATGGTGCATAATGCACTGCTTGCTGATTAATCTTATCAAGTCTGATTGTTCCATGAGGTATCGAGGTAATATGAACGGCTGGACATTTCTCCTGTGACTGTTGCTGCCCAAGATGCAGTCCCTAACCCATGTGGCGATACATGAGGCTTGTTTTAGTTTATTTTTCTTATGTTTTACAGTGCTGATTTATCTCTTGGTAGTTTGGGGGTACTCTGTATTGCTCTTATACTTCCGCGGATGTCAAGCACACGGAAAACTTTTGTCCCCAGATTTTAAGAACATGGAAATTTTAAGAGCCGGTAGTTTACGTGTAATGTTTTGCCGTTTTGGACGTGTAATGTTTTGCCATTTTTATCACGTAACATAATCCCAGAAAAGTACTCCAGTAGAATTCCTAGAATTCTGCCTCGTCCAAGTTGAGAGAGATCTAGAGAGAGTCCCGATATTGTAGCCTTGGGATTGGGATACATCCATCCCGTGAATGGAAAGAGAAAAACACATCCACCTGGTCTCTCTCGTAAGAACACGTCAATCGGCTTTGAACGAAACGTGTCCTACATGCAATAAAATAAGCCATATAATGATCATACATGTGCACTATACATTTACAAAATTCCCATTCAAAACCCCGGAACTAAAATAGTGTACTGAATAGATCGATCGGAGAGGTAATTAAACCAAAAAAAAAAACAAGTGAGAATGGCTCAGGCAATGTTGACGAGGAGTCCACAAGGTGATTGTAATGGTGATGAACAAGGTGCGCAGAAGTTGAGGCTGCTGAGTGGGCACACCATGCCAGCCGTTGGATTAGGCACTTGGAGGTCTGGTTCTCAAGCCACCAACTCTGTCTTCACCGCCATCGTTGAGGTACCCTCTTCACTAAATTCACCTCCTGTGTTCCACTTATTGGCACTCCTAGGTCAGATCAATGTATGATGAGCGAGAGCTTGAAAGTATGTTCGGAAAATTGGGCTAGAGGCTAATGCGCTCTTGCCCCAGTCTACATGTTGTTGCAATCTATTGACATGAAAATGTTAAAGCGAGCTAGCTAGAAGTCTAAAAATGAATAAAAATACCCCATTTCTCTTCTCTCTGTCTCGCGCCTGTCTCTGTCGTTCAACATAACAAGAAAAGGAGTGGACAGATTGGGCTCCATTACCAGTTTACCACACCTGAATTGCTAGTGTGCAGTACTGTTGCCGTCAGTGGCGGAAATAGGATTACGAATTTAACCTAGCTAGTTTGCGGGACCAATCTTCAGTAATTTTAAGAAAAAATCCAAAAGTGTACTATAAATAGGAAGAAAATTGGTAGGAGTACACCCCGTCCGCCCCTGGTGTAGAATCAAGTTAGCAGTGAAACTGGGCCTCATCAGAAAACAGAAATGCTAGAGTCCCCAGAAAAGGTTCCTATCTAATACCTCGAACAATGAACGCACCACCAGGTGGTCCTCTCTCTCCGTCACCCCCTCAGCCCCTCTCTCTCTCTTTCCAATTCCCAAACGGTAAACACAATACTCTCCCTCAGAATCCAAATTTTCAACTGTTGGAAAATCTCTGCAACAAAAATAGAAACACAAACACGTACAACTAGGAGGGAGGGACAGAGAGAGAAATATGTTTCTTCAACTCCTAACAAAAAAAAAAAATCAATCAATAAACGAAACAAAAATTACTATTAGGGACAGGGAGAGAAATATATTTCATCAACTCCTAAGGAAAAAAATCAACCGATAAAGGAAAGAAAAATTATTTCCGATTTTGAGAAAATTTGATACTAATTTGTTTCATTTTCCTATCTACCAATTTTTGCCTCGCCCAAGTTGCAAATACAGATGCAAAATCTGAAACATATTTTGAGTAATAAAGATAGTTTTTCTTTAACTCTTGGAATTACATGTCACTTTCTCTCCATCTCAATAGTGTAGGTGCTACTAAAGACACTTTCCAAAGGCAAGTGATTTTCACACCCCATTTTTTGATAAACAAATATCTTTTATCTGTTGATTTTTTTAAATATATGAATAATTGATTAGCACAGGTACCCTTGTCTGGGATCCGGGGTGGGTGTTATGCGATAGGTGTTGTGCGCCGTGTTGTGCGGCAAAACTACGTCATTTTGCTTGATTTTTGTGCACACTTCCAAAGCTTCCAAGGGCCTTGTTTGGAGGAAGAAAAAACCATTACAAAGTGCCTAAACCCAAAATGCCTAAACCCTAAACCTGAAGTGCCTAAACCCAAAGTGCCTAAATCCAAGTGCCAAAACCCACTATACCCTACCCCCAAAGAGCCTAAATCCCCTAAAATTGAACTTCAAAATTAAACTCCACACTTAACTCTCCAAACAGGGCCCTTGGATATACTAAGAAAATGAGCAAAACGACGTAGTTTTGTAGCACAACACGGCGCACAACGCCTCCCCCGAATTCCCTTGTCTGTTACTCCCTCCGTCCCAAATTGTTGTGTCTATTTCCTTTTTGGAACCTCTAAAAAAAATTGTCTATGTTTCATAATCTATAATGTTTTTTTATGATTTTGAAATCGTTGTTTAACAAAATTAATTGAAATCTATCAAAAAATATCCATATTGAATATAAAAAATATTATAAATTAAAAAAATTGGGACGGAGGGAGTATTTTTTAGGAAATATACCAAAGATTGAATAGCATAGATACCCTTATCTGTTGATTTTTTTAGGGAATATACAAAAAGCACATATACCTTCATATATTGATTTTTTAAATTGGAAAAAAATTGATTAGCACAATTCTCTTATTTGTTGATTTTTTAGGGAATATAAAAAGGATTGATAAATACATATACCCTTACCTGTTAATGGTTTTAGGGAATATACAAAGAATTGAATGATTAGCACAGACACCCTTATCATTTGAGTAGCACATGTACAATTATCTGTTGATTTTTTTTAGGAAATATTCAAACAATTGATTAACACATATCTATTGAAGCACAACGGACAAATTAGAGGGCAAACAAATTCAACTGTGAGTATGAGACATTCTCTAAACAAATATCAGATGGACATCAATAATTTATGTGGAATGGACTCTACAATCTAACATCAGTAAACCCACAACTAAAATAGGTGAATGAAAGATAAGATGAAACACAACGTTATTGATCTCAGTAAGAAAACAAACAAGCTCGAGACATATCAGAAGTTCTCAAATCGAAATCAACTCCAAAAACTACCAAAAAATAAAAGTAATTCAAAGATCACGTACAATGACTTCCTCGACCAAATCCTATCCTCCAGTTGGTTGGACATCGCCGGAGCAACCACCCCTAAGTTCCCCTGGAACCGTTCGCCGACCCTGATCAAATTGCCTAAATGATCATTTTTATTTTGAGAAGTACCTGTCGATGGCTTTGGTGTTGAAGCTCCAGCAATAGCATGGTGGTGTCAAAGTAAGATTATCAAGGTCAAAAACAAAAACAGAGAGAAAATGAAACGGTGGAAAAAGTTATCAAGGCTTACCCATGATCTTAGAGATACCGCAGAGAGTGAAAATGGAAGTAAAGTGACGATGGGTGAGTGAGATTGAGAGATAGGAGAGTGGAGGGAGTGAGGAAGTGAGAGCAAGGTTTATTAGAGAGAAGCTGAAGGGGGATTGGTTGTGGGGGTAGACAGAGAAGGGAGAGAAACTAGTGTGTTCCGACTTGGAATGGCCACGACTCCACAGGGTTGGTCAATTTGAGGGTATTTTTGTAAAGCGGAACTCAAATGTCCTGTGCTGGTAAAGAAAATTTACATTTGCTAATTATGGCATAGACCCTTATATAATATGTCCTCCTCGCCTATTGTCCCTTTGTGTTTTGAAAAACATTTATAAATTACTACTAAATATGAGACCCAAGCTTCATTGATAATATAGTTCAGGGATGATTTTAACTATTGTCTATTGAGAAATTAGTTTCGGTTAACCCATCAAAGCTATCGACAAGTGATTTTAGTTTAGCTCATCATAGCTAGGTCTTGGTAGCTTTCCTCACGTGGTCAAGTATTCAGTCAATTCCACCAGACACCCCTGCCCATTGTGCCCCAAGGCACAATAGGTTGATGTTTTCTCTTCATTTATTGAAGGAAAACATGATTCTGGTACCAAGTTTCATGTTGTCGATGTCCCGATTAACTTGATTTTTCTCAGAGATGTTATATGCATCGAGAGTTCTACAAAATGAATGGTTTGGAGCCCGTTTCAAGACAAGGCCCAAATAGGAGGGCACAACAAGATCCTTCTCCAATTCCATCACCTCCTTTAGTGGCCGTATTGCATGGAGAGTATTAAACTCTATCCACACATCCTTCAACTAACCCACTAAAACTTCGTTGATCTATAATCTACAAGTTATTCCACCAATTGATTTAGGCTATAGGTGAGACCCTTCAACAAATTCAGGACATTTTTTTTAGAGAGACGAATCTGTTTCAGAGAGCCATGCCAAACCTGATCACTAGGGGTTGTTCCAATTTCCCTAACTTATTGCTTATTGGTTTATATTCAAAATAGAATTATCCGCAATGTTGAATTTTTTTTTTTTACAATTAAATCTTATGTCACCAAAGAAAACCCTATTCTTCATATTTTTAGTTTGATATTTATTGGCCCCCCAGGACAGGATTATGGGGATAAAAGCATTTATTGTTAAGCTCCTTAACCAAAAGAAAAGACCCAGTTTTCAGATTTATTACCGAAATGGGCTTATCTCGGGCCAAATAAGCCAATAAATTAGTGAAATTGGAACAATCCCTAAAACAGCTCAAAATGAGCCTACATCAAGCTAACTGCACGGTCGTAGAGAGACCAACCATTATCACTCCACCACCCAGGTAACGAAGTGCATATTAGGAGGAATCTATATTTATAGAATTATGGAATACCGCTTTCGGCCGTTGTATTGTAAATATATGAAGCTTGAGGATAAACTAAAAGTGGTAAACTAATACGTCTATATAAGCATAACGATAATTGTATTAGTTGTGAGCTTTCACTTATTGATGACCATTGGCGGAGCTGCTAAAGGTCTGGGCAGCTCTGGGTGGGGCCATAGCCAACCCCCATATTCCAGTCTTTTTTTTTTCTTCTAAATATAGACTATATAGTTTCAATTGAAATATCTTATTAAAATCTCACAGTAGTTTTGTTTTCTACAGTATGTGACTTACCACTATCTCTTTAATGTGTGTTTTTGCGCTATCTAGTTTCCTTTTTTATGTATGCTTATTGAGTAAGGAATACAAAAGTTTTTTAGGAAGAAACTTTTTTGCAACCCCCGGCGTGCGGCCGAAACCTATAAGCTAGCTCTGCCACTACTGATGACCACTATTTCTTGAGTTAATCTTTGGTGGATAGAAGAAGATTTATACTTATTGGCCATAGGTCAGTAAACTTTTTGGCACATATATAAATTGGAAAATTTAATAACGTGCGTTATACCAATCTAGATCAATTGGACCGAACAATACCGCCCAAACATGCAGTGGGGGCTCTAGAAATTCATAGAATGGTGCTTATAAACACTTACACTTTACTACTTTTAGAAACAATAGCTATATATAAACAAAAAATATCTATTAATATCGACAATGCCACCCAGAAACAGCAAAGTACAAAAGATATTGCAATTACCTTCGACGGGATTTCAAGTTTTGAAACCATTGCATAATAGACTCATTATTAACGGTATCAAATACACCACTCTCAATATAAGTATACAAGCAATCATTCATCCACTAGTACCGTTCGAGTGCATAGATTGCTCTTTATGCAATTCATTGCAGAAGAACTTGTTTCAACTGTTGTAATGGCGACATGAAGAGTCAATACGATTTTCTGACCAAGAGAAGACCGGATTTTCTTTTCTCTTTCTTTTTTTTCTTTTTTTTTTTTGTTAGCTTATTTTATCTAACTGTGGATTGTAATTGGGTTGTTCAAATTAGCTTGATTTGTAGGCAGGTTTGTTGGGCTGGCTGTTCAAGAGTACTAGAGTTGGGTATTAAAAAAGGGCTAGTATAAAATTACTACATGCATTATAGATTTTAGTGTGTCAATTGACCACTTAGGCTTGTTTGGGAAGCCGCCGCTCAAAAAATGTAAAGCTCATTTTTGTTTTCGCTCTTCTTCTTGGCTCTATCATAGGACCATGAGAAACGTTAAGACCCAATGGGTATCAACGAGCTAGACTTGGTGTAAAAGCTCATGTTAATAGGAACTTTTGGGTGTTTAAATTTCTCTGAGGCCTAGTAACCCACTGATGTGGGACTATCCTTTCCCGGCGCTGCATTTGTACGCAATCTCGTAGATGTAAGCTATATGAGGAAATGAAGAAGGTATGTAATTGGTAAATCAATAGCCTTGATCATAACAAACTGATATATGCTTCTGTGTGTCTCTTTGCACTAGAGAATAAAATAGAGCTTATAAAAAGCACAATATGGATTCCGTATGCCAATTCATTTCTATCCACACAACGCTTATCGAAACATAAGAATCTCAAAGTTCATGTGTACCCCTATGTTGTTTAGACTCGTGTGTTATTGATACACCCACACAGCATAGGAATTGCTTTGGGAAGTGCAAGTTGCCATTTTTTGGCAAAATATCGAACCAAGGGATTCCGTATTGCTAATTCCCATGACTTTTTTCCATGGCTATGCAGGCTGGTTACCGACACGTTGATACGGCTTGGGAGTATGGAATTCAGGAAGAGGTCCCATATCACCTCCCATTATGCTCCTACTTTTACTATCAAATAGACATATAAGAACACAATCATGTGTTTTGACCTGATCTTCATAGATGAATGATAGTTTCAACGCCTTCCTCTTGCTTTTGCTTTTAGGTAGGGGATGGGATTAAGGCAGCTATGCATGCAGGAGTGGAAAGAGAGGATCTCTTCATCACATCTAAGTTATGGTGAGAATATTTGTATGACCTCAAGAGTTCCCAAAATGCATGGAATCTATGCACAAGAGAGGGTATAATTACTATATAATGCTCTCACGGGTGTAGGTCCACAGTTCTGTGGCAGCACCCTTTGTGACTTTTGAAAAAAGGCGTGTAGTTTTCTATGAAATTCTTTATGCCTGGGCTTTTTTTGTTGATTCCAAGAAGGATTGTAAATATTTTCTCCTGTTCACAAAGAAAAAAAAAGGAGGATTGTAAAATGTGGTATCGACTGATTTGACTAGTACCACAATCCAGGCTTCGAATTTTGTTCAAGTGCAAGCAAAAGCCATGAATTTATGAATACTTGTGCTGAGGAACATTGCTATTCCAAATTCAATGTTTGTAAAGTTTTTTAACCACTAATTCCAAAGCTTTGGAGTCAAAGAAATTTAGAGCAAAGCTACCGCAGGGTTCATGTTGCCCCAGTGCATTTTTTGTGTAGTGGTGCATGCATTAGGTATATTGGGCCATATACCTAATGGCCCAATGATTCATTACATATCAATCGGTACCTTGAAATTCATTACATATCCAGCCCACACAATCACAATGATTTGGAATCTGAATTTCTAGTCTTTACATACTATAAAGTCTAGCATGCAAATCAAGATGTAGAGAATCGTTTTCATGGTTTTGTGGTCGTGAATGTAGGTGCACTGAATTGTCTCCACAGAGTGTTCGGCCAGCTTTGATGAATACTCTCCGCGAGTTGCAACTCGATTACCTCGATCTCTATCTGGTGTTAATTGTTAAACCTTGCCCTTGTTTTAGATTCTATAACATGTGTATTTCTTAAGTACCTAACATTCTTTATTTTGAGTTAAAAGATTCACTGGCCATTCCGTTTAGAAGACGGAAGCAGCAGGCCTCCAAAGGCAGGGGAAGTCTCGGACTTTGACATGGAAGGGGTTTGGAGAGAAATGGAGAAGCTTGTCAAGGATAAACTGGTTAGGGACATTGGTGTTTGCAATTTTACGCAGAAGAAGCTCAATAAGCAACTCCGTATTGCCCAAACAATTCCTTCTGTGTGCCAAGTGAGTTTGAACTGTTTGAATGCTTTCTTTGTATATTTTTACTTTTTAAGTGCAGAGCCAGGATATGAAAACTACTCCCTCCGTCACATTTTCACAATCCTTTTTGGGGATTCCAACTTTTTAAGGGACCATAATGATTTCTCCAAAAAGTATTTCACTTTCCAAATATGCTCTCTGATTTTTTGAAATTTGATTGATGGAAATAGTACTAGTTCTATCAAAACAAAAGGGCAAGGGCAAGAGTGGTATTTTATCAAGTTTCTATTAATATTTTTGGAAAGTGGACATCCATTTTGGAAGGGACTATCAAAATGGGATGGAGGGAGTAAATTGTTATGTTTGGGGTATGTTCGGAATTTTCAGAATCATTTACCACTGATACGGAGATAAGTCATAGTAAACATCAAATTTAGCTTCCAAGTGCCTTTATTATTGCTTCTATTTTGTATCTAAGCTTTGCTATGCTTTCCTTGATTTAAGCTTGGATGGTCTCCATCCTTGCTTATTTAGCAAACTTGTACAGTTTTTTTTTTATGCTCATCATATCTACCATGAAAAGAGGAAATCTCTTTGAATTGCTGCTCTTTATGAATCTATCATCCGAATAGTATTTTATAGAGGACGGCAATCTTTATCATCTGATCTTTTGATCTCAGATGGAGATGCATCCTGGATGGAGGAATGATAAAATGCTAGAGTTATGCAAAAAGAATGGCATCATTGTAACTGTAAGATCATACAACTACCACCCTCTGTCCTAGTTACGACTAAGCAGATGTGGGCTTTCATTCTTAGTATAATCTTTTATTGCCTTACAAGTAAGTGGTAATGTTTGGTTCTTACATTACCGGTTTGTTATGTTCACGGAATATTCAGGCGTACTCCCCGTTGGGTTCGCAAGGGGGCGATCGTGATCTTATCCATCATCCAACGGTAGAGAGGGTAGCAAAGAAGCTGAACAAGAGCCCAGGGCAAGTGCTTGTGAGGTGGGCTATACAAAGAGGGACTAGTGTTATTCCAAAATCAACCAACCCTGAAAGGATTAAGGAGAACATGGATGTCTTTGGATGGGAAATTCCAATGGAAGACTTCGAAGCCATTTGTAGCATTCCAGATCAGGTACATTAATTTGTCTTATTTGGGTTAGTCATCTATTGTTGCCATTTTCAATATGTTGCATTATGGGTGCAGAAACGAGTTTTGGAGGGTGAAAATATGTTTGTGAACAAGACAGATGGGCCTTTTAAGAGCATTGCAGACCTGTGGGATCACGAAGACTAATTGTTCTCAGTGATAGTGTTACTTATTCCCCCTTTGATGAAGTGATCTGTTTGTTACTTTTAATTGTTTCGAGTTGTGAAAGTTTGTGTTCTCATAGAGCTTTTATACTACATGTTACAATGTGAATATTGTTGGGATTTTTCCCAAGTTAAATGTGGACTTTGGAAAATAGAAAAGAAAAAGAAATTGACAATAGTTTTGCATTGGAATGAGAACTTCGGTGGAGTAATAAATTAGTTTGGTGATGCATTGGGTTACCAAGAATTGAAGAGGAATTTTGGTTTGGTTTTTAAATGCCGGCTGTGGAGTTCCAAGGCATTTTATTGGCAATTTGTTCCAAGGCAGTTTGGTGGGAATTCAAAATGTCATTAGTGCTCTTTTGTTCTGCCATGCCAAGTATTTAAATGGCTTGCATGTGTGCAGTATGTGTGCGTGAGAAACAAGAGAAGAAAAAGACTACGGCTGTGTATGTGTCGTGTGTGTGAGAAGTAGTGGAGAGAGAAAATTGTATGTGTGAGCAAGAGAGAGTTGTGTGTGAGTGTGAGAGTATCTCCTCCATTGTAAATCTCTTGTTATAGTGAAAAGTGTTCTCTCTCCCGTGGACGTACCCGATTTTGGGGAACCACGTAAAATCCTTTGTGTTCTTTGTTTCGGTTTATTTGTGCGTGTTGGTGTGTTGTTTGATCGATCATAACAAGTGGTATCAGAGCTACGGTATGGCGGGAAGCTACGGTATGGCGGGAAAAAGCACCGGGTTTGCTATCGAGCTTTTCAACGGCCACAATGATTTTACTCTTTGGCAACAAAGGGTGAAGAACATGTTGACAAGAGAAGGTTTGGCGAAGACACTCAAGAAAAAATCGGAATAGCCGGAGGATGTGACGGATGCTAAATGGGAGGAGATGAGAGAGCTTGCAAATAGCACAATCCAATTGTATCTCGGGAATAGCACTCTCCGGGAAGTCATCAATGAAACGGATCCGGCGGAACTTTGGGCAAAGTTGGAGAGTCGGTACAAGTCGAAGTCTTTAACGAATCGATTGTCGTTAAAGAAACAATTGTATGGGTTAAATATGTCCGAAGGAGGAAACTTTAATGAGCATTTGGATGAGTTCAATCGGCTACTAACGGAGTTGGATGCCATTGGTGCAAAGATCGAAGAGGAAGATAAAGCGATACTCTTGTTGGTTTCATTGCCGCCGCCGTATGAGCATCTTCGGACTACTTTGATGTATGGAAAGGATACACTCAAGCTTGATGAGGTTATTGCTACTCTCCTATCCCATGAGTCGATGCGGAGGAAGGAGAGCGTAAGTTTTTCGGAGGAGCGTGTTGTGGTTGCATCCAATGGTGGTCAAGATCGGGGTAGAAAAATCGAGAGGCAAGGTGGATCGAATTGGAGGGCTCGTTCACAATCAAGGGGGCGTTCACACTCGCGAGGTGGTGAGTCTCGATGGGTTGATAATAGGAAATGTTATTTTTGTGAAGAAGAGGGACACATAATGAAGTTTTGTCCAAAACTCAAAGCAAAGATTGAGAAGGAGAAAGGGAAGGAAAATTCCGAAGCGGCGGTGGTTGAGAATTTTGTCAAAGATGATGGTGATTTGCTTACGGTAACTTCCGAAGGTATGGATCATTTTGATTGGGTTATGGATTCCGGTTGTTCTTTTCATATGTGTTCAAATAGAAATTATTTTTACTCGTATGAGACTTGTGATAAAAGTAATGTGAGGATGGCGAACAACACGGTGAATAAGGTTATTGGCATGGGTACGGTATGATTCCGGATGGCCGATGGAAGATTTGTGAGATTGACCGGAGTCCGACATGTTCCGGGATTAAGGAAAAATTTGATTTCATTGGGAATGTTACATTCCAATGGTTGTCGGTTTGCATCAAGTGATGGAGTTCTTGAGGTGTTTAAAAATGAGAAAGTGGTGTTGCAAGGGAAATTATTGGGAAATTTGTATAAGCTCCAAGGTCGCGTTGATGTGAGGCGTACAAATGTTGGGTACCAAGCAAGCAAAAATTATGGGCGTCGAATTATAAAAGTGTGGCGTGTAAAGGCGAAAGCAAATGAATCTCTATGTGTGGAGAACAAGATGGAAAAAGAGGTAGCTCAAGTGATGGTGTTTGAAAAAGTTGATGAAGAAAAATTGAGCACAAGAAAAAGGGTCACTTTCGCACCAAATTTGGTTTCGGATGTTTTCGGTTAGGCACTCGGGCGAGGGGGTGCGAGGTGCCCGAGCAAGGGGTGCATTTCACTTGGGAAAAGGGGGTGTTTGTTGGGATTTTCCCAAGTTAAATGTGGACTTTGGAAAATAGAAAAGAAAAAGAAATTGACAATAGTTTTGCATTGGAATGAGAACTTCGGTGGAGTAATAAATTAGTTTGGTGATGCATTGGGTTACCAAGAATTGAAGAGGAATTTTGGTTTGGTTTTTAAATGCCGGCTGTGGAGTTCCAAGGCATTTTATTGGCAATTTGTTCCAAGGCAGTTTGGTGGGAATTCAAAATGTCATTAGTGCTCTTTTGTTCTGCCATGCCAAGTATTTAAATGGCTTGCATGTGTGCAGTATGTGTGCGTGAGAAACAAGAGAAGAAAAAGACTATGGCTGTGTATGTGTCGTGTGTGTGAGAAGTAGTGGAGAGAGAAAATTGTATGTGTGAGCAAGAGAGAGTTGTGTGTGAGTGTGAGAGTATCTCCTCCATTGTAAATCTCTTGTTATAGTGAAAAGTGTTCTCTCTCCCGTGGACGTACCCGATTTTGGGGAACCACGTAAAATCCTTTGTGTTCTTTGTTTCGGTTTATTTGTGAGTGTTGGTGTGTTGTTTGATCGATCATAACAAATATTGGCATGAAAATCTTTTGTTTTTAGGTGGTGTTACTTATCCATTCAATTGCTGGTAGAGTCTGAAGGGTGGAATGTCAAACTTTGAATTCGAATTAAAATCTTTCATAGTGTGATACTGGTGAATAAAGCGCGTTCAAATAAAAATCTTTCACTGTACGATGGTTATGAAGAAATTGCGCCCTTGTGATGTTTAGATTTTAAACTCTCGACACTTGACAGATTTTCACCTTCTTGTCCTCAAAGAGAAGAAACAAGGAGCATAAGGAGAAGAATGTAATCCAAAACCTAGGAATCCACTATTATCACCACTGAGAACTTGCTATTATTTTCTCTTTCAACAACGTACAAATTTTACAGAAGCCAGTCATTTTGGCCAATGGGAAAAAATGACCTATAATGGGTTCAAAGAGAACAAGAAATCACATTAAAGTCCCTAGTCCTTGAAATCATTTGTCATTCTCCGGCGACCAAGACCATGACTCAAAGATCGAGTAAGCCCCGTTACAGTATTCCGAAGAGGGCTTGCTCCGATTTCGCAATTTATTACAGTGTCAAGTCCGTCATCACTCTCTATGGTCTTGAAGTGAGGAACAACTCCAACCTCTGAGTAACTTTTACCCGATCGACTTGCTTCGGACATGGATTTGGTTAACAAAGGTCGTTGGTTTTTGAGAAACAAGCACACGACAGCACAATCGTCGACCCTGGAATTTGGATACTTACGCCTCCAGGCTTTTACAGCACGATCTACCAAGAGTCTAGCTGCTGTGGATCTTTTCCTTGCTGAAGCGACAATCTCTGCAACCTCATCGTTTGATAGAACATCCCATATCTACAAACAAAAAAGCCAAATGCTTTATCTTGAGAAGTTGATATTATAGAGCTGAGAGCCCAAATAATTTTGCTTCATCTTGAGAGGCCAAAATAATTTCATGTCCAGATTAATCACAATTTCAGCGCCGTAGTTATTTGGGCTACATGCCTACATTCCTTGTGAGTACTCACATGGAATTGCTGCGCGAAGGTATTCCAAGGCCAAATTTACAGCATATATATACATATTCTTTTTTGATAACCGGACGTCCAGACCAGCTTACTCGACTAATTTAGGAACCCTGGAGGTAACAACCGGGCATAACCCTTAGTGATCCTAAGAGTTTGCTCGCAATAGGAGTCCAACCTAAGACCTTAGGTGGGGGCAAACCCTTAAGTCCCAAAGCAAGACCACTTTGCCAACCACTTGCGGTTACAACATACATATTTTACATTGATAAATCTATGGGTACTGAAGGGGAAGGGTACCAAAAAATGTACAACAGCATGCAGGGCTCACTTTTGGATCCCACACCAAAAAAAAATTTGGAGGTCCATGCAAAAATTCAGCTCAATTGGATATATGTAGCAAAGAACTTCTAGACCATGCTCGTACCATCTTTTAGACCATGCTCCTACCATCTTTTAGAGGAAGTCAAGAAAATTATCCAAGTAGACCAACTACGTCTGTGTCTTTTTGTTCTGTTAACCCAAACCATATTTACACCTAAAAGAACGGAATAATATGATTGAATAACGCTTGGTTTATTATTCTTACCCCATCAGTTGCTAAAACCACAAACTCATCACTGTCTGTGAGCCTCCTGTAAGAAACTTCAGGTATTGAGATCAGGCCAAAATCTTTCAAGCAAAAGTCTCCGAAAGCCCTTGCCATTGCTAGACCAGGGCAATTCTGCTCAGGCATCCACATTCGGAACACTTCTGGTTCTTCATCCATTGCAAATACTCTGCCCTCACAGTTCTTAATTCTTTCCGCTTCCTCTGGAAATATAGTTATGTACAGAAATCAGAACTAATTTCATTAACAACAAAAGATCACGAAAGACCATAAGGTATACGTTGTTGGTAGAATGCCAACGTCCATGGGGAGGGGGAAAAAATCCACTTCAAGGATAACCATTCTTTTTTGTCACAAAGTAATGCTCCCTTCTCTAAAACACAACAAAAATCACCAGAACTTAGGGACGGGTTCTTCAAGAACCCTTATAGTAGTTGTGATAGCATAGTAAATAGAAAAACAGCTCAAAACATACATGATGATAGGTTTTCGGCTTTTAAATTTTATGATAAGAGATTGAAACTTACTTGGAAGATTTGGTTTTAAGTCGATCGTGAGTTGGACAGAAACAAGTTGATCATCGTCCCCTCTACTATAAAGAACTGCGCGTGAATCCCCCAAGTTTGCAATCACCATATGATCTCGCTGCAAATTCAATGAACAAAGATCACCTTCTAATTAACTATGTACTATTTTAACATATAAATAGGCTCCTGATCCAAATTTCCGCATCAAACCATACCTGTTTGAGTACAGCCACTGCTGTTGAACCGCTGAAGTATGTATCAATACTAACATTCGAACAAAGATTTTCGTCCATCTCTTCAAATGCCTTGATTAAACTTGACTTCCATGAACCAAAGAATGGGTTGTTATGAACATCTTCACGGTCAACATTCTCACTGTGTTCTGTGTCTTTAGGATAATTGTTGTAGTGGAATCCATTAGTTTGCGACTTTTTGAAGGAGGTGCACAGCTGTAATGGTAAAGAATCACGTACTTGCTGTGACACTTTGTGACCCGATGGCCCGTGTCCATCGAACACAGCACAGAGGTACATGTCCTTTTCACCATTGAAGTTCTGAAGATAGCAATTTGAATTGAAACTCAGCCTTATATTTTTACACATCCACCACAAGTGATCTCTAGTTTTATTTAGTTAATCCATATGGGTTAGCTTCATTGTAAATTCATTAAAGGAGCCACAAAAGTTCGTAAAAATAAATTACCACAAACTTCATATCTCGGACCACAAAAGTTCATAAAAGGAGGCCCAAAAATTCGTAAAAGATGTGTGTACCGGAGATTTTCCCTTCATTCAAACCATTCACAAACACCTAGGAGTACAAATAGAAAATTGCGCTCAAATTAAATAAGCTTGACCCTAACACATGCACATTGATATAAAGATACACAATTACACAACAAACTTCCAATCCAAACTACCTTAACTTAATAAGTTACGGATCTAGGGGTTTTTTCGACTTTCCGGACCAAATTTCGACGATCCTATATAGCGTTTTTGTGAAAAACTGCCTCGATCAAGCCCTTCCGGGTATTTGTTTTTGCCAAATCTTTGCGTTGGACCTTGAAAACACCTTTTAAACCACATCTAACGGTTCGGATCGTCGAAATTTGGTCCGGAAAGTGGAGTCCGGACGGTAGGTCCGTAACTTAAGGTTTGGATAGGAAGTTTACTCCACAATTACATATGTTCATATATACCAAAATTGCCTTTTGCATTTAAAGAGAGATTTTTTTATTTTTTTTACCTCCAAAACAGTCATGGCATCTTGATTAATCCCTTTTCTTCCTTGTTGAGTGAACATTGATATAAACCTGGACGATCCTTCCACCCTTGCATTTTCCCCTGCACAATCTGAATTGGGTATATCTACACGATCATCCTCCTTTTTAAGCCTGGTTTTTTTCCCATTATGCCTCTCCTCCGCCATAGACCCTTCAATCCTCTCTCCGGTACTACAACATGAACCCATTTCCCAAAAAAAACAGAGCCAGCCCAACAAATTTGGGTGAAATTGGTTGAATTCAGTGGGAAAAGAAAGGATTTTCTTTGGGACCCAGATGGGGTATGTGGGATGGTAGGGAGAAATGGGTTGAATTCAATGGCAATGCTGTTTTGATGAGTGGAATTGGTAACAAACAAAACCGACAGGTAAACAAGGATGAAAAGGGGCAAATTCTGATGGTTTTATATTTCAAACATGCATCCAATTGAATTAAATACATGCTTGGCATTTTGGAGAAAAACCAAACGCCGTGCTTATCTCAACGCCATGTAAACTCAAACAACCTATTTTGGTTTTGGCCTTTTGGGTAACTATGTTATATTTTATCCAATTTACACTAGTATATCCTAATTTAAAATAGAAATAAATGGATCGTAATTTTTTTTTCATTTTTTTGCTCATGTTAATATATTAGTAGAGTTAGATTACTACGTCATCACTTCATCAATTTGAACCTAAAAACTCACACATTGACACCGAAGTGTCCACTCACGACCACTTGGGTCAATAGATCATAATTATTTTGATATCTTCCACGTAAAATAATTGGTTTGAAAATAGTAAAATAAAAGAAAATGATATCTTTGGACTTCTTGATTATTTTATATAATTATGAGAATATTTTTTAGAACAATTTATATATATGATGGAGTAAAATCTTAATAATTAATGCACACTATGCAAAATCAGTCAAGGTGCGCATAAGGTAGTTCCGACACTTAAATTATCAAAAATAAAAAAATAAAAGGTAATGAGATTATACAAGGTCAACCGAATTCCAACATGCAGGGCCGGCCCTGAGATTTTCGAGGCCTAAGAAGAACTTGTAAATCTGGGCCCAATGTTTTCTTTTTAAAAAAATAAAAATAGAACTAACCTCAAAATGATAGTCACTTGGTACAATATTTTGTTTTTTTTCCCATAATTCATTCCTTTGTTTCGAATAAAACTAGTTTTTAGTCATTATTTTTTGCACCAATAAAAAAAAATATTTCCCTTTGAAAGTGTGAGTTTTGTGAGAGGGGAAAAAATATTATTATGGAGAAGGAAAAGAGAGGCCTAGGAATTGAACCATGTACCTATTGGAAAGAAAAACTAAGTTTTTCCACTAGACTACCTAGCTCATTAATTATGTAAGCGATAGATTAAATATATATTCTATACCTAAGTGTACCTATCCGGGGCCCTAATTTTGGGCCGAAATTCGGGGGCCTAAGACAGCCGCCTTACACGCCTTATCTCAGGGCCCGCCCTGCCAACATGAACCGGGCCACTTAGCTCAATGATTGTATTATTGTATAGCTGCCTTAAGGTATAGTGAATTGAAGTGATATGGTAGTAGCTGCTGAATGGAGTAAAACAAAATTAATAAATCGTACTACTGCACGTGAAAACGATGCCATTTTGAATAACTTGAAGAAAACGATGGGATTTTGGATAACTTGGAAAAATTTTAATGCACCAAAAAACTGTGCCTCTCTGTGTCCCTCAGAGATAGCAAGCTCTGTCAACCTACTAGAGTCGTTAATCTCGGTAATCAACGATTCAGATTTGTAGATGAATTATTATCGGTAATAATTAACTTTGGCAAGTAAAAATTTATTAATGAATTTGAACCGTTGATTGCGGAGAAGAACGATTGAGATTAAAAGTTTTCCAACACCCACCTCTGATAAAAAACGATTGAAAAACTTCTCCCATCATAAAGACAAATGGGAATGATATATGGGTGAGGCACTTTCATGGCACAACACACATGATAAATGCGCAAAAGTATTCCAGGGACACGGTTGTAGTATATATACATTTAAATATCTAATTAATGGATCGTATGTAATTCACATATAAAATTACATGGATCAATTATATGATTAAATTGAATTCATGCTACTTTAATCGCCACGTAATCCATTTACAAGGGTCGACTCAACTCACTTTCTGTCCCTGAGAGTTGAGCCAACACCACCAAAGTACAGTTACACAACTGTCGGACTAATGTCCCAGTGAACTTGAAATTTGGACCACAAGCATTCCTATTTTCGCATGTGGTACACCATTTTTAGAGGTACTCCCTCTATCCCAAAAGTATGTCCAAAATACTATTTACACGTCTCAAAAAAATTGCTTTACTTGAAAATTTATAATAGTTTTTACGGTTTTAAAAATTTTGTTTAATAAAACTAAGTTAGATCTATCAAACAAGATTCATATTTATAATAGTTTTTACGATTTTTGGACTAGAGTTTCTCTTTATGCAATCTATGGCCTTTTATCCGGACGCGAGTTTCTTGGGGTTGATTCCCTGGATTGTCCTGTAGCGCTTGGTTTTTTGGTATAAAATTTAATTTATCCAAAGAAAAAAAAAAGGTATTTCACCATTAAAGATGCATCTTTAAGCATGCCCTGTGAAGAGAGAGGGAGAGGGAGTTTGTTACATAGAGTTGGCTACCAGTTGACTATACTGAAATGTGCCTGGAATTTGCTGGATTAGTAGTGGCCCATCAATGGTGGTATTAGACCATGGGCCCCAGGATTGAAAAGCCAGCCTTTGACAGAAAGAATGTGCACAAGGCCGAAGGTGTCCCATCAGAACAACTTTGTATGCATATATACACAAAAAGTTATTCGTATAGGTCCGTAGGTAACAAGTTACAACTACCTGGGCCAGACACCCAGAGGCTGGTTCAGTTGGGTTCTAATGTTGTATCATGGTAAGTGTTTTGATGGAGCTCTTTGCAATTTTTTATGTGCGATTTGCGCAATGTGAGACCTACTTTGAGTCTTTGAGCCCCCTAGTTAGCTGCATGATCATCTAAATCGTTCAATGTACTGATTTATCGAGCAAATCTTGAATTCTTTCGTATAAAATTAAACATGACTAGTCTCTTTTTTAGAACGGCAACACGACTAGTCTCTTGCTCGAATAAAATTTATCATGAACTTATAAAGTTTGTAGAAAAGGGGGGGAAAACAGCTGCCAGGGAAATTTTCTGAAAACAAGAAGCAATCGTGTGCTACCCCGCCTTTTTTTTTTACTAAGATGCACTTTGAGGATCTACAAGAGGTGGACTTCATCTATAAACACTCCTCATATATAAATCGCTCTATATATATGGGACTTTCTATGGATCCTTTTCGAGCAAATTTTAATAATCGGAATCGTTTACAATTTAGTACTCTTCAAGATTATTAGTTATGCAGAAAAATCATGTTCATCAAATTTCTATTAATATATTTTTCAACAATATTGTTGAAAAAATAAAAATAAAACCCTCCATCAAAACCTACAATTTCATCTGCATTTGTGAAAAAATTTCGATTGATATCTTTCAATTTTTTATACTTACCAAGTCAAAATTTGTTACCACAATCACCTCCGTCCCAAATTGGATGTCCATTTTTGAAATCCGTGCCATTTTTCGATTATTATATCTTTCAATTTATAATGTTTTTCGCAATTATGAACACTTTGTATTATAGAACTCGTCGAGAATTATCAAACAAGATCCATATTGAATATTTTTTGAGATACATATTGAAAGATATAAGCGATCGAAAATGGCACGGGTTTCATTGACATCCAATTTGGGACCGAGGGAGTATCTTTTATGTTTTAGTAGTACGTACGACGATAATCTTTCAAGTCGATAATCCACCTTAATAATTAAAAATCACACTCGCATTGTGTGATTCAAAACAGGTCTCAATGGATAAAATTGCTAATCCATATAATCTTATTTGGACATGGTTGTCGAGAGATAAGTTTTTATCAATTTTAACTTGGGTCATTTCTCAATGGGCCTAAAGCCTAGGCTTCTTGGGCAACACGTATAAGCCGGCTTTACGCTTGATCATTCAAATCATTCAATGAACCACTTGTCGAGCAAATCTTGAATGCAAAAGGTTACGATGATTAAACATGACTAGTCTCTTGTTCCAATCAAATTTATCCCTATGAAACTGGGCAGTCCACATTTCTGTCATATCTCATTTATCATGAACTTGTGCGACCCCGCCTTTTCTGACTAAGATGCACTTTGAGGATCTACAAGAGGTCAACTTCATATATAAACACTCCTCATATATAATCGAAATTGTTCACATTTTACTACTCTTCAAGACTATTAGTCTTGCCGAAAATTCATGTTCAGCAAATTTCTATTAATATGTTCTTGAACAAAGTTGTTGAAAAAAATGAAAATTAATACTCTGAATCAAAACCTACAATTTCATCGGCATTTGTGAGGTTGAAAGGATTCTATTATACCAAGTCAATTTGTTAACAATCGTATCTTTTACTAGTTTTTTTTAGTAGTATGTACCAGGATTATCTTTCAAGTCACAAATGGAACTGGGGTGGGTGCCGTGCACGGCAACCCCCGGACCCAGGATCTGTAAAAAATCCACCTTAATAATTAAAAATCACATCAGCGTATATTCAAACTAGGTCACATAATCTTTTTTTTTTCAATAATCAAGTGTTTGAGTCAAATTACGGGCACTTAAAAAAAAAAACACAGCTTATTTATATACCGGCCGTCAGCTTAGTTCTCAAGAAGATGACAATGGGAAATATGATTTTTCTTTAGGAAAACAATGCCTGTTTCTTGCCTCGTTGCAGAATAATTTGAATTGTCCTTCCCTTTGTTCTTCGTTCAAATCACAGCATTCCCTTTTATTCACCAAAAAAATGGCGAGTACTGACCATCCGCCGAAGATTGGCTCGCCGGCACCAACAGGACCGCCAGCCAGAGACGTGGAGAACCAGACGCCGGAGTCGGGGTTTGGGGTCCTGAGACAATGGAGGAGATGGGATTTGCTCAAGAGAGGGTCCTTGTGTTTACGAGGTTTTGGTTTACTATTATCATTTCTTGCTTTTATTATCATGGCCACCAACAACTACGGAGGTTGGGAAAATTTCGACCAATATGAAGAATACAGGTCTCACACTATCCACTCTCTTTCATAACTCCAAACTCTCCTTCACTCTCTCTCTGTGATCTCGATCATGAAATGAAAGAATATATGTGTGTAAATATTCCAAATTAGTTGTCCCTGCAAACAAAAAATCAGCTTGCTCAGTCACCTTTAAATATATAAACAAATTGTAATAAATCGGTCATTCAAATTCAAAGTAACTTGAACTATCAAATTTATACAAATTGTTAATGTATTTATCGATAACTGCTCAAGCTTACCCTTTTCACATACATTGTTCTTAACAAGAAGTACGAGATTAATAATTCGAATTATTGTTTTAGAATCTAGATCCCATCAAGGCCCGAAAAAACCTCTTATTGACTTTTTCTGGCTTTGCCGATTTTTTTGACTTTTTTTTCAACAAATCGAAAAAGTCCCCCCTTACTTAAAAAGCCCCAAAAGCCGAAAAATTCACAATAAGAAGAGAAAAAAATAATACATCCATCTTAAAGGAAAAAAAGTTACAAAAAATACATCCTTGAGTGTTTTTAGTAGTTAAGTTTTTAAGTGTTTTATTGTCATAATTTGATGGGTCTGACTCGTAGTGAAGAGAAATTTAACGTTATGTGTCATTTGGCTGGTCGAAACCATTTAATTTTTCCAGATTCATTTTCTAGGAGACCCTGAAAAAATGCAATTCAATATATCAGTAACTGATTCATCTAGAAGTTTGTTTATTTTGTTTGAAAATTTAGAACTCGTAGATCAAAATGCTTACAAATATCTCAATAAGTTGAATTTTTGTCTAGTCTCTTAACAAATGAATTTGAACCAAATTAATGGTTTTGCTTATCATAGTGAAATATAGAATAAGTATACCCTAACAAGGGTGAACAAAATTGCTCTCAATTCAGTAGTGAGGTCTCCCTATGCGTTAAAAACTAAAAATTGTTGGAAACTCGGTTTCAAATAATCTGGAAATAAACACGAAAACAAAATTACGAATAAACAGAAAACGTACCGGGCCAATTTCAGTACACCGGTAATTGACGAGAGACGATTCGAGTCGAGGCGAGTATTAAGATACCCTGTCCTTAAGACAAATTCGCCTTCCACTACGGTGCTGATGGAGAACTTGGACGTTTGCCTCCCAGGAATACCCGACTTTCACCGGTCGGAAGCAGCACTGCAATCTGAACGGTAGGCGAACCAGAAAACTACGCAGAACTCTCGAAATATTTAATGTTGTAAGTGCAGAATGAATGCAATGAAAAACGTGAAATGCATGAGAGGAGGAGGGTCCTATTTATAGATAAATAGGCACCCGAACGGAAAGGTACAAGTTGGAGAGATGCGGCTGTTCGGAACGGGACGCAACCCGCCGGAAGTGAACAGTCATGTCCGATGACTGTTCGCGAACAGACGCACTGGAAAGGAAAAAACATTTCGGCAGGAGAGGGAATTAAATTTAACTGATACGGACCCGGTTCAACACGGCCCAGTCCGTATGTAAATTTTCAGTAAAAAGATAAGAACCTCTTGGGCCTAAGCCCATCTTATCTAATGACCCAACCCAACCCGGTTTGGTCGGACGGACGACGGCGCGCGTTATATGGACCAAAGCCCACTTTGTCCATGCCTTCTCCCCCAACAAAAGTTGTAATGACCCAAAGGGTCAACCCTTATTGTCCAACTTGGGATACATATACCCAATGAAATAGTTGTGCCTCACCAATGTGGGACAACACATTTTTCCCCTTCTACCAAAGTTCATGTAAGCACTTTGAAGGTCAATTTCTCATTCACCTTAACTTGTTTTTATCCAACCAAGGGTTCAATCTTAATCTCCTAACTAAGACGAATACAACGGTATGTGGGTCCGGCCACGTGGACGTGTGGACCCACTTTAATAATTAATTAAAAATGGATAAAACCAAGTTTTTCCAACAATCCCCCACATGAATGAAATTGGAAGGATATACAGTGCTATGCAGATGCAAATTTCTGAGAGTTACAGTAGGAAATCTCCTGCATGGGGTTAGGTAGCTTTTGGCTTTGAACTTCACCTTGTGAATAACTATCGGACTTACTAGCTATCTAGTGAACGCGATGTCTTGAACTTTTGTGTAAGCCAAGACAATAGTCAACACACAGGATTATTCCAAACGCAGTTTGGTTCTTACGGTTGTGCTCATTATGGCCCTGAGACACACCTGGTCTTCATGAATGTTTTGTAGAGAATTTCGCCCGTGACATTCTCATAGAATCGGCCCATTCTACATCCACATAGGTGATTCTCAATAAGAGTATCCTGCTATACCCTACTTGGATTTTCCAAGGTTTAAGAATCATTAAAGGCATTGCCTAACCTTTTATGCTGCAGGCATCACTGTTGCATCATAGGAATGGGTAGAGACATAGTCTCCACAGTGATTCTCCTAAGTCTCATATAACTCGGTTGTCCCGTTGAACCTAGATCTTGGGATCTCCAGTCAGCTAGGTTGGGTTGCCGTTATAGAGGCTTTTAAGTTATGGGCTTCAGCCCCATTCCCCTCGATGATTTAACAACTAACTCATTTGATAACCTTTTGGTTAGCGGATCCGCGATATTATCTTTTGATTTTACATAATCAATTACGATAATTCCATTTGAGAGTAGTTGTCTAACGGTATTATGTCGTCGACGTATGTGTCGAGACTTTCCGTTATACATACTATTCTGAGCTCTGCCAATTGCTGACCGACTATCACAGTGTATGCAGATTGGTGACGCAGGTTTAGACCAATTTGGAATGTCCTCCAAGAAATGACGAAGCCACTCAACTTCCTCACCAGCTTTATCTAAAGCTATAAACTCAGATTCCATTGTGGATCGTGCAATGCACGTTTGCTTGGTGGATTTCCAAGAGATAGCTCCACCTGCTAATGTAAACACATATCCACTTGTGGATTTTGAGTCATTGGTGTTGGATATCCAGTTTGAATCACTATATCCTTCTAGTACTGCTGGATACCGAGAATAGTGCAGTCCATAATCAATGGTATGTCTTAGATATCTAAGCATCCTGATTATTGCCGTCCAATGATCCTTCCCAGGATTGCTCGTATACCTACTCAGTTTGCTAACAAAGTAGGCTATGTTCGGCCTTGTACAATTCATCAAGTACATCAGACTGCCTATAATCCGTGCATATCCCAATTGGTTAACACTTTGACCAGTATACTTGTATAGATGCAAGGTTAAGTCTACTGGTGTTTTGGCTATATTGACGTCTTCCCTATTAAACTTCTCTAGTATCTTCTCAACATAGTGTTTTTGAGACAAGATATATCCCTCGGGACTTCTAATAATTTTGACTCCTAAGATGACGTCAACCAAGCCCATATCCTTCATGTCAAATTTAGAATTCAACATGTTCTTTGTAGATTTTATGATCTCATTATTGCTTCCAAGAATAAGCATATCATCTACATACATGCAAAGAATGACATAGTTATTACCGCTATATTTGACATACACACATTTGTCACATTCATTGATTTGAAAACCACTTGATATCATGACTTTGTCAAATTTCTCATGCCACTGTTTTGGAGTCTGTTTCAAACCATATAATGATTTGACAAGTTTGCACACTTTCCCCTCTTGTCCTGGAACCTTAAACCCTTCAGGTTGTTCCATATAAATCTCCTCATCAAGGTCACCATTTAGGAAGGCGGTTTTCACATCCATTTGATGAATCTCAAGATTGTTTAAAGCCGCAAAGGCAATTAACATTCTAATCGACGTTATCCTTGTAACAGGAGAATAAGTGTCAAAATAGTCTAGACCCTCCATTTGTCTAGAACCTTTGACCACAAGTCTCGCCTTGTACTTGTCAATTGAACCATTTGCTTTCATCTTCCGTTTGAATATCCACTTGTATCCTAGAGGTTTACAGCCTCGAGGAAGATCCGTAAGTTCCCAAGTGTGATTTTGCAAGATGGATTCAATTTCACTATTTATGGCCTCTTTCCATAAAGGAGCCTCTGATGATGATATCGCCTCTTGATAAGTCTGAGGTTCAGCTTCTAACACATATGTTAGGAAGTCTGGTCCAAAAGACGTCGAAGTTCTAGCCCTTTTACTACGACGAGGCCCATCAATATCATCATGATTTCCTTCAGGAACTGAATCAATATCAATGTACATATCATCAGATTCCTTAATAGGCTCAGTTTCTAGAACTGGCCTAGGGACTCTATTATCCCTAAATGGAAACACATCTTCAAAGAATTTTGCATTCCTGGATTCCATAAATGTATTAGGATGGATATCAGAAATTTCTGACTCATAGACAAGAAAACGATATGCACTGCTATTAATAGCATAACCGATGAAGACACAATCAACGGTTTTAGGTCCTATTTTAACTTTCTTAGGACCGGGAACTGCTACTTTGGCCAAACACCCCCACATTTTCAAGAATTTATAGGAAGGTTTGATACCTTTCCATAATTCATAAGGAGTAACCTTTGTTTTCTTGTGTGGGATCTTGTTCAGAATATAGTTAGCGGAGAGAACAACGTCCCCCCACAAATACTGTGGTTATTCTGAACTAATCAACATGGCATTCATCAGCTCTTTTAGAGTTCTGTTCTTTCGTTCAGCAACTCCGTTTTGTTGTGGTGTATAAGGAGCAGTCGTTTGGTGAATGATCCCATGTTGGGCACAAAATTCACCAAATGGTGCTTCATATTCACCACCTCAATCACTTCTAACCATTTTGATCTTTTTGCCAAATTGATTTTCCACTTCTACCTTGTAGTGGATAAATTTTTCAATGGCCTCACTCTTAGCCTTAAGGAGATAAACATAACAATATCTTGTGCAATCGTCAATGAAAGTGATAAAGAACTTATTCCCACCGCTAGTTTCAACAAACTTTAAGTCACACAGATCTGTATGAATTAAACCGAGTGGTTCAGTACTTCTTTCTATTCTTTGAAAAGAGTCCCTCGTCATTTTCGCTTCTACACATACTTCACATTTATGATCTGAGTTTATACTAAATTTTGGAATACTTTCTAAGTCAATTAAGCGCTTCAAAGTTCCATAGTTAACATGTCCTAATCTACCATGCCACAAATTAGAGAACTCAATCATATAAGCAGAAGTTGTGTTCATTTCATTGATACCCGGAGAGGCCGGAACCTTAGTCACACCCGGAGAGGCCGGAACATTAGTCAAAACATTCATCTTAAACAATCTGTTAACCATGTATCTCCTCCCCACACACACACCATGCTTTTTCAGCACAACCTTATCAGCCTGGAAGTTCTACCCAAAACCATTTTTGACCAAAAGTGAGCCAGAAATCAGATTCTTGCGAATCTCCGGTACATGCATCACGTCCTTGAGAGTCAGATTTTTCCCGGAAGTCATTTTCAGAACCACATTTCCAAGTCCTTCAACCTTGGAAGTCGAGGAGTTTCCCATGAAGAGTTGTTCGCCACAACCCACCATTTTATAGGTGGTGAACATCTTCTTGTCTGCGCACACATGGCGAGTTGCACCAGTGTCCACATACCACTCCTTGGAATTAGAACCCACCAAGTTGACTTCGAAAACCATAGCCGAGAGACTCAGTTCTTCAACACCGTCGGAAAGAGCCTCCATTTCAGTCATATTAGCTTGTGCTTGTTTCTTGTTGCGACATTCAGCAGCCTTATGGCCCTGTTTGTCACAAACAAAACACTTTCCAATGAATTTGTGCTTTCCCTCGAACTTAGCCTTTTTGCCCACACCACCTCGCGGACCGAGGTTAATACCTTTGCCCGGTTTCTTCCTCTTGTTCCGGTTTTTCCATTTGCTAGCCTTGCCCTCTTGCTCAACCATGTTAGCCTTAGCCGCAAACTGACTCACAATCTTCTTTTTCAAATTCAAAGTACTCTCCTCCATTCTCGAACGCGTGACCAGATCTTCCAAAGTCATCTCCTTACGCTTATGCTTCATTTGCTTCTTGAAATCCTTCCAAAGGGGTGGCAATTTCCAAATGATGGCAGCCACTTGGAATGATTCACTCAAAATCAACCCTTCGGTATGAAGCTCATGAAGCAGAACTTGGAGTTCTTGGACCTGATCCAAAACGGACTTGGAGTCAACCATCTTGAAATCCAAGAATCTCCCCACAACGAATTTCTTCAAACCAGCGTCTTCAGCCACGTACTTCTTCTCCAAGGTAAGCCAGAGTTCCTTGGCGGTTTTAGCCGTACAATACACGTTGTACAGCGCATTGTTCAATCCGTTGAGTATGTAGTTGCGGCAGAGAAAGTCGGAGTTCTTCCATTCATCGAAAGCAATGCGCACTTGAACATCCGTCTCATTCTCCGCGACAATGGGGGCACCTTCAGACAAGAACTTTGCCAAGCGGAGAGTCGTAAGGCCGTAAGGTAGAAAAGCATTTTCATTTGCCACCTTTTGAAGTCCACTCCAGTGAACTTTTCCGGTTTTTCAGCATGACTCAATGGCACCACGGCCGGAGTCGGAACCGGAGCAACAGTTGCAGTAGGAATAACGGGAGGAGGAGTGGGTGGAATATCACCAACTTTTTCGGTTGTCATTTCTGTTGCACAAACAGGAAATCGACACAAAAGTAAATAACAATTTAAACTTTTAACTGAAACACCGAATATAACACTGTTTTATTTACATAAAAAAAAAAAAACAGTAAGCAAACAGATTATAAAATTTGGAATTGCAAACGACAAAAACCTACTGATTGTATAAACCAAAAGAAAAACAGTTTACAAATCTAAAAATTTGACTTTCGAAAATCAAGAAAAATACCCACTGGTAAGTTTGAACACTTTAAAAGCCAAGTGGGTCAAACACTCTCCTGGACTTGGAAAAAACAAAAAACAAAAAACAAAAAACAAACACAAGATTCTCTATGCTAACGAACAATTCTAATTTAGAACACAATTTATTTTTATTACCCAAGTATAGCCTTGAAACACAGAAACCACTCACTGTTGGAAACCAAACCAAATGGCTAAATATGCAATAAAAATTAATGCCAACATGTAGACCCAATCAGGCCAACAGATTGTGTCCGAAAAGTTTAGAAAAACAACCAATGATACCAATAGGAATTGATACAAATGTGACCCTCTAACTACAGGATTACCCGAGATCAAAAGAATACTCAACAGATTATTCTCGAAATTTTTTTAACAACTACAATGATCTAATGTAGAAATTCTATAACATAAGTAGACAAACAGATTATAAATTTCCAGTAGAAAGTCCACGAAAAATTTCCAGATTGAAACCAAGTTTGATATAAAAAAAAAATTGCCTTAAGATTGTTGGAAACTCGGTTTCAAATAATCTGGAAATAAACACGAAAACAAAATTATGAATAATCAGAAAACGTACCGGGCCAATTTCAGTACACCGGAAATTGACGAGAGACGATTCGAGTCGAGGCGAGTATTAAGATACCCTGTCCTTAAGGCAAATTCGCCCTCCACTACGGTGCTGATGGAGAACTTGGACGTTTACCTCCCAGGAATACCCGACTTTCACCGGTCGGAAGCAACACTGCAATCTGAACGGTAGGCGAACCAGAAAACTACGCAGAACTCTCGAAATATTTAATGATGTAAGTGCAGAATGAATGCAATGAAAAACGTGAAATGCATGAGAGGAGGGTCCTATTTATAGATAAATAGGCACCCAAACGGAAAGGTACAAGTTGGAGAGATGCAGCTGTTCAGAATGGGACGCAACCCGCCGGAAGTGAACAGTCATGTCCGATGACTGTTCGCGAACAGACGCACTAGAAAGGAAAAAACATTTTGGCAGGAGAGGGAATTAAATTTAATTGATACGGACCTGGCCCAGTCCGTAAGTAAATTTTCAGTAAAAAGATAAGAACCTCTTGGGCCTAATCCCATCTTATCTAATGACCCAACCCAACCCGGTTCGGTCGGACGGCGCGTTATATGGACCAAAGTCCACTTTGTCCATGCCTTCTCCCCCAACAAAAGTTTTAATGACCCAAAGGGCCAACCCTTATTGTCCAACTTGGGATACATATACCCAATGAAATAGTTGTGCCTCACCAATGTGGGACAACACATTTTCCCCCTTCTACCAAAGTTCATGTAGGCACTTTCAAGGTCAATTTCTCATTTACCTTAACTTGTTTTTATCCAACCAAGGGTTCGATCTTAATCTCCTAACTAAGACGAACACAACGGTATGTGGGTCCGGCCACGTGGACGTGTGAGACCCACTTTAATAATTAATTAAAAATGGATAAAACCAAGTTTTTCCAACAAAAAGTACAAAAACTTCACTTTGCAATGTTATCTAGAGGAATCAAAATCGACAACAGGGTAGTGTTCAGAATTTACCTTTGTATTAAGGGCATTAATAATATCAAAACTGTTTTTTATGGTGCCAAAATTCTAGTGCATAAAAAGCTTATACTCTGCATATGGTACAAGCCTTTTATGTATTGGAGTTTTGACACCAACAAAATCAGTTTTGACATATATTATCATTTACCTTGTATTAATTAATTTGTTCTAATTCTTGGCTTATTCTCAAAACTTGGCTACTACTGACTCATTGAGCTTTACAAGACAAGTCATTCTTCACAATATATCATTCAAGAAGCCAACTTAAGCCAGTTTCTAGTTATTATGTGAATAGTGCGGTCAAAAAACATAATCCCTTTCTAAAAAAGTTGTCCACATTTCAAAACGAAAACTTAAAAATTATTTTTGCCAAAAAATCCATAAACTTTTATGGAAGTTACTAGATACCAGTGTTTTCTTTTAAAAATTTACGAAAAATCTTTGAATTCTTAAGTAGATCTTGCTTTGCGTGCTCGATAATTTTTGTATGGAATGGAGAGAAAATTAAAGATTTTACCATTGTCATGTTGAATTTTCATATTTTAAGGCCATGTTAATTTGGATAATAATTAATTAAATATGCTTTTAAGAGAAATTATGGCAAATAGGTTAGGCAAGACTTTGTGACCATGTGTGATCTTTTATATATGCAAAAAAACCCTACCTGTGTGTGTATATATATGTGTGGACCTTCCAATAAACACATTGAACGGTTCGGATCGTCAAAATTTGATTGGGAAACGTGAAGTCCGCACGGGTCTGCATGGGATATGTGTGGATCTAATAAACATATTGAATAGTTCCGATCGTCAAAATTCGATCGGAAAACTTGAAGTCCGCACGGGTCCGCATGGGAAGGGTCCTTATTAGAAGCTCCACATATATGTGTATGTGTGTGTGTGTGTGTGTGTGTGTGTGCGCGCGCGCGCAACAAATATCCAATAAGGGCTCCCTTAAACTCTACGGCACGGGATTTTTTGTTCGAGATCAATTTTTTGTCGAAAACGGTTTTGATCAAGCCCTTCCGCGTTTTTGTTTTTTTGACGAATCCTCGCGTTAGACCTTAAAAACATGCTTTAAACACATCTAATAGTTCGGATCGTCAAAATTTGATCCCGAACGAAAAATCTCGTGTCGTAGCCTATATAAGGGAGCCCTTACTAGAAATGCTTCCTCTGTGTGTGAACAATTCGGATCGTCAAAATTCGATCGGGAAACGTGAAGTCCTGTACGGGTCTGCATGGGATATGTGTGGAGCTTCTAATAAACACATTGAATAGTTCGGATCGTCAAAATTTGATCGGAAAACTTGAAGTCCGCATGGGAAGGGTCCTTATTAGAAACTCCACGTATATATATAGGAGGAGTTTCCAATAAGGGACCCTTATATAAGTTTCCATGCGGATCTAGGGCTATTTTCAACTTTTCAGACCAAATTTCGACAATCCAAACGGCTCAATGTTTTGAAAACGTGTTTTTAAGGGTCGAAGCGAGGAATCTCCAAAAAACAATACCCAGAAGGGCTTGATCCAATCAGTTTTTGATAAAAACTGTATATGTATAGTTTTTATCGAAAACTGTTCGGATCAAGCCCTTCTAAGTATTTTTTTTTATATATAAATTTCACGCGCGGGCCCTTAAAAACACGTTTTAAAAATATTGAGTTGTTGGGATCGTCGAAATGTGGTCCAGAAAGTCGAAAATAACCCTAGGTTTGCATGGAAACTTATATAAGGGTCTCTGACGTGAAGGGGACTCTCTATATATATTTCGTTGACACAACCTTTGACATACCAAATGTAAAACTTCTATTTTGGAGTCACACTCAAATGACCGGACTATTCAATTAGTTTACAACATGTTTTTAAGAGTTCCCGTAAAAAATCAATTCATTCGGATATAAGTAAGGGTTTGATCAATATTTGTCCTTAAATTTGACAAGATAAAAACTGAATGAATCAAATATGTTTTAAACAAATTAACGACTCTGATTATTATCGTGGCACTCCGATTATTTTTTGTCACTGGAACCAGCCGTATGTGTGTGTGTATATCCGGAATATAGACATATATGATGACATATAATACGTTATTATCAATATATGTATTATGTATAAATGTATTATCGATTTTTCTATTCAAGAACAGTTTTTTTTTTTTTTTTTTGTTCAAAAATTGAGAGATAGTATTCATTAAAGATTCTCATGGGAAAAGATTGGGAGTCCACAGATCAGACACTCCAACGACAACAGGTCACAGAAATACAACGAGAAAGCGTATGACCAAACCAACGGAACACATCGGACGAAATCCGGACAAAAACCGGCCTAAAACCGGACATAACCGGCCTAAAGCCGGACAAAACACAAAAGAAACGAGAAAAAAGATACACTCCCCTTCGTCGCTGAGCAGCCCATCTCTAACCAAACCTCCAACCGGTCACACGCCTCTACCGGAAACTAGAACAGTTCAGATGTGTAAATAATGGGCGGTGTTGGTTTTTTTTTTTTCCAAAAAAAACATTGAATTGTTAAATGGCAAACAATAGTATCTGATAAAACAAAGGTCACATGTGATTGCCGATTTGCCGTCCATATGTAATTGGGAATTAATACGGATTGAATTTGTGGGGTTTTGATTATTCACAGGTATTTTTTGGCAATAGCGATTTTGTCTACCCTGTACACAGGGGCACAAGTTCTGCGGCAACTTCATGAGCTGTTTACTGGAAAACAATTACTTTCACCACGGAGTTTAGCGTTGGTTGACTTCTTGGGTGATCAGGTTCGCCTTACATTTGATTCAATTTTACAAGCACCGTGTTTTTTTATCATAGGCATGAATTTCGGAAAACAATTCATGGCTTTGTAGAGAATTTTTTCTCTCTTTGGTAAATGCAGGTAATCACGTTTACTGTATTCTTTGAGTGTAATTTTGTTCACCCTCCTTAAAAGAGGGCTTGACGATTTGGGGTTCCCGTAGTGATCTCAATTGTGGGCCCTTAGAAATCTTTATTTGGGATCAGAATCGTTCATTTTTTTCTCAGGACTGTTGCACATTATGGATACCAAAAATTATAATAATCGGAAATTGGTAGACACAATTGAGACAAATTTGCCTTACAGTGTAATCTCCAAATGATATTGATCATCCATATAAATGGTATCCGAACATATGGCTATCAATATTCAATTAATTTGATTTTTTACATGATTGATCTACTCAACCTTCCCGACAAATTGTACCGTTCCGATCCCAAATACAGATTGTAGAGATCCCACAATTGATGTCATTACGGGGATGCAGTGACTTGGGTCACTACGGTACCTCAAACCCGTTTAATGATGTAAGTTCCACCCTTGCAATATACTTTTTGGTAAGGATAAGGTTACTTTTTGGTGGGATGACATCACATTTTGGTGAGACCTACGCCATTAATTTCTACCAATAAAAGGGAAGATTTTGTTCAGTCTCTTTTAGGGTGTAACGTGAACAAAATTAAAAAAAAGGGGCTCCATCCAGTTTATCTCCTTAACGGATTTCTGAAAAATAAAACTTATTTAGGTCATTTATAGATATACGTTAGAATATAGTTTTTAAATAGAACTATTTTGCAAAAATATTTTCAAACATTGAATCAAGAAAATTTTAGAAAATATTATTTGAATTGCTTTTTGAAACAAAACATTTGTAAATTATATTAGAAAGTCTAATCGAGCAAATCCCAGAACTCTAATAGTAGAATGTAGGCTGCAATTGTCCTAAAAGATAAATGAAATTTGAAAATTTATGGAACTGCAGATTATGGCATACTTTTTGATATCTTCAGCATCAGCAGCGATTCCCTTGACAAATTTCAAGCGAGAGGGGAGAGACACCATATTCACGGACTCCTCTTCTGCTGCAATTAGCATGGCTTTCTTCGCATTCCTCGTGCTTGCATCTTCTGCCCTCGTTTCTGGATATAAACTATCGACTCGATCTTATGTCTAAGTAAAAAGCTACTTAATTTGTTTCGTAACAAAGTCTTTCTTTCCATGTTACTAAATTCAGCTGAGAGTGTAAGAAATATATATATTTTTTTGGGTAAATATGTAAGAAATATGTTTAGCTCCACTAAACAATTTTGAAGACTCAAACTCAAGTAATTAGTGAGAAAATTCAAGTACTTATTCATTGATAGAATTACTAGGTGTGTACTTCTGATTGCTTATGTTGGAATAAAGTTTTGTTATTAGGATCATTTTTCTTATTCAGGTGTAAGTACTGGACCATCTAGTAGCTCCTGATTATAGGGTCAATTTGGATTTTCAAATGATCTCTTATATAGTCCATAATTTGACATAAAATACAACTCACTACGATTTCATTTGGCGATTTAAATGGTTCTTTTGTAAACGACCATGTGTTTATCGCCCCACGCTAAAACTATTGAATCGGGCATAAGCAAAGACTTGGTCAAACCATATTTATTTTGAAGAGAAATGAGTGATTAAAGTTCTGATCATATATTTCTCTATGACAAATGCTTTGTTCATACAGCTACATATGTTCGAGGTTAATAAAATCTATTAGGGGTGAAATCGGTTCGGCTTCGGTCGGTTCGGGGTGATTCTATCCCAGACCGATTCGGTTCGGTGTATGACTTATGAAGACTGATCCCGACCGAATTTATGAAGGGACCGATTTCGGTTCAGGGTGGCTCGGTTTGGTTTGGAATTTCGGGGATTTCGGTCTGGCTGAAATGGGCCTATTAAAAAATTTCTTTTTGGGCTTAAAAATTTTACTTTTGGGCTTAAAACCTTCTAAAAGCCTAACTGAGTGAGAAATTTGTAGATGGGCTTAAAAAATTTACTTCTGGGCCTAAAAAATTTGTTAGAAGATTTTACATTTTTTACTTGACACAAGTCCAAAAAATTTCTGATCACATCCAATCATACATGCCAAAACAGGAATGTAAAGATAATAAAAACATGAAAATGGGATAGGCCTACCGCCTCAAATGGGCCAAGAAAACATTAGAAAACTGATCACCTAATTCACCACGAGAAGTCAGAGATCTGACCAATTCAATTTTTGATCTCATACATGCCTACTGCCTCTAATGGGATAGGCCTACTGCCCTAATTCAAAAAAACATGCAAACAGGATACGCCTACCGCCTCAAATGGGCCAAAGTTCACCTTACAAATCCCTTACAAGCCAACATAATTTCCAGCATCACAAGACACGAATCAATACACAACAGTTTCCATTGTTTGTTGAACATACCAAAAATTAAGAACACAAAAGACGATCAAGAAAAAGCAGAAATTCCAGCTCCACCGTGATAATTTTCACCACCAAACAACACCATATCCAGCCAGGCATGTCCTCAGTAGCAAAAACCAATGCCAGTTTCAATGTCCTCAGTAGCATGGCATGTCAGATAAGCCTATAAAAGAAGAGGCACACTCCAAATGAGAAGTTTCAAGTAACAATCAAAACCCATGAAAGCAATTTGGCGAAACCAATCAACTAATAACTTAAGATAGCAATCTAAACTACACTAGTACAGGCTACATCTAGCACATGATGAAACTTAGGCAGCATTATACGTAGTTTCCTCATATTGTTAGTGTTACATGTCAAGAAAACTAATACTTCGAGAAAGAGTCAACACTTACTCAAACTCATCAACAAAACCACTCATCACAAACATGCAACTGATGGTTTTCCCTTTAAAAACACTATCTATCAAGAAAAATTTACCTTTCTAAGTGTAAAACCTACTGCTAAGTTAAAGCTTAGCTCATAGTTACAAGGCACACACAACTTCAAGCTACTGTAGGATGAAAAAGCCTTTGCAGTTTGTACATAGAGGCACAGACGTTGCCACAGAAAAATAATAACAAACCCATGCTCTGAGATAACAAGGTATGCAACACACAACAACACATCAAGCTCAGATAATCCCGAAAGCATCACTAACATAAACCACACACACACAAGTGAGAAAAATCAAATTTTTAAGCAGAATTGATTTACCTTTAGTGTCCACTGTCCATCCAACTTAAACACTTGAAAATGAACTAATAAAAACCAACAGTTGAGAGTGTACCCTGTACCCCATTGAAGTTCTCCTTAGTCATAGCAGCAGCCATCAACCCCTTACTTCTTAGTCTTACCACTTGAGTCCATGATAACTAAATACAATAAAACCACACAAAAAAAGCGCACAAGTAAAATTCAACATATATAGAAGTAATTAAAATAAAGAAAACAAAAAATAAAGAAAGCAAAGAGCAGTACCCAAATCCAATTGCTCCAACTCATCAAGTTGTTCTCTGAGATTGATTTTAGTTGGTTTCTATATCAAACCTTTCATTATCATCTTCACTAGCCACCAATAGATACTTCTCCAACTCTAATTTGCTTGCCATGCTTGTTTCATTTTGTTGGTGTATCTTAAAAAGAGATTTCAAAGATTTTTTATCATCCAAACCATCTAAATCCACTTTATTTGATGCTCCCCCAACCTCCTCTAGACTACGCACATTCACACTTGCATTGTTCCTCACATACCATTCAAACAATTCGGTAATCCCATGTGTAATCTTATCCGTCATTTCACTTACCAACTTCTTGTCAAAACCCAAAGTATTTAGAAAGCAATATTCAAAGAACCCAACTTTTCATCGAGGGTCAAGAACAACTGCATACAACATCATTGGGTTAATCTTTTAAAAAATTCTCCAATATTTATCAAACTTTGCACTCATACCACGGGTCAAAGGATACAAAACACTATCATTGATAGCACACAACTTCTTGACAGCTTGTTGAGTCAACACCATTTCATCAAAAAAAAGCATTGCAAGTGACATACAAAGAACCCGAGAATTTTAATGTTCCAACATAAAACACTCACTACTACAAAAATCGATAAAGATCTCAGTTATTTGGTGTGACCTTTTACTTTTAGTCTCCCATCCAAAACCGTGGTCTATCAAGGTGTAACCAAAAGTCTTGTTTTTTCAATCACGGTTTTTAACCGTGACAAAAGGCTCTTAAAAACCGAGATTGATTCTATAAAAGTGTGATCAATAGGGTATTTAAGATCTCGGTTATCCAAAAACCGTGATCTTTGCGTAGGATACAATCTCAGTTCTTGGTAAAACCGTGACCGTTTATCATTATAACATCTCAGTTTTTAGTAAAAATGTGACCTTTTAACGGTATTTTAGGTCTCGGTTTATTAAAAAAAGAAACCGTGATCTTTGTAGTATACAATCTCAGTTTTAGTAAAACCATGACCTTCTAACATTATACCATCTCAGTTTTTAGTAAAACCGTGACCTTTTAACGGTATTTTAGGTCTCGGCTTGTTTAAAAAAAAATCCGTGGTCTATAATTCCTTGAAAGACCTTGTTTTTTTAAGAAAATGTGACTATTTATTTATTTCTCTCTCTTTTTTTAATTTCATTACTGGCTAAAGGTATACATATGAAACTTGACTAATTAATTAATTAACAGACTAATAAATTAATAAAGACTGTTGATGCAAAAAGACTAATAAAAACAATAGTAACTAATTAATTATATTAAGAAGCCAATATTCAATACAAAATTGTACATGTTCAACATCAAAAATTGTTGGAAAGAAGCCAATATCCCAATGGAAGCAAATTAAAGAAAGGAAACTGTATATAGCAGCAAAGAAGAAGAATGGAATCCAGTGGTGGTAGGAAATTAAATTAGACAATGAAACTAGTAACAATAATCTGAATAACTCCTTCGAACCCTTTGCTTAAAACAGCAGTGGCAGCAGCTAGCAATCTTTTTAAAAGCAGCAGTTAGCGACAATCTAGTAGCAGCAGCTGCAAACACAAAAAGCATCCACGTACAACAAAATAAATCAATATAGGAATGAGTAGAATGACAGAGCAATAACAAATTAAACTACCAATCGTCTTTTTAAAACAAGGAAACTGAGCAAGTGTGTCATACGAGTTCAAAAAAATCCGATAGAAACTTAGATAGGTTCATCCAGTCATGTTACCAATAAAAGAATAGTATGCCCTATGATATACCATATAGATCCTGCTTGTAGAGGCAAAACAAGTGGACAAGAATTGTATCTCAAAGAAAACATGAATTAAAACTATACCATAGAAAAGGTAGTTATCCTTGTTAATAGGCACAACCAAAGTCAGAGAGCTATCAGAAGAAAAGTTTATTTTGCATCACCACGTAGATTCCGTATACAAATTTGGAACAAATGATCCAGGACATCTAGAAATCTAGCATCCGTCAACTATAGGAGAATTATTGTAAGCCATTGTACCAATACATTACTGGGACAAGAGAGAGATGAAATGCAGACATGAAAATTTTAACAGACCTTCTCACATGATCCATTCATCACCAAATTCCAGGCCAATAGTCAGTAGCAAATTGAAACATACGCCCATGTAACTAACTTCGATCGGCTGTGTTAGAGAGATTCTTAAGCAATGAACAGAAATTTACGAGAAGAAGGTCACTTAACCCAAACTACTACAAAGCAGCCAACAAGTACTGATCATCAGTCATCAAACCTCCCAAACAAAAATGAGCTAAATTCTGGCACTTGATTTGAGCTATAATTCATTTCATGCTATCTTGCATTTTATGATCATCTAACAGATAAATCAAACACAAATAGTCTGTCCATTCCCTATTCACACACACACATACCTCATATATCAAGTTCCAGAATGAAATTCATCCACTCAACTCGTACTTCATCGATCTCGGCTTGGGTGTAAGTCTTTTTCCCATTGAACTGTATGCAAGATAATGAAGTATAAAACAAAAGTACAGTACCAAAAAGCACATGGTATAAGTAGACTAACGAAAGCAATAATAAAAGCTAAGAAGTAATCTCACATCTCGTTTGCTCAGGATGCTCCGATCGGCTATCAAGTCTTTCATGAATCTTATGACATAAAACCATTATTCAACGTTTGTGGGTTGCATCGGGCACTACACAAACATTTAATACCTATTAGAGAAATCATTTGTGACCATTCCTGAAACAAGAACAATTAGTTCAAACCCATATACCTCAACTTCTTTCCAAGCAAGAATCCTCTTCAAGTTTTTTGCATTATCATGAAGTTTTATATCACGAGGGGAAATCAATTTGTTATAAGAAGTCTATATGATGATAAAATAATGAGACTCAATTAAATAATGCATCCAATTTGTTGCTCCTTACTTCATATACAACATGATGCATGCAAGAGACAATTCCTTCATTTGAGACACAAGTTCCATATATTCCCTTTGAATTGGAAGCTCAACATTTGGCCCAAACAAGTCTTCGTCGAGGGTAATAGTGTATGCTTCATTGTATTCAACCGTCTCCACATAGTCATCAAACTATCGAAGAGACTCCAAAATCTTATCAAAATCCACATTTCTCGAAGTTGCCTAATCGAATGAGAATTTATTCCAAATTAAACAACTACACCTACTCAACAAGCGGAATATATTACAGAAAAGAACAACTTAATAACTCTTATGAGAAAAGATATTTAAACCTTATTTCCAGCCACTCCATTGTTTTTCGACACTCCCTACGTTAGAAATTTAAAAACTCAGCAGATGTAAGCCAACAAACACAATTTGAAAACAAAAAAACTGAAAGAATTCTTTGATCCCTTGAATGGGTTGTTTTCTCAAGTTACCACATAGTCTACACGGACATCGAATGGATTGGGGATCTTGGCCATGCATAATAGCAAAGTTCAAAAAACTTTCAACCCCTTCTTCATAGTCTTTTGATCTTCTATCCTTGAGCATCCAAGATTTATCCATCTCTTATAGATTCTAGAACGAAGAAACATTACTAAAAACTATGGAGGAGGATTTAAGTAGATGAACTAAGACAACACTCATATTCCTAAGAAAACCAAATATCCACACATGCACACTATGTCATCAATCTTATGTAAAAACACCAACAAGATTTCAAAAAAAATATATATACATAAAATAAATAATTGAAGAGCAAACAAATAAGCTTACCAAGAAAAATTACTATTGGATTGAATGGAGCTCGTGTATCAGCTTGATGTAAGTTCCAACACTAAGTCAACGTTTCCAATCTCTGTAGGTAGACACAAAAGTTAATTAAACATACTTGACAGGTAATATGAGCAGCAATATATTGGTCACAATAGACATAGAAAACCTCAATAGAATGAATTTGGGTAGCATTCCACCACTAGGTTCACAACAATAGCATCAGTAGTATCAAATATCCTTATGGAGCCAGTGGCAGAATTAAGAGTTCCAAGTTGTAGCATACTTGACTTCCCTTGACTAAACAAGACCCAAAAGATTGAGACTCAAAGACAGACGCCTAGAGAAACACAATAAACATGAATTCAATCCAATACACCAACCAAGCTTTTTAACATGATTGACAACCCAGTTGGCATTTAGCATTTTATTTTTCCACTTTAAAGGTGTTGGTTCTATAGCACTATCCTTGTGCTTTAGACAATAGACACAATCATGAACAAGAATTTTTTTTACAGCAAGCAGAAATGTTTATAATCGAAATGAATTGGACGCATCAAAAGAAGAAATCGTATGCACTGATGGCACCATTAAGAATGCAGACGGTTACTAATGAAAGTTCAAATTCTGACTAGATTATACAGACTATAAGAAGTAAAGACCAGTTCCGTAGTTAATTTAGATGCACAGAATGATTGAATGAGAAAGCCACACAAATACATAGCCAAGGGAGTTTGAACATCTACAAAATTTGCCTAGTCCAATCTCAAGTATAGATTGGTACCCAATGTCAACTTGAAATACACATGTGATCATATTCATAATTCCTATACATGTATAGAAACTTAACTTCGAGAAAACCAGGTATTTACTGCGACATGCCAAAAAAAACACCCTACTTTTATGGGATACTTTTATCCAAGTCACCCCAGCAACATTATAGAAAGAACTTACAAAAAGCTATATGGATAATGTACAACCACCAATACAAGGTTTTTGGTACGTTGCCCATATATTGCAATAACTGTCAAGATAACCTTCCAAATTCAGAGAGAGGTGATAATCCATAAATCATGAAATTCAAAAGAACGTGATAGTGGAGTAAATCAATTCTGCATAATGCAGAAAACAGTGACAATAAGAGGGCACACACCTGTAGCTTATGGTTGTCACCGACAATAAGAGGTTGTTGATTTACACCCAAGTAGAATACACACTCTTGACAATTAGCAATAGAAATATGTTTTGCTGCCACAATGACCTGAACCCGCTCACAATATTCAACTCTTAGAGCCTACAAAAGGCAAAACATCCATAGAAGACACCACATTATTGTTGAATTGGTGATCAAAGCATCATAATAGCAAGTTTGGAGTATATTGACTACTAGGTGACAAAACTATATGCAAAGTGAACCACTGTGAATCTAAAAAAAAAAAGTGATATAGGTACAATTAAAATCGCAAGACTAAGGAGATGAATTACATGAACCAAATGGGGTCAACTTAACAATAACTTCTTGTATCTAGATGGTGT
Source organism: Vaccinium myrtillus (assembly GCA_016920895.1). Lineage (NCBI taxonomy): Eukaryota > Viridiplantae > Streptophyta > Magnoliopsida > Ericales > Ericaceae > Vaccinium > Vaccinium myrtillus. Next base: position 18,799,041 of record CM029270.1, on the reverse strand, counting down.
TACGGACAATAAAGAATGCCATTCAATCAACCAATGGGAACTCACGAGATTAGTCAAGTAAAAGACGCAGGGAGTTGAAACTGCAGCCAAAGTTTTTAAATGCTCTAAAATCATGAAAAGACGGTGATGCAGAGTTTTTAAATGCAACCACCAGCACGTGAAGCTTTTTGGAACTACTATGGAGTCACTAGACAGTGATAACCTTTAAGGACTCATCATGCTAGTCGCTATTGGATATGCAAAATTTAAAAGAAACCTTTTGGTCTTGTGTGAAAACTACAACTTTTTCTAGAATTTTCCTTTGATGACACAGTTCAACATGAAGCAGATGAAAAGCTTAGAAAAAGTAGTTAGGCACAACAATGCAAGGAGATTCCAGTTTTTCCCCCTTAACAAATGCTGCATTTCAGTTGACAACTACAGAAGATTACTCCCTCCGTCCCAATTTAAATGCTCCCTACGGTTATGCGTGCCTTTTTAAAACTCTTGTAGTTTTTATTCTATAATGTATTATATATGCAATATGGATTTTATTTGATAGATCTCAATTAGTTCTATTAGACAAAATTTTTAAAAACTTTGAAAACATTACCAATAAAAAGATAGAGACGTTTGAAAATGGCACGGATATTCGTAGGGAACATTTAAAATGGGACAGAGGGAGTATCACTTTCCAGTGATAAACAACGAGCAATTTGAAAGGAAAATTGAACCAACAAGATCAGGTCATTAACGAAAACTCAAAGGAGAGAGCGTTATCTTCCTACTTCTTCATAACTACCTTGCCAACAACTTCGAGAACTATGGTCGCATCAGAGCAACCATAGATGGTGGCAAATCTCAAAGGAGCTAAAATGTAAATGACGGAACCGTGGCAATTCACAACTTGCAAAGAATTAAAATACCATGTTAAAAGAAAAGGCAAGAACTAGCATTCAAGGATATATTAGAAAACAAAGCAAACAATTGGACCCCGATGACATGCACAAAGCATGAGAGAGAACACGGACTAAACTGAAACTGCAGATTCTATTTTATTTTTGAAATAAAAATCTGAAACCGCAGATGCAATAGTTATTAGCCTTCGCATTGTAGCTAGACATGGCAACATCAATAACAAGCTCAATTGGAAAACTCTGGCTCATGCTACTACTCAGTCTAGGCCATCCTGGGCTCTAGACGAGCTGATGTGAATATGAAGCCTCAGATTAGCCTTTGAAGAATTAACACCAGTCAAAGCCTAACTTTGTCTCACCTGACTTGATCCCTACACAACTAAAGGGCACCAAGGGTTAGTTTATCAGGATTGTAAGCCAATGAGGTTGTAAGAAGGCCACAACTCTCGTCATGATTGCCATAGTTGAACTGATTATTGACTGGTTAACAATCAAATGCCTCTAATTTTCCAGCTAATCAAACCAATAAAACTTATTATGTGCCCCTTTTTTTTTCAATAACGGTGCAAGTTCAGCTTGGTTTGGTTTGTTTATAAGGCATCAGTACAGAATGAAACCAAGTTCCAGTCGGCTTAACAACATTGACACAAAATACACTACAAGTCTAGAAGAAAAATGGATTCAACCCATATGCATAACCAGAATAAGCAATCATTTAGCAGGAGACCATTTCCACTTTCACCAAATTAGATATAAGCATAAAACCTTTGTTGTGCCAAAACTCGAAGTAAAGAATATAACCAAACCAACAAGAAAACAAGAGAAAAGGATTTACGTGGTTCCCCCCAAGCACGAAGCTCTAGAGGTACGTCCACGAGGAAAGATCAAGAGGATTCACTATCAATGGGGAGAAATTACAAAGAGCCGGCTATACCCGTAACTCTACTTGAAGCATCCAATAGATATCTAGGAACAAATCTCTATTAGAAACCTTAACAGAGCATCAAAGTCTCACATACACGAAAGAGACGACTCCAAACCCTAGATATCTCAAATCCCAAGTCAAGACAAAACCCTAGGAGGCCACAAGGCTCCTATTTATAAGAAAGTATACAATTTAGGTCAAAAAAACACTTTAAATCACGCAGCCGCCGCCCCGTTCGACCGGACCAAGCTTACCTGGTCCAGACCCGAGATGCTGGAGCAAAACTACACCAACCGGTACCCTTCGTCCGGACCAAGGAAATTCCTCGTCCGGATGAGGGATGCTGCAAGCTCCCAAAACGTCCCAGATTCGCTGGTCCGCAACCAGTTTCCCTTGGTCCGGTCCAGAGATGCTGAAATTGACATTTTCGCACCATAAATTGTACATTTCTTCGAACGTCTTGTATTCAAGGCATATCTCCAACAATCTCCACCTTGACTTGAATTCCCTTCCATGCCAACAACATAGTGCAATCCTCTCAACACTCGCTCTTCCCCCCAATGCTCCTCACGGGGCAGCCCCATGTGGGGCGATCACCGACGGCACCAACTTGCATGGCTCAAGCACCACTGCTTGACCTTGCGAACACGACTGAGAAACCCAACCGCACGTGCCACCAAATTGAGCCTTCCATCTTCCAACGGGTACCGGTCACCCAATGCATCCATCCAAGAATGCCCATGAAGATCCGCTCGAACTCCTCCCGAAGTTAAAAAACCAAGTAAGCAACCATCTTCCACCAATTGTCGACCCAACGCATCCATCCCTGATGCCAAAAGACGACGTGCTCAAACTCCACACGGAGTTAATCGACTCTACCGCAGAGCCCCATGACCCCACCACGGAGCCTTGTATGCCTTCTCGCATACTCCCAATAGTTGAACTAGAATTCAGTACAGATGAAGACCCCAATGATGAAACACCCACAATCGTGCTACCATCTAGCACATACAGATTGCCCAATTTCTGACCCTTCAAGAAAACTTGAGCACCCAACGACGCACTCAAGACTCCACCTTCACAAGCATACTTCCAACCCATAGAGTCAAGAGCACCCAATGAGATGAGGTTCTTCTTCAATTCTGGTACATGTCGAACACCAAATAAAGTCCTCACAAATCCATCATGCATTCTGACTCTAACAGTTCCAATCCCAACAATTCTACAGGGAGTGTTATTCCCCATAAGAACTGTACCACCGTGAACCGCCTCATATGCGTCAAACCAATCTCTGCGCGGACACATGTGGTAAGAACAACCAGAATCCAGAATCCAGAATCCACGTGGCATCCAAACGGACATCATTGACCCCCACCGAAAGAGCAAAATATGAACCATCAGAATCTTCTTCAGCAATACCAGCAACAACTGAACCATCCTTCTCTACAGACTTGTCCCTATTTTTCGGACAATTTTTCACCATGTGCCCAAATTTCTTACAGTAAAAACACAGTATTCGATCCAAATATGTGGTTTTAGAGCCAGAATTCCCCCTACTGCCCGAAGCCCTCCCACCAATCTTTCCTCGCACCACCAATGCTTGATCATCATGAACATTACTCTCCCCGGATACTTTCTTCCTTAATTCTTTAGAATATAAACTAGATTTCACATCCTCCATGGAAATTGTATCCTTCCCATATAACAAGGTAGTCACAAAATGCTCATACGATGGAGGTAAAGAACACAAAACAATTAGGGGTTGATCTTCATCATCAATCGAAACATCTATATTTTTTAAATCCATTATAATTCGGTTCAACTCATCTAAATGGTCTTTTATGGGTGTACCTTCCTTCATACGAAAAGTATAAAGTCGTTGCTTCAAGTTGTTTGTACCATAATTTTTAAAATTTTACACGTGGTAAATAAGTTGGTTAGAAATGATTTTTATGTAATTCGGATTTATGTTATTAGCCGAATTATCTATAATTTAGGAGATAAGTTGTTACCTAAATTATAGGGAAGTAGTTTTTATCTAAAACGAGGTGATAAGGGCCGGAATTAACATGTGTTAATTGCATAAAGAACATGGGTAGTTATTTTCGGCCAATCAAAGGACACATGTCATCTCCTCGTGCATTTTCAAGAAGATCCCGAAGAAGACGCAAGACATGGGCATTATGGCAAGAGATCATGGGCAGTTATATTTGGAAGTTGCATTCGGATCCAGATGCCATAAATACAAACCTTTGTGCAACTTTGCAGAGGTCCAAGCACCAACAAAGCTCATAGAAGCAATTAAATTTAGTTTATCTCCTAACTCTCAGTTAGTCGATCGATCCCCCTCTCTCTTCTATCTATGTCTATCTTCTACCTCTTTCCCCTCTCCTCTTCTTCTTCTTCTTCCCCTTCTTCTATGTAATAGTTAGTCTTTCTTCTTTGATTGTGGAAGTCCTTGCTCAAAGGCCCACGAACCGTTGTAAACTTTAGTTCCTCTTTTATTTCAAGTTGTGCAATTGCTTGAAAGAAGTCAGTAAGGTTTCAGGCGCATTTACACACTTTCTCTCGGAGATTCATATCTCCTGGCACGCCCTCGCATCTTCTACACCACCAGGTGTTGACCACCCCCGCTTCTCCTGTCCCTTGGAGGAAATCGGTGGCAACATTTTTTGGCACGCCCAGTGGGACACATTTAAGACAATTGAAGATTCAAGATGGTGGGAAAAGACAGGAAAAGAGGAGCTAAAGTCACGGGAACTGGTGACGATACAGGTGAAGCCGTAGAAGCCCAGTCCTTCGCGGCGTCACATGAAGATTTGCAGGAAATGGCTGTTGGCATGAGAGACATTATTCTGGAGACAAATGCTGAATTGTCTCAAGGTCTCACTGATTCTATCGTTGGCCCTTTGAAGGAGATCAAGGAGTCACAGATGGATCTCACTAAATCCATAAAAGACATGATAGTTCTTCTTAATGAAAAACTAACTCCAGTCGCTTCTGTGGCAACTGGAAGTGGTGCCAACAATGACCAACTCAAGATGCCTGGTCCTCAGGGTTTCGTCTTATCTCATTACCAGGCAGCCTCATCTTCTTCTCAATTCAATCACCCAGGAGATCCGAAAGATGGTCCAGTTGGGGGAAAATTGAGAATGGGAGCAGCATCTCATCCCGGAGCAGGTCTTGGAAGATGGAAGGATCCCAACCCTCTTTTTACTGGCGCCTCCAACATTGCATCTCCTGAAGGGATACTACCATCTCCTAATCCTCAGAATCCAGTGCTTCTGAGCAAAGAGCAGGTCATTGAATACGTCCAAGATCAGTTTGGACCTGCTTTGCAGAAGTTTGGGAGACCTGTTTATAGAAAGCCTTATAATGAGGCTGTGGATCGAGTGGAATTTCCTAAGGGGTACAAGGTTCCGGATTTCTCCCAATTCTCCGGTGAAGATACCAAGTCAACAGTAGAGCATGTGGCACGCTTCTCTGTTCAATGTGGAGAGGCAGCGAGTAATGAGTTCCTTAGAATGAGGTTATTCCCTAATTCTCTCACTGCCACTGCTTTCACTTGGTATATAAATCTTCAAGCTAATTCGATCCAGTCATGGACCCAATTAGAAGAGTTGTTCCACAAACAATTCTACAGAACTGAACAAGAAGTCACTCTGGCTGATCTCTCTAGGCTTTATCAATTGCCTGGAGAACCAGCCGAGACGTACATTACTCGGTTTAAAACTGCTCGCTTTAAGTGTAAAGTGGTTTTACCAGAGACCGAGTATGTTCGTCTGGCCCAGAATGGCTTATGTTTAGAACTTCAGAAGAAATTCGTTGATGTGGCTTTCAGGGACTTGTTTGAGTTGGCTGCAAGAGCCACTCGTTATGAACAGTTGCTGACAGAAGATCAGGATCGCCGCAATGCTTCTAAAGGGACCTATTACAGGGACCCTAACTACCAAGTGGCTATTGCGGAGACAGAAGATAGTCCAGAAGTTGCAGTTGCAGAAATTGTTAACCGGAAGCCATACGCCTGCAAAGCTTTCGTCAAAGTTGAACCCACTAAAGCCCAAGGGTCTATGGCTTCACCAAAGACAACCAGGTCGTATACGTTTGACATCACAAAAGCAGAAGAAATTTTTGACCAACTCATGACGGACAAGCTTCTACGTTTTTCTGTTGGTCACAAAATTCCATCTCCTGCTGAGCTCAAAGGCAAGGAATATTGCAAGTATCATAACTCCTGGAACCACACTACCGTCAATTGTATCATCTTCAGAAATGCCATCCAGGACAGAATTGATAAAGGGGATTTTAAATTCCCTGAAGCTGCAAAGAAAGGAATGGCGGTTGATCAGGATCCATTCCCCGCTGAAAGCAAATCCTTCATGACTCTGATGATTCTCCTGATGATCACCCTTCTCCTATATGGTGGGATCAGGAAGTTATTAGAAGTCGTAAAGGATCTTCTTCTATACCCAAGAAGCCATCTGTCCACCATTGCTGTGAATGTGGAAAAACGAGAGGCCAAAGCGTCTGCAAAGTGTGGTTGTCAAACGTCCAAGGGAAGAGACTCCATCACTCTCTCCTCGTCGTTTTCCTCAGAAGCGAGTTTCGGTGTTTAATCGCCTGAAACCCATTTCTCATGAGATCCAGAAACAAATGTCATCCTTAGTCATTACAGCACCACAAGAGGGCAAGCCTAGGATGGTTAAACCGCCTGGGTCTGTATCTCCCAATCATTGGTTCAAAGTAAAGCATCCTAAGTTTCCACAGCCTGAGGATCCTTTATCAAAATCTCAGAAGCGGCGTCGACAGAGGATTCGTCAGGCTGATAGGTTGGCACAGGGGATTCCAACTCCTCCACGTATTCCACCAAAGCGGTATCCTGCTACTCCGTATGTGCACAAGAAACCTCGCATGGAATATCGTCCAGTTCAGAAACCTACTTCTCAAAATGCAGAACCATCTTCGGTTGATATTCCTAAGGCTCGCAAACCTGCTTGGAGGGATATCCTCGCAAAGCCACGTCCTGTCAATATTCGTTCTTCAGAGGATATGTTGGTTGTACAAGAAGTAGCCCCTGTCACAAAAGTTTCATGCTCGATGGCTAATCTTTCTTGCAACATGGTGTTTGTTCTTCCTACTGCTTTCGTGGCCAAAGAAGGACAACCATCTTCTATGGATGGTGATGTAGAAGCTTCAGGCGAAACACCAGAGATCAATTCTATCACGCCTGACGCTTCCATACCTATGCTAAAGACCTTTGTTCCAGAAGCTGCTAACTCCAAGATTCCTTCTATTGTGGTATTGAAGGATGAGCCTACTGCATATTGCCCATCTCCTGTGGCCAGTGTCTTATTTGAGAAGCCGGACCCAATGATGACTCAACATCTTCGTCCTCTTTATATTCAAGGTCATCTGGATGGTATTCCTGTCAACCGTATACTGGTGGATAATGGTTCTGCTGCTAACCTCATGCCACGCTTCATGCTCGTTAAATTGGGCAAAGGAGATCAAGATCTGTTACCTTCTAGCGCCAGCATCTCCGACTTTGCTGGAGGCATCACCACGGCCCAAGGTATTATTATTATGAATTTGCAAGTTGGAACAAAGACTTTGACCACTCCATTCTTTGTGGTTAATTCACGTTCAAGCTACAATCTACTATTGGGCCGCGATTGGATTCATGTTTGCATGGCTGTCCCTTCTACCCTTTATCAATGCCTAATCTTCTGGCGTGGTGATGACGTAGAAGTGGTTTGGGCAGACAAGAGGCCTTTCTTGGCCTCTTCTAACCATGCAGATGCCAAGTTATATGACAATGAAATTAGTCCTGTCAAGTTCACCGGGACTGATAAGTATGGCAAGCCTACAACCATTACTTTATCTACTCAAACTTCTGTAGACGAATTCAAAGCTATCTACAAGCAGTTCATCGGCCCTCTCCTTACAGAGATTAATAGGCCGAGCACTTCACTTCTTCAAGCCATTTCCCATGGATCAAGCTCCAACAGTCAGTGAGAAGATGGCGGCTTTGCAGGCTGCCTTGGCTCGATTGATCGCCTATATCACAGAGGAAAGCCTGCGTTCTTTGGATTCAGAAGATAATTCGGTCTTGACGACCGAATTGTTTTTTGAAGGGGGCAATACACCTCCTGACGACGTCATCCAATTAGAAGATTTGGAAGCACCACCAGCAAAGTTGGATGATTTGAAAGCTGATGTTCAAGATCCTTTGGAGGAGATAAATTTAGGCTCAGAAGATCATCCAAAGCCTATTTATGTGAGCCAACGCCTTCCTGAGGCAGTTAAAAACGCTTACGTTGATCTCCTCCAAGGATATAAGGATTGCTTTGCTTGGGAGTATGAAGACATGCCTGGGTTACGAAGAGGTTTTGTGGAGCACAGAATTCCTATAAAAGAAGGATTCAAACCTTATAAGCAAGCACCTAGGCGAATGTCAGAAGAATTGAACCTACGGGTTAAAGAAGAATTGGAGCATCTCCTAAAAGTTGGATTCATAAGGCCAACCAGATATGTGGAATGGCTATCCAATACTGTTCCAGTCATTAAGAAGAATGGAAAGGTGCGGGTGTGTATTGATTTCCGCAACCTCAACATGGCATCTCCAAAAGACGAATACCCTATGCCTATTGCTGATGTTCTAGTCGATGGAGCAGCCAGGCATAAAGTACTGTCCTTTATGGATGGTCATTCAGGGTACAATCAAATCTTTATTGCAGAAGAGGATGTCCACAAGACGGCTTTTCGATGCCCAGGAGCTTTGGGGGCCTTTGAATGGATTGTTATGCCATTCGGCCTTAAAAATGCAGGAGCAACTTACCAACGGGCAATGAATTCTATGTTCCATGACATGTTGGGCCGTTTTATGGAGATTTACATAGACGATGTGGTGATCAAGTCTAATTCATTCAAGGAACACTTGGAGCACCTGCGATCCAGTTTCGAGCGTCTAAGGAGATATGGTCTCAAGATGAATCCACTGAAATGTGCCTTCGGAGTTTCTGCAGGCAATTTCCTTGGATTTCTAGTTCACCAAAGGGGCATTGAAGTACCCCAGAACAGGACCAAGGCTATCCTAGAAGCTAAGCCTCCTTCTTGCAAGAAAGAGTTACAGAGTTTTCTCGGCCTCATTAACTTCATCAGAAGATTCATTTCAAACATGGCCGGGAAAGTTCAAGTTTTTTCAGAGCTCCTAAAGTTGAAGAAAGAAGAAGATTTCAAATGGGAAGCTCGTCATCAAGAGGCATTTGAAGCTATCAAGAGGTATCTAACCCAACCTCCTGTTCTTATGCCTCCAATCAAGAAGAAACCTCTTCGACTCTATATTTCGGCATCAGAAACTTCTATTGGGAGTTTATTAGCCCAAAATAATGAACAAGGCAAAGAGCAAGCAGTGTATTATCTTAGTAGATTGTTGACTGCTGTAGAGAGCAGATATTCTCCTGTGGAGAAATTATGTTTAGCCTTGTACTTTTCAGCAATAAAACTTAGGCACTATATGATGCCTGTGTTGGTTTACGTGGCGTGCAAGACCGATTTGATTAAGTATTTACTTTCTCGGCCCATCATTAGAGGCCGAATTGGTAAATGGTCTTTGGCATTAATGGAATTCTACTTCCAATATATTCCCCAAAAAGCAGTGAAGGGACAAGCATTGGCCGATTTTCTTGCAGATCATCCATGTTTGGATGTTGATGAGGAAGCAATCGGCCTAGATGTTTTTGCTGTTTCATATGCTCCTTGGCAATTATTATTTGATGGTTCCAGAACAATCTCATCTTCTGGATGTGGAATCCTTATAATATCTCCTGCCGGAGTGAAGACCCAATTATCATTTCAGTTTGATTTCCAATGTACAAATAATCAAGCTGAATATGAGGGGATAATCATTGGATTGGAGATCCTACGAGAAATGGGAGCAGCCACCATAGAAGTTATTGGAGATTCTCAGTTGGCAATCAACCAATTGGGGGGCATCTACAAATGCAACAGTGAAGAGATAGCTCCTTATTACATGGCTGCAAGGCAGTTGTTAGACGAATTCGATGATGCCAGTCTCCGTCATATTCCTAGAAGATTCAATCACGAGGCAAATGAATTGGCACAGATCGCCACCGGAATCAGGATTCCCCAAGGTTGGTACAAGAGAACCATCACTATTCAAAAAAGGAGCTTACCTTCTGTAAAAAGAAGAAGTGCTTTTATGGAGGTTTTTACTACTGATATTGGGGGGCAAGAGGATGATTGGAGGAGTGAAATAGCCAGCTTTCTCAAGTATCCAAACCTCTCTTCATCTAAGAAGATTAGAGAAAAAGCTTTCCGATACGTGTTGATTGAGGATGAGCTTTACAAGAAAAGTTTAGAAGACGATCTTCTTCTCAAATGTATCGGACCCAAAGAAGCTCTAAAGGTTATGGGAGAAATTCACGAGGGCATCTGCGGAGCACATCAATATGGCAAGAAAATGAGATGGCTTCTAAGGAGATATGGTTATTATTGGCCATCCATTCTTAATGATTGCATTCAATTTGCTAAAGGATGTCAAGCTTGTCAAGCCCACGGTCCTGTACAGAGGATTCCAGCTTCTTTAATGAAGTCAGTTATAAAGCCTTGGCCATTTAGAGGATGGGCCATGGATATGATTGGCAAAATTTTCCCTCCTTCTTCTAAAGGACACACTTATATAGTCGTGGCCACTGACTTCTTCACCAAATGGGCCGAGGCTATTCCAATGACTGCTGTTAATCAAGAAGACATTATCACTATGATTAAGGAGAAGATCATCCATCGTTTCGGCATCCCTCAACATATAGTGGCCGATAGAGGATCTGTTTTCTTTGGAGACAGAATTCATGCAGTTATGTCTCAGTTTGGGATAGAGTTGTCACATTCAACTCCCTATTATGCCCAAGGCAATGGACAAGCCGAGTCTACCAACAAAATCCTTAAGGGGATTATAAGCAGAATGGTAGAAGATCAACCAAGGACTTGGCATGAAGCATTGTCAGACGCACTGTGGGCTTACAGGACTTCTAAGCGAACTGCCACCGGTATTACTCCTTATACTCTTACCTATGGTCATGATGCTATCTTACCAATGAAAGTAAACATTAGATCTGCTAGAATTGCATTTCAAAATGGCCTAGATTATGGAGAATATAATCAGGCTATGTTTATGGAATTGGAAGATTTGGATGAACTGAGGCTTTCAGCCTTAGACCATTTGGTGGCCCAAAAGCAGAAGGTGGCTCGGGCATACAACAAGAGAGTTAAAGAGAAATCTTTTGCTGAAGGAGATTTAGTCTGGCAGGCAGTCTTACCATTCAAGAAAAAAGATCATAAGTATGGCAAATGGTCACCCACTTGGGAAGGTCCTTTCCAAGTTTCACAAATTCTCAGGGGAAGTACTTATCTTCTACATGAAGTAGATGGAGAGCCTCACAAGCATCCAATCAATGTAAAGTACTTAAAGAAATGGTACCCAACTATGTGGGAGATGATGGATTCAAACAGTTATTTCCATAAATCCACAGAAGTTGTTCAAGAAGCAAAGAGTACTTAAAGTTCAAACAACGCAAGAAAAAGCAGAAGTCAAGCAAGAAAGAAGAATTACATCTTCTCTAGAACATCAGCCTTAAACTTGTCCCAAGGTGCAGTTGATGTGGACAAGTTAGTCACCAACGCTTCAATCCGTGCTTCTACACGAGGAATCTCTGCATTCAGAACATCATGCTCTTCTACCAAAGGTTGGGTAGCAACGGCAATTTCTTCTTCCTCATGTATGACCTTCTGCATCTTCTCATCATGGCCAGCATCTTCTGTTTGAAGCTGGACTACTTGTTGCTGCATAAGGATAATGTTATCCTGAACTCCTTGATCTTCTTAAGACCATTGTTCTTCTGGAGGGACAGCTGCTCCTTCTGATGTTGGAAGCCCTCCATTTTTTCCATAGCAATGATTAGCGACTGCCCGAGATCTGAAAAACGAGTTTGTTTGTTCTTCATCTCCTGAATTTCAGTCATATTCTTGTGGTAGTCTTGGATGAGCAATGGTAGAGCGGCTTTAAATTGCCTCAATTGATCTTGAGGCACATCTGGTATGCCTTCGGAAGAGATGAGGGTCTCTAAAGCACCTTTCAGCTTGGCAAGAATCTCAGGTTGAATCATTGTCTCAAAATTGAAGCTCAAGGCTGCCTTTAGAGCATCTTTTGCCTTGGATACTTCTTCTGGCGAAGGGCCCTTTTGAATACTTTCAGTCGATGTGGCTGAAGAAGACATCTGGCTGCTGCTTGTCCCTTTCTTCAATTTCTCCTTCAGGCGATTGAGAAGCTCCTGAGGCTCTATTTTGGCCTTGCTAGATACAGCAGTAGAGCGAGTTGGAGAAGCCAGGCTAGAGTCTTTGGAGAAGGCCTGTAAACAGAGTGGTCTACAGTTTAGAAGCAACTTCATACATATTCTTGGTGTTACAGCGCCATAATTACTTACAGGGAAAGCAGAGCTTTGTGACAAGTTGCCCGTTAGAGCAGCAGTCGCGCCTTCAGCTGGTACGGAAATAGGGACATTCTCCTTTGAAGAAACCCCGATTTCAGACGATGCTGCCTCTGTACTTTTCGGGCCAGCCAAGGTTTTTGGAGCTTTTGATACTGGGCCAGAAATGGTTCTGTCGCCTGTCTCATCAGAGTGTTCTTGGTGTTGCTTTTTCTTCTTTCTCAACCTTTTGCTGTCTGCAGCCTGAAGAAATAGCATGATCAGTTATATTCAGAAAGAAAAAGGAGGAGATTGGGAAATTCCAATACCTCCTCTAATGAAGCAAAGATAGGTGCATCTTCTGTCCTAGTACGGGATCGAGTTCTTTTGGGTTTAACAACAGTTGTCTCCTGGAAAGAGGAGCTGCCATCAATAGAAGCCAAACCAGAAGCAATAAATGGCAAGCAGAAGTAAAAGTCTTACCTTGATCAACTTCCGTTTGGTTTTCTGGGGTGGGACCTTCTCTGTCTTCTGTGCCTCTTCTTCAGATTCTTCATCTTCTTCATCTTCCTCATCATGATCAGACAATTCCACTAGAGGAGCAGCATCTGAGAGAAGAGGCATTAGTCAGCAAGCAGATATCACAAACAGAAGTACTAGAAGATTTTATATCAATTTCTGACCTCTTTCAGGAGAATTTATTACCCTAACTATCCCACGCTTATAGAAATCTTCTATTTCCCATTGGGGGGCATCGGTCTTAACGACTGTGACTCTTCTATTTTCTGGGAAAAGTTCGTACATGCCTTCATACGCTAGTGTGTTGGCAATGACGAACGAAGTGTTGGGTGTTGGGGGAATAGGTTTCCCAAACGGTTTTATTAAATCTTCTAGGGGAGGCATAGGTTGCCCTGGAGGAGTAGTTTGGAACATTTTCCACCACGCTGCAACAGCTAAGTCCTTCTGCCTATTCTCAATTTCAGTCATTCTATTTCTCCTAGGCTCTGCCATGGCTTCAGGGTTACGAGGGTTCCATTTGCATTTAAAGAAGGTTTCAAACCTACGAATGGATTGATAAATTTCGGCATGAGAAGGCATACCTTTCTTCTTTGATAAGGACTTGGCCTTGGCCTTCTCTGCCGCCTTGGTTTTCTTAACCAACACCTCCAGTTTTACTTCTTTGGTTATTGGTAATGCTTCTGGCACTGCTGATGGAGAAATTCTTCCCAACAATAACTCCAGAGACTCTGAAGTTTGGCTAAAAATGGCGTTCTTCCACCATAAGTCAAAAGCTGGAGTTGTTAGAGGAAACTCAGGAAATGGGGCAAGTTTGAATTTGGTGGAGATTAAAGCGGCATTCTTCTCCATAAGCTTCTTCGTATCATCTAGAGTGAGCAGCATCCTCTCACTCAAAGCACTTTATGGTCCGATAAGGAGGAATGGGTACAAGCCGGGCTAATCCAAACTGCCCGCGCATTGAGTTGGGTTATAATACTCCACCCCGCATTTGTTATTTGGACCAAAGTGGAGCCCATGCCATAAGGGAGATCCCTTGCCACCAAGAAGCCGGCCCACACCGCTTTTTTTGAACCGGATCTTCTGAGATATTGTTTCGGTAGAGGTTTGAAGCAAATCCGGACAAGTGGAGTTCCTCTCAAACGGCATCCAGAAGTCTGGGCTTGGATTTTCTGCAAGACAGAAGAAGTACTTGAAGCACTCATCAAATGAATGCTCCTTAGGAGCAAGTGACTTCAGTGCACACCCACGAAGAAGACCTTATCCCCGATTTTCTTTTACATTTTGTTCCGGCTCGTCGGGAGCTAAGTCGAGAAGTAAGACCATGCCTGCACTGCAGGCAACCACAGGGGACCTGTATAGCCAGATATCTGATGATCCACTAAGTCTTTCATACACCTGTAGAAGTGTGCAAGGAAAATTGGGGCCAGAGCAATCTCCTGACCAACAGAGAGAGCTTTGGCCAAGTCGGTATAGTACTTCGTGATCTTCAAATTACTACTGCAGAAGACGAACTTGTTTAACCAAAAGAGATCAAGAAGGCTATGTGCTCCATCTCGGAGACTTCAACCTTATCATCAGTCACGGCATTCTGCTCCAGGAAATAAGTGAAGGTAATATCCTTTTTCTTAGGATATTCAAAACTTACTTTGGGAGGTTCTAAGGCATCGTTAGCCTCTAGGCCATGAGGACGAAGGCCTGTGATGAATGCCACATCTTGAAGCATTGGCGTCATAGGCCCACAAGGGAAGTGAAAGGCATTCGTGCTAGACGACCAGAAGAAAGCAAGGGCGCTGATAAGGGCAGTGTCAGGAGATGGCATGTCGTGACTCATAAGTATGGCATTATAAATTCCAGCCTTCTTCCAGACAGTGCTTTTCGCCTTTTCAACCCTAACCAACCACTCGTTATATTCAGAAGTGGAGGTGACCCACACTTTAAAAGGTCTTGATTTCGAATAGTTTTCCCAATTTGGGGCCCAATCTGTTGTAGATCGGGCCAAGGGAAGAAGAAGGTCATGTGGGTAATATTTGTCTAAAAAGTCTGGAAGTTCATCTGTAAAACAAGGCCCTAGCCCGTACTTATTTAAGCCAGAAGAATGCTCAATTTGATTGGGTACCTGGAAGAGAATATCCTCGAGAATGTTGGGTTTATACTCGAGAATCAGCTTCTTCATTACTGTGCCTGTGTTACTCTCATCTTCAACAGAAGCCTGTGCTCGAAGGGTAGCCATGGTGAAATTTCGTCTGCTACAGTAGCAAGCCTTTGGCTATGGCGGTGAAAAAAGGTAAAGGTAGAGAGAGAGAAATTGTTTTTACTGTGGAACGTATATTTCGTCTCTCTCTTAAAACCTTTTTATGGATACATATGGAGGGGTATCCCGAATTTTCCAGATTCTTAATTTCCAAACCAACCAAGTTATGCCACGTGTTGGGGTTAAACGGTAACAAGAGTCCTTTTCGGTTCATCTTCTTCTAGCCGTTATCTCCTCTCTTCAAAGGACTCTTGTTACGTTTATCAGCTAATAGAATTCCTTCTTTAATAAACTCCATTTTATTTTTAAAATGAAGTTTATGGGGGGCAGTGTTTGTACCATAATTTTTAAAATTTTACACGTGGTAAATAAGTTGGTTAGAAATGATTTTTATGTAATTCGGATTTATGTTATTAGCCGAATTATCTATAATTTAGGAGATAAGTTGTTACCTAAATTATAGGGAAGTAGTTTTTATCTAAAACGAGGTGATAAGGGCCGGAATTAACATGTGTTAATTGCATAAAGAACATGGGTAGTTATTTTCGGCCAATCAAAGGACACATGTCATCTCCTCGTGCATTTTCAAGAAGATCCCGAAGAAGACGCAAGACATGGGCATTATGGCAAGAGATCATGGGCAGTTATATTTGGAAGTTGCATTCGGATCCAGATGCCATAAATACAAACCTTTGTGCAACTTTGCAGAGGTCCAAGCACCAACAAAGCTCATAGCAGCAATTAAATTTAGTTTATCTCCTAACTCTCAGTTAGTCGATCGATCCCCCTCTCTCTTCTATCTATGTCTATCTTCTACCTCTTTCCCCTCTCCTCTTCTTCTTCTTCTTCCCCTTCTTCTATGTAATAGTTAGTCTTTCTTCTTTGATTGTGGAAGTCCTTGCTCAAAGGCCCACGAACCGTTGTAAACTTTAGTTCCTCTTTTATTTCAAGTTGTGCAATTGCTTGAAAGAAGTCAGTAAGGTTTCAGGCGCATTTACACACTTTCTCTCGGAGATTCACATCTCCTGGCACGCCCTCGCATCTTCTACACCACCAGGTGTTGACCACCCCCGCTTCTCCTGTCCCTTGGAGGAAATCGGTGGCAACACAAGTACAACCGGTTGGTTAGCGATTTTGTCATATAGATGCTCTCCAACTTCAACCAAATCCCGGCTGCCGAATCTTCCTCCCCAACCTCGTGAAGCACATCATCGGCTAAGCACAATTGAATTGCACTGAGTGCCTTCACATCAAGATCCTCAACTACTATCCTGCATATCAGCAGGCTTCTTCGATTTCCCCACCAAAGCCTTGCTTGTTCCTTGTTACCAAAGCCTTGCTTGTTCCTTGTTACCAAAGCCTTGCTTGTTCCTTGTTGCACCAGCAAAGCCTTCATCTTGATACGCCATAAACTGAAAGAAGCGCTATGCCTATCAAACTTCTCAACATTGAAGCGAGTCGCCATTGAAAACGACCCCGAATGCACAAACGCAGCGAAAAAACACAACCCTCGGTTTGAACCCGGAGCTCTGATACCAGTTGTTGTGCCAAAACTCGAAGTAAAGAATATAACCAAACCAACAAAAAAACAAGAGACAAGGATTTACGTGGTTCCCCCCCAAGCACGAAGCTTTAGAGGTACATCCACGGGGAAAGAGCAAGAGGATTCACTATCAATGGGGAGAAATTACAAAGAGCCGGCTATACCCGTAACTCTACTTGAAGCATCCAATAGATATCTAGGAACAAATCTCTATTAGAAACCCTAACAGAGCATCAAAGTCTCACATACACGAAAGAGACGACTCCAAACCCTAGATATCTCAAATCCCAAGTCAAGACAAAACCCTAGGAGGCCACAAGGCTCCTTTTTTGTAAGAAAGTATACAATTTAGGTAAAAAAAACACATTAAAACGCGCAGCCGCCGCCCCGTTCGACCGGACCAAGCTTACCTGGTCTGGACCTGAGATGCTGGAGCAAAACTACACCAACCGGTACCCTTCGTCAGGACCAAGAAAATTCCTCGTCCGGATGGGGGATGCTGCAAGCTCCCAAAACGTCCCAGATTCGCTGGTCCGCAACCGGTTTCCCTTGGTCCGGTCCAGAGATGCTGAAACTGACATTTTCGCACCGTAAATTGTACCTTTCTTCGAACGTCTTGTATTCAAGGCATATCTCCAACAACCTTCTATGCAAACTCCAGATGAGGTGAATGACATTGTGAAACTCGAAAATAACATTGTATATCGATGAATTTCGAAACCCTAAGTCTATTGGAGATGTGGTATGCTCATTTTGGAAGACGAAGTAGAGTACTCACCAACTGATCAGTAGCGAAGCGCCGCCGTAGCAAAAGCGAGAGTAGAGCTGCTGCATGCAGAAAATTTTGAGAGTAGAAGGGGTTGCCGCTCGCTCCAGCTAGGGTTGCTGAAGGAGGGAAATCGATTACAGAGTACAATTTTGGGGGGAAATCAAATATTGAGTACAATTTGGGGGGAAATCAATTTTGCGGGAAATCGATCTCATCTCTTCGTGGGGGGGGGGGATCATACAATTTGGTTTTGTGAGGAGGTTAACAGTCTCAGTTTAGAAACGATACTATTAAGTGTTTTTTTTTTATTATTACCGAGATCATATAAGTTATTGTCACGGTGTTACTAAACGAGAGCTAAATTTTTTAAATAACCACGGTTTTTTTTAAAACGTGATATATTTTTTATATACGATCTCAGTTGTTAGAGAATGAGATCTATTATCTTAATTACAATCTCAGTTTCTAAATTACTGAGAGTAAAAAATCTTTCCACCTCAGTTTTTCAATACAAGTGAGATTAAAACTACAATCCACATATACTATCACGGTTTTTATATAATTGAGACTTTTAGAGCGTGACCTTTATCTGTTTTTGTAGTAGTGACTTTAAGGAATGACACATACAACTTAACCTTATCCCAATTCGTTGGAGTTTGAGGCCCAACATTTCCTTTCCTCCTCCCTTTCCCGGATCCGGGGTGCATGTTGTCCGATCTGGGCCGTCCGTGCTCGGCGATGGACGGCTTGGATCACATCTTGTCCAAACACATCCGAACCATCCGGGGGGGGGATCATACAATTTGGTTTTGTGAGGAGGTTAACAGTCTCAGTTTAGAAACGATACTATTAAGTGTTTTTTTTTTTATTATTACCGAGATCATATAAGTTATCGTCACGGTGTTACTAAACGAGAGCTAAATTTTTTAAATAACCACGGTTTTTTTTAAAACATGATATATTTTTTATATACGATCTCAGTTTTTAGAGAATGAGATCTATTATCTTAATTACAATCTCAGTTTCTAAATTACTGAGAGTAAAAAATCTTTCCACCTCAGTTTTTCAATACAAGTGAGATTAAAACTACAATCCACATATACTATCACGGTTTTTATATAATTGAGACTTTTAGAGCGTGACCTTTATCTGTTTTTGTAGTAGTGACTTTAAGGAATGACACATACAACTTAACCTTATCCCAATTCGTTGGAGTTTGAGGCCCAACATTTCCTTTCCTCCTCCCTTTCCCGGATCCGGGGTGCATGTTGTCCGATCTCGGCCGTCCGTGCTTTCATGATGGGCGGCTTGGATCACATCTTGTCCAAACACATCCGAACCATCCGGGGATCATACAATTTGGTTTTGTGAGGAGGTTAACAGTCTCAGTTTAGAAACGATACTATTAAGTGTTTTTTTTTTATTATTACCGAGATCATATAAGTTATTGTCACGGTGTTACTAAACGAGAGCTAAATTTTTTAAATAACCACGGTTTTTTTTAAAACGTGATATATTTTTTATATACGATCTCAGTTGTTAGAGAATGAGATCTATTATCTTAATTACAATCTCAGTTTCTAAATTACTGAGAGTAAAAAATCTTTCCACCTCAGTTTTTCAATACAAGTGAGATTAAAACTACAATCCACATATACTATCACGGTTTTTATATAATTGAGACTTTTAGAGCGTGACCTTTATCTGTTTTTGTAGTAGTGACTTTAAGGAATGACACATACAACTTAACCTTATCCCAATTCGTTGGAGTTTGAGGCCCAACATTTCCTTTCCTCCTCCCTTTCCCGGATCCGGGGTGCATGTTGTCGGATCTGGGCCGTCCGTTCTCGGCGATGGACGGCTTGGATCACATCTTGTCCAAACACATCCGAACCATCCGGGGGGGGGATCATACAATTTGGTTTTGTGAGGAGGTTAACAGTCTCAGTTTAGAAACGATACTATTAAGTGTTTTTTTTTTTATTATTACCGAGATCATATAAGTTATCGTCACGGTGTTACTAAACGAGAGCTAAATTTTTTAAATAACCACGGTTTTTTTAAAACGTGATATATTTTTTTATATACGATCTCGCTTTTAGAGAATGAGATCTATTATCTTAATTACAATCTCGCTTCTAAATTACTTACTAGAGTAAAAATCTTTCCACCTCGGTTTTCAATACAAGTGAGATTAAAACTACAATCCACATATACTATCACGGTTTTTATATAATTGAGACTTTTAGAGCGTGACCTTTATCTTTTTGTAGTAGTGACTTTAAGGAATGACATACAACTTAACCTTATCCCAATTCGTTGGAGTTTGAGGCCCAACATTTCCTTTCCTCCTCCCTTTCCCGGATCCGGGGTGCATGTTGTCCGATCTGGCCGTCCGTGTTTCGGCGATGGACGGCTTGGATCACATCTTGTCCAAACACATCCGAACCATCCGGGGGAACATACAATTTGGTTTTGTGAGGAGGTTAACAGTCTCAGTTTAGAAACGATACTATTAAGTGTTTTTTTTTATTATTACCGAGATCATATACGTTATCGTCACGGTGTTACTAAACGAGAGCTAAATTTTTTAAATAACCACGGTTTTTTTTAAAACGTGATATATTTTTTATATACGATCTCAGTTTTTAGAGAATGAGATCTATTGTCTTAATTACAATCTCAGTTTCTAAATTACTGAGAGTAAAAAATCTTTCCACCTCAGTTTTTCAATACAAGTGAGATTAAAACTACAATCCACATATACTATCACGGTTTTTATATAATTGAGACTTTTAGAGCGTGACCTTTATCTGTTTTTGTAGTAGTGACTTTAAGGAATGACACATACAACTTAACCTTATCCCAATTCGTTGGAGTTTGAGGCCCAACATTTCCTTTCCTCCTCCCTTTCCCGGATCCGGGGTGCATGTTGTCCGATCTGGGCCGTCCGTGCTCGGCGATGGACGGCTTGGATCACATCTTGTCCAAACACATCCGAACCATCCGGGGAACATACAATTTGGTTTTGTGAGGAGGTTAACAGTCTCAGTTTAGAAACGATACTATTAAGTGTTTTTTTTTTATTATTACCGAGATCATATACGTTATCGTCACGGTGTTACTAAACGAGAGCTAAATTTTTTAAATAACCACGGTTTTTTTTAAAACGTGATATATTTTTTATATACGATCTCAGTTTTTAGAGAATGAGATCTATTATCTTAATTACAATCTCAGTTTCTAAATTACTGAGAGTAAAAAATCTTTCCACCTCAGTTTTTCAATACAAGTGAGATTAAAACTACAATCCACATATACTATCACGGTTTTTATATAATTGAGACTTTTAGAGCGTGACCTTTATCTGTTTTTGTAGTAGTGACTTTAAGGAATGACACATACAACTTAACCTTATCCCAATTCGTTGGAGTTTGAGGCCCAACATTTCCTTTCCTCCTCCCTTTCCCGGATCCGGGGTGCATGTTGTCCGATCTGGGCCGTCCGTGCTCGGCGATGGACGGCTTGGATCACATCTTGTCCAAACACATCCGAACCATCCGCTCCCAAACAAATCCGAGCCGTCCATTGCCGAGCACGGACGATCCAGATTGGGGACAACATGGATGCTGTCCCTTTAGGGACATCACCATCACCCAATTCCCCTTCCCCCCTCTCTCTCTCTCTCTCTTCAATCATCCCACTATCAACCTTAAAGTCACAATACTCTAAATCATCAAATTCCTCA
Source organism: Vaccinium myrtillus (assembly GCA_016920895.1). Lineage (NCBI taxonomy): Eukaryota > Viridiplantae > Streptophyta > Magnoliopsida > Ericales > Ericaceae > Vaccinium > Vaccinium myrtillus. Next base: position 18,777,906 of record CM029270.1, on the reverse strand, counting down.
TTAATCTCCTCATCTCTCACATTTAATTTGAAGGCCGTGTCATCACATAATCGCTCAAAAGCCTTTTGATAAATTAGAGCCCTATCCAACATGAAATATGTATAGTTCCATCGAGTAGGCACATCCAAACAAGGTCTAAGTGTACATAAAATCTCCTCTTTTTGAACACATGACCAAAATTCTTCCATCCTATTCGGGGAAGCCCTCACATACCTCACAACATTACGCACCCTTGCAATAGAGCTCTCAATCTCTTCTAATCCATCACGCAAAATTTCAAGATATGTGCGGAACAACTCACATGCTAGAAGTCGTGATTTAAAACGGTTGTCTTCTTATCTTTGGTCTTCCTCTTCAAGTAAGCAATCAAAAGATTATTAATAGATGCATTATCAACCGTCACGGTTAGAAACTTGTCAATCCCCCAATTCAACAACTTGTTCTCAATTATTCTACCAAGAGTGTCACCCTTATGATTAGGAACAACACAAAAATTGAGAATCCTCTTTTGGTATTTCCAATTTTCATCAATGAAATGCCAGGTAAGACACATGTAATTCAAGTTTTGGACCGAAGTCCAAGTGTCCGTAGTGAGACACAACCTTTGGCTCTTAAGTTTTCTCTTCAAAGATTTTCTCTCCTCATTGTAAATGTGCATACACTCCTTGGCAACCGTAATCCTACTTGGAATCTTGACCCACTTAGGTTGAACGACATGCATAAATTTTTTAAATCCTTGACCCTCAACAAATGCAAATGGAAACTCATCAATTATAATCATCTCTGCTAGGGCTCTCTTACACGCCTCAACACTAAAGGTGATAGGCACAAGGTTTGCACTTGTCTCGCTGTTGTCTTCTACTTTTTCAAAACTAAGGAGTTTTTTCCTAGAACCCGTAAATCTCTTGCTTTTGGGATATTTGGTACACAAATTTTTCAAATGATGAGTCATCGATTTTGTACCATTGTTCTTTGAATGACATACATAAGATACCCCACACCAATTGCAAGCAGCCCTAGGTTTTGGATGACCTTTTGGGGGGTAATAACTTTAAAATCTTTCCCGCAAGCAGCCCTCTTATTACTGACTAGACTATCACCACCTCTTTTAGTCTCATTTTCTATTTTTTCAGGCACTTCATCATCATTTTCCAATTCAAGATCAATATTATTAGGTAAATCAAACTCAGCAGCTTCATCCATAACGTCATCCATATCAAAATCATTTTCGTCATCAATCTAAAAGGAAGGAAAGTCAAATTCCAAGTTACATATTGTTTTTTCGAATTACATACTTGTTAAATGTTAATCTAAAAAATTATCATACAGGAAATAAAATGGATACCTCGAGGCTAGACATTTCTTCTTCAAACTGAAATCAAATTCTTCACTCTTCACTCTTCAATTTAGTGTTTGAAGACTAGGACACAACCAAAAACAGTAGAACAAACTATCAAACTGGAGTAAATGAGTTAATACACATACAAGAACAAATAAACTTAAAATGGAGTATTTTAGTGTTTTTTTGTTGTTCTTAGTAAACTGTCTGTGGAGTATATAAAGAACTTTCCCATATTTGTTTACACATACTTATATCATGTGGTAATCAAAATACACATACAGGAGCAAATACACTTAAGTGTATACATGCATTGTATGTATATGTAAAAAAAGGTAAAAACGATCAGTAGTACAAAACAAATGACGATCCATCTAAATCTTGGATGACTGATCCATCCATCTTTACTAAACAGTAAAAACGATCAGCACAAAAATCATACCATTGCTTCAATTTCAGCGAGTTGGCGAATGACGATCCAGAACATTGACATCAGTGGTTAAACAACGCCTTTAAACCCATCTAAATCTTTCGCAATTGCTATTTACTTGAGATGGAGTACAAGCAACAAGTGAGACCAAAACCCTCAGATTAACCTCAGGATTAGAGATATCTTCTCTGAGAGGAGAAGAGAAGAGAGGTCGTGGCGGTGGGCTACTACTGATGGAGTGATGGGAGAGAAGAGAGATAGAGATGTGTTTTAGGGTTGGCTTTTATATTTAATAGATGGACGATGTATATCAAAGGATATGGGACGGTCTTGATTAAAAATCGCGAGGACTAATGGTGTACGTAATTCGGTTCGGTTATTGGTCGGTTCGGTCTTAATTCGGTTTGGTTCGACAGTAATTACATTAAACCGAAACCGAACCGAGAATATATTTCGGTTTTTTGGTTTTATTTTAGCTTGTACCGACCGAAAACTGGACCAAATTTTCAGCTTTCGGTTTGGTTCGGGTCCCACCGGTTTTTTTTTTTCACCCCTAAAATCAATGGCTCGAATAATCAAGTAAAACTAATGTGAATCCATTTTATATCCCATAAGAGATCACATGAATGGAATCTTCAGTAGAAATAGGAATATGATTACCGGGAATTAAATTCTTAAGAATTTTCTTCGGTAGGAATAGGAATATGATTATTAGGAATCGAATTCCTAGGAGTTGGATACCTGAAATAATTTCATTTCGGTGTTTAGATTAATTCAGTAATCATACGTGGGAAACAATTATTCTGGAATTTATTAAAGTCAACATTTCAATTTCTTAATGAATGAGCTAGGAATCTAAGATTCTCATAGGGTAAGAGACAAATCAGATTCCCACTTAGTTTGGGGATGTGATTCCTGGTTGAATATGTCATCAGGAATGACATTTCTATTCAGGTCTCTTCCAAACGTCGGAATCATAGAAGCGCTATCACATTCTCGTTTCTATCTCTTCCATACATTGGAATCATAAAAGGAATGTATCACATTCTCATTTCCCCTCAAGACTACTGCTATCCAAACTGAGCCCTCAGTTTCAAACTTTTTGCAGTTATATACGATATGGGAGTTCTAACAACCGCAAACAAACTATGTTAATTATGAGAATCCGTAAAAACTAAGACTAATATACAACTGCTTAAGAAATAGCCCAATGTTATTCGGGAAATTTTTTTGTCTCTCTATATCCCAGACTATTTTTTTCTAAAAAACCCTAGTCATCTTTCTTCCTTCCCCTCCCTCCTCCTAGGCTTTTCACTATCCTTAAGCAATGGAGGGAGGAGAGGGTTTAACTCGTGATCCCGGCCGGCCCAGGGGTGAGCCCAGCAAACCTCCGGGCTTGGGCAACCAGACAAATAAAAAAATTACAAACTTTCTCTATTTACTAAACTTTGGCTTCTTTTAGTCAGGGTCACTTAGCCAAAAATCCAAAACATTTGATATTTTTATAGTGAAGGATAAAGAACTTATGCAATCATACATAAATAGAAAAAAAAAACTTTTGACATTTTTAAAGGGAATGACAAGAAACTTTTGCAATCTAACATAAAGACAAAAAACAATTAGTGAAATGTCACTAATTTTTAGAAGTTCTAATTTCGAACAGAAAATTCAAAAGAATCAACTTTTGCCTCCTGGCCAACCACCACCACACCTCTACCCGAACACTTCCGGCGACCCAAAAAATTACTGACACTTCACTAATTTTTAAATGTTTCAATTTCATACAGAAAATTCACAAAAATCAACTCATGCCTACTGGCCCGACCACCAAGGCACCAACCCACCTCCGGTCGACCACTTCCGGCGACCCAAAAAATTAATGACAATTCACTAATTTTTAAAAGTTCCAATTTCATAAAGAAAATTCACCAAAATCAACTCCTGCCTCTTGGCGGACCACAATCCCACCTCCGGCCGACCACTTCTGACAACCCAAAAAATTAGTAACATTTCACTAATTCAATCTCTACATTTAACAAGCCCAACCAAGTTAATAGAGATGGATCATTCGATAAAATATATCGAAAAGGAAGTGTTCCCTCTATAATGTACTTTAAAACATATACAAAATGTGGGATTTCGTATAAAAATGCAATAATGAATTTTAGAAACAGAGTGTAAATGATGGTGTTTAGTTTAAAGGGTGGCTTGGCCTGCAACAATTGGTTGCGGTGATTCATCAAATGTCTGCGCTTTTTCGATTCATGGACTAAAAGTCTGAAACCAAACTCAAACGTCAGGGCCTTGTTCCCTTCCCTCTTTACCTCATTTTCAAAAGTTGTTTTTAAAAAGATTCTTTTTTTCAAAAAGATTTTCTCCTCACTCATTACCTTATTATTTTATTTCTCTTTCTATCTCTCTCTAATTATTACTTCATTATTCTCATTTTCAAAAACTTAAATAAACACTATCTCAAAAAAATTTCTCAAAATTTTATTCTCAAAACTCATCGAAACACAGGCGTTTTTTCGATTCATGGACTGAAAATCTGAAACCAAACTCAATACCTGATCTTAACCCCATCTCTGATCTTCAATTAATCTCAAACCAAAGCCTGATAGACCATCAACGATGCTGGGGAAAATTGCGAAATTATAGACCTAGGACCTAGCCCAGTTTGCAGTGAAGAAACATAATGGAAAAGAAGAGAATCTCAAGTCTGTGAGGATGCTGGAAGCCTATCTACATTTTGGTAGGGGTATTACCGAATTCTACATCACCCTCCGCGCAATCGACGAGGATTCTGAGGGCTTGAACATGTTTACAAAGAAAAAAATTTCGTTGTTCACCAAAGTCTTCAGTTCACCACTGTTTCGGCACCGAGGAGGAAGTATTTGCACCGTTGACCTCCAATGAACGAGGTTTCCATCAAAACACAGTATTCAATTAACGGCAGCGACACGGATTGAGGAAAAGCAATGACGATATAGAACGGCGGTAACGGTGGTGGGACGCCACTGTTGTCCAGAGAGAGAGAACGGGGAAGAGCAGTGCTCCTGGGTAATTCTTTCCTAAAAAAAAACTTAGTTGTGTCCTTATGCTTCGATAGTTAAAAAACAGATGGACTTCTTCGAAAAACACTGATATCCTGATGCTCGATTAAAAACGTTTTTAGGGATTTTACGCTAATTTTCCCATCTTTTATTTCCCTTTTTTCCCTATTTACTAAACTTTGGCTTCTTTTAGTCTTTTATTTCCCTTTTCTTTTCCCTCTATTTTTGTTATTTGCTCCTTTTTTTCCCTCTCAATCCACAATTTTACGAAAACCACATTACTCAATTACTTACTTTGTTAGAGATTTTGAATTTTACAAAAACAACAATAATGTAGAGATATTTTCTTACATTAGATTAAAATAATAACCCAATGGTGGAAATTAAGATAAATAAGCGAGCTAACACGGTTAATTATTATTTTCACACAAATCATAGTTAAAATATGAAGTAAGCAAGCTAGCATGGAATTGGCGGCTGGCAGATCACGCTGATTAATAAACTAGCTGGCACATCAGTGCGTCGGCCAGTATTCTTCCCAACACCAGAAAACAGAAAGCTAATTACTCAAAATTAAATGCTAAAGTGAACAAATACACAAAATTAAACCGAACAGATTAATGCCTCATGGCCTTTGTAACTTACTCCCTCAGAAGTTGATTTGCTTCGATTTGGTTGCTTTGTGGTTGAACTCACGGAACCCTAGAACCTAAGTTTGGATCATGGGGGTTCTGCCCTAGGGTGTTTTTACTAGCTCGGAGGTTGGGGCTTTTGAAGCTCGGATATTTGGGAGCATTCTTGCAAATCATTAGAGTGTGGGAACGAAGAATTGTGTGTTGATTTTGAGAAGCGAAGGCTCTTTTTTATAGGCTAGCAAAGGAGAAGTCCCAATCCGATCAAAACTCGAATTGGGAGAGGTTTTGCGCGAAACAAACTCTATCTACAAGAGTCTGAACTTAGTTTTTTTTTTTGGGTGAATTTGATTGAGTAGGTTTATTTAATTTGTCATCCTGAACTTGTTTGCAAAGCAAATCGGTGTAATCCGGTCGATGGGGAAGAGGTTGACTCCTGCTCGGGCTCTGGTTGTAAAGCTTTTGGAAGCAACTAATTTGCCTGCCGGTTGATGGATGTACCAGCCAGTTGATGCATTTGGCCAAGGGGTTTTTGGTTTGTGATAAGAGACTGGTTTTTGCGGGCATACAAAAGAATGTTGTAGACGGCCCGCGGAAACGGTTCGGTTTCGGATTTGAAAAGATTGTGATTGTTAGAGTCGCCACCCGGATTTGAGGTCCGAACCCGAGAAACCGATAAAAATATGACTCGTTTGCCCATTTGAAAAAGATTTCACTGATCATGGCGGAACCAAAGATTTCTCGGGTTCGGGGGTTTGGTTACGAGAGGGGAAGGGTTTTACGGCACCCCTCTCGCCCGGTCCATGAACCGGTCTCTACTCGGCATTTTGTGAGATTTTGAAAATATTTGAAATTCGATCTATTCACGAAAATAGGGAATCACATAACAATGATATATACACAAAAGATACGATTCTACGGTGGATGCTTGTGCACGTGAATCTATATGAGTGATGATGACAACAATAAAGGAAAACACTACAAATATTTACAAGAAATAAGAAATAACAGAAACTATACAACAATTCAAGAAATTATGAACATGAGACTTAATAAACTGATTCACAACTTGGATTCCAGAATAGAGATTAAGCGCTCAAGGGTGATGGCTTGAGCGCTCAACCATCATTCTTCTCATGCATTTTCCTTGCTGGTTTTTCATGATTAATCACACTTGAAGCTCATTGACACTTCAGAAAGATTAATTGAACGTTTTATTCACCCAGAAATGACTCAGGAGTGTCAAATTAGAAACTGTCCATAAACCAGTTTGAGCGCTCAAGGCTCATGGATTAAGCGCTCAAACCAGTTTCTGGTTTCCATGAATTCAAGCCTCCTCACCACTTCTTTGCTCATTCTTTGTAAGATCAATCGCTAATGAACCCTTTTAATGAAGAAATAGACTAAAACATACAGCTTTGATCTTCCAAAGAATGGTAAAAGAAGAAGACCACCGCGAATCAACAAAGGAAAACACTCAAAAAGAGTATGTGAGAGAGAAATCCAAATCATATGCATAAATATAACACACACACACCAGAAAGGAGTTAAACTGTGATCCATCATCGAAACAACCAGCAACCAACAAATGGCCCTAGAACAGCTTGAGCGCTCAAAGGCATGACCTTGAGCGCTCAAGTCATAATGGCCCTGTTCGTTTTCCAGTTTAGTTTTAGTTTTAGTTTTGATGACATCATCATTTCCCTCATTTCTCTCTCTATCTCTCTCCACTCATTATACTTGCTGACATCATCAAAACTAAACTAAACTATCTAACCAAACACAGCCAATATGACTTTCTGGTTTCTGACTTGAAAATAGATTTTTGATGATTCTCAGGACCCCCAACATATTGAACAAGAGTAATTAAGGATGGTTGAGTCACTGTTTTGCACTCAAATATGAGATTTGCAAAGATTTTGACGTTTGATCATCATAAAAATAATTAACTTACACTCATGCATGTGATTTTGAGGTAGAAATAAGCTATTTTGAGAGTTTCATGAGTATAGTTAACTATTAAATAACGATCAAAACCAAGAGAAAGCACAAAAATCAGCAAAACAGAAACTGTTCAGAACTGGGCTTGAGCGCTCAAGCCTCACGCTCAAGGCCTGAGGCTTGAGCGCTCAACCCCTGTTGTAACTGCAGATTTTGAAAGTATTTTTGAACAACTTTTAGACATTTGTGAGTTCAATGCAAGTATAAAGAACTTGCTTGAATTCACTGGTCTTCCTCAGAGGGATCAAAACAGTGAGTATATCACATGTTTTACTACCTTTTAAACTTGATTGAAAGCTTGAAACTTGATTTTGGGCTTGGTGGTAGATGATTAGGGATTTTTGGTTGGTATTCTGGGTAGGTGAGACAATGTGTGATTAATTGATGAACAAAGGTCGAATTTAAACTTGACAGATGGTTTTTGGCCAATGGTTTGGGTGATGAATGGATGATTTTGTAGAGAGAGAGTGATGAACGATTTCAGGGCTGTAGGAGGAGTGGTCTGTGTGTGAAAAATGGTAACCCCAAAACTAGGGGTGTTGAGTGGTTTTTATAGAGTGAGTGGGAGGGAAGAGAGGAGAGAGAGGAAGTGGGTTTGTATTTGAAAGTGGGTTAGGAGTAGTTTTAGGTGTAGTTTATAGCAATGTAGGACGTATTATACACATACAAGACGTATACAGGTGGTTAAACGCTCTTCTCTGCATGAAATCTCATGATGAGATACTCTGCAGATTCCTGACTGGATCAGAGTTGAGCGCTCAAAGCTGTAGGCTTGAGCGCTCAAGGTGTTTCTCAGGGTTGAGCGCTCAAAGCCTCAAGATTGAGCGCTCAAGGCTCTTGGTGGCAGATTGATGGTTTGGCTTGGTTCAACAATGCTTGGGTTGGTTTGGGCTGTTTTGATTGTTTGGGTGGTGTTTGGTTGATTTTGATCAAGTTCAAGCCATTCTCACAAGTTTCGGGTAGTCGTGATTGGTCCGTTTCATCATTGGAAATGCTCAAGCGCATCCCGGGTTCAAAATCGGGGTGTCTACAGTTGCCCCTCTTGGACGGGACTCGATGCCATTGATTTGGTATGAGTGATGTCCAAGACATAGACAACCCGACTCATTCCCCGCGATACATCTCAAGCCACAAAGGAAAACTTTAAAAATCAATCAGTCGTGCTCTGCGACCTGCCTACGTACCCCATTGTAGGGATCAGACCAGCGTAGTTCTTAGGGGTGATTGAAAACACCTTAATCAATAAACAAACATCAATGGGTTCAGGACCCTCAAACATATTTCAAACAGGCTTAAAGCCTTTAAGCAAAGATTTAGACAGGCTCATGGCCTTCAAAGACGATTTAAACAGACACTAGGCCCTCAGAATGGTTTAAACAGGCACAAGGCCCTCAAAGATGATGATTTAAACAGGCACCAGGCCCTCAAAGAAAATGATTTAAATAGGAACAAAGCGCTCAAAATGATTTAAACAGGCACAAAGCCCTCAAAATGTTTTAAACAAGCACATGGCTCTCAGACCGGAGTCGAAATACTTCGCGCATACACTAACGCGAAAGATGATTGGTAGACATGATTTAAACAAGCACGTGGCTCTCAGACCGCAGTCAAAATACTTCGCTCATACGCTAACGCGAAACATACATACACAACACGTCTCGATTGATTAACACGGTCTAGCACGACCAAAAACTGAGATTTAGATCCTCGGATCTACGTGCGTTCGATTGATTGGGACTAACAAGTCCAAGGTACGCCAACAAATCACAAGGGATGCCTAAAATGCCCCTAAGAGGCCTGCAAAAGAAGCCAAAAGCCATGCCAGGATTGGGTTTGAGCGCTCAACTCGACTTGAGCGCTCAACTTCTAGGCTTTGAGCGCTCAAACCAACGCTGACCCTCCAGCGCTCAAAAGGTCCAACTTAAGCGCTTGAACCCCTGAACGGGGACGACGGTTCGGAACCCCAACTTCGGTTTTAATTCCGTTTTTACTCCGATTAACCCACATAACGTTTCAAAAACTTTCGAGAGCAATTCCTCACACCCCTCTTGCAATTCCGGTCGAAACCCACTCATTTCTCACTCAAATTCGATCCAAATCAAAAAACCGCAATTCCTAGGGTTTGTTCGTGCAATTCTCGGTCCATTTCGGTTCGATTAGGGCTCGATTTTAGGGTATTGTTCGGTTCTTATGGAGAAACCCGGTGAATCGCAGCCTCCGGTGGCCTCGCCGACGGTGGAAAGGGGTGAGGATAGCGCGGTGGTGCAACCACCAGCGAGCTCGAGCGCTCAAGGGGATAACTTGGCAGTTGAAATGGGTTCAACAGGTGTTACACCGTCATCTGTGGCCACAGAGACGGTTGAGAGAGAAGGAAATGGAGAAGGAAAGAGGGAGAGAGAGGGTGGCAATGGTGGAGATCCAGCCACCAAGACGGTGGTGGTTGGTGGTGATGTTGGTGGAGGTGGTGAGAGAGAGGGCAGTGGGGGTAGTGGTTTAGGTGGTGGTGATGACGCACTGGTGCCGGAGAGAGTAGAGGAGAGGAGAGAGGAGAGGGGAGAGGGGAGAGATGAGGAGATGGTGGAGGTTCATGATGTGGATAGCGACGGTAGTAGCGATAGCGAGGAGACAGTGGAGGAGAGGGAGATTGGAGAGAGAGGTATCGGCGGTAGTAGCGGTGATGGTGACAGGGCGGAGGGCGCGAGCGGGGTGACCAGGACTAGGGTACCTCGTTGGAGGATAGAGCCGAGACCCAGTCAGCAGCCTAGTGGGGGAGATAAGGGGAAGGCAGCAGTGATAGGTGGTGAGCCGTTGGCTCAGGGACCGAGTGGTGGGCCGTCGGTTCAGGGTCCGGTAGGGATCTCCCGGGAGGACTATATTGAGCACGCGCCACAGGAGGTAGTGCTAGCAGCTGCAGCAGATGCCCCGGGGATTCTGGATGCGGTGTGAGAGAGGCTGTTGTCGAGAGCAGGGAGAGGCAGGCGGCGTTGTTACGGGAGGCAGTAGATGAGGACGAGGCGGTGAGGGATTTTTGGGAGGAGTTTGAGACAGAGGAGGCGGCGGAGGAGGCTAGGATACGGGCTGAGGAGGAGGAGAGGGCAGCTGGACGGAGGACGACAGTGGTCCAGGCTGCCAGACAGTGGCAGCAGAGGAAGAGGCCGATTTTCGACGCGGCGACCTATGCCCCACCAGTGCACCTCTTCGTGCCTTCTGCTTCAGAGGATTACACTCTTCGCCGGGAGTTATACTTTGGAGAGGAGGTGCTACTGGACCCCGAGGTCCACCTTTCGATCGACTGCCTGACGGTATGCTTGCTTTACTTTCTTGTTTATTGCTTTCGCGTACTTTCAGTAGTTAACAACCCTAATTTGCATTAAATGATTGAATTACTGCTTGATTGATGACTGGATTGAAGATTAAATGAATGATTCAACTAACGCCTGATTGTTTGCCTGTTTGTTGATTGTTTGCAGAGAAACTTGCGTTTGAAGGCTCACGGAGGTATGGGTTTCAGTTGGGAGATCTATCAGCAGTTGCATACCTCCGTGAGGGCTTTGGTGGATCAGGCAGGGTTCGGGGCGTTCATCCCGACTCTCACGAGCACACAGCACGACCATGCCGTGGTGACGGCATTGGCAGAGAGGTGGAGGGACTCTACGAGTTCCTTTCACCTCAACTTCGGGGAGACGATGATAACGCCACTGGACTTCTCGGCACTTACGAGATTGCGGGTAGGAGGAGACCCGATCCCGTTTGACTCGGGGATTGGTAGGGATGAGGCGGTGTTGAGGTGGTTCTTGGGCTTCGTGCCCAACAGGGAGGAAGAGACGGCCACATATGGCCAATTCAAGTCGACGGGATTGGGTGAGCCGGTGGATGAGGAGGATGCAGCACGGAATGCGAGGTGCTACCTGTTATACTTGTTTGGGGCTTCACTGTACCCAAACAGGCGTAACAGGGTGCACCTCTCCTATCTCGGAGGTTTGAAGGATTTTGCCAAGGCGGCGACGTATAACTGGGGTGGAGCGGCACTTGGCTCGTGTTACGCGTTCATGAACGCCGTCACTAGGAGGAAAGGGACTGGCATATCGGGATTGTGGAGTGTCTGGGAGGTAAAAGTTCAAAAACTTTCGCTTCAAATTATTTGCATGCATTTCAATACTCGCACTTGGTTACCAAAACTCACATTGTTTGATTAACTTGTTGTTTACCATGCAGCTCTGGGCTTACGAGGTGTTGGGGTTGCATCCCCCGGAGACACGGCACAAGGAGCCGAACGACATCCCCCGGGCACTGTGCTGGGGGGAAGGCTTCCGCTACGGTGGTTCTGCGCGAGGGAATATGCATGCCCTCCGTGCTTCGCTTGACAGACTCCCCGCTTCCTTGGTAAGTATCAAACTCCCTCATGCATTCAATTCAATTTGCTTATAATCATGCATTCGATTACTAATGCTTGAACGACTCTTGCAGGTCCGCTGGCACGTATGGGATGCCGTTGACGAGCCTTACTTGGCTCAGAGCAGGGAGCTCACGAGCGGGAGGGTCCTACTCGAGTGCCAGTACGGCTGGTTCTGGGTACCTTGGCGACAGGGTGCTGCGCCAGTTGATGCGAGCTGAGAGACCACAGGTGCCAGGATGCCTTCCTCCTCAGGTGCTGATGACGTCTCGGTACACGCTGGCAGAGATCGAGCGTTACACAACGCCCGACTTGGACCTGTGCCAGTACCTGCGACCGGCCTTGAGCTACATAGACTATCGGAGAAAGTACCTGGCCGGTCCACTGAGGGTGGTGGAATGGAGGGATAAGGTGGAGAGGGAGAAGGCCGCGAAGGCGCGCGCCTCAGCTGGAGGGGTGGCAGCACCTCGACCCAGGAGACGGTGGCGGCTAGGTGGTGGGTGCACGTCACCTCCGCTGGTGGAGAGGCAGGGGATATAGATATCCCGAGGCCACCGGCTGACTTTCCGCCGCTCTCGGCACCGGTAAGAATCATTTCACTTATTCAATTTCGCATGCCTTGGTTATGAATGTCCAAATGTACTAATGACTCGAATCTTTGACTTGCTTGCAGGTTTCACAGGAGGCGGCACAGACTTTGTACGAGCAGAACCGAGGACTACATGTCCTAATACGCCGCCTCATAGCGGGACAGGAGGTCACCATCCGCCTGGAGGGCGAGCCAGCACCTCCCGCTGCCCCTGGGCCTTCTCGACCGAGAGTTGCACCGGTATGTGATTCACATTTCTTGCCCTTTGAATTCCTTGATTATACCATGCACTAATTCCTTTTTCTGTTTGCTTGATGATGCAGTCGCCTGTGATTAGGAAAAGGCCCTCTGCTGGGGTCGGCGGTCCTGGAGACACGACCGTGCGGCTCGGGCATTCGAAGCCAGCGGCGGTGGGACTCGAGGAGGAGGGACCGTGGAGATCATCCTGCCGGAGGGTGGAGGTAGTTCCTGAGGGGATAGTAGAGACGAGTTCGAGCGACGACAACGTTGATGACGCTAACTACCCCTCTTCCCGGCAGGAGCGACATGAGCAGCGACGCGGAGACGATGCTGAGAGCTCGGACGAGACGATGGATGAGACAGAGTAGTACATAGTAGACATGGAGTAGCTTAGAGCCTTTCTTTTGCTTTTTGTGTTTTCCTTTGATTGGGCCTGCGTGCCCCGGTAGATAGGTGGATTGGGCCTGTGTGCCCCAATTGCAGCTTTCCTTATTGGGCGTTGTGTGCCCTGGTAGATAGCGCTGATGCTCAGACTCGATGTTTTGATTTTTATGGATTTTGATCTGATTATATACATGATTTGCACTTTCATTGTTCAGTGTGTTATTCTCTGTTTTTGATGTACAAATGAACAAATCTGTTGTAGAATGTACACAATTTATTCACCAAACTTTGAATCCAAACATCCAAATGCAAAGCTTTAAAATTTAACCTTAAAGAAAAGCTAACATGTTCGAGAATTTGGACGAAACATGATTATTTGAGTTTATGTACAACCGGAAGATGTATTTACATGCCACGCGACTTGACATGCTTCTCGTATATGAACAATTAATAACAAACTATACAAAATGACCTTAGAACGGAATTTGATGTTCATAAGGCGTATTTGAAAGTAAAATGCTTCATGAGCCTCTTTAGACGTGATGAACTGCCATGTTACTACCTTGGCCAAGTCATAAATGACATAAATGCCCTTGTAATCGTCACAACTTGGCAAGGAACCCCACGGAATCATTTTTGATATGGTGACGGCTGCCATTTCATTGCTTGAGTTGGCCGTCGGAATCCCCAGAGCCTTATATCTCTGAAGAATTGTCCCGGGAACCGTTCCGATGAGTCACAAATGCCTTCCGACACGTGTCTTGGTGATTGGATATGGCTTGCAAGGCTAGGAAATGGTTTTGAACATCCAATGGCCGTTCTTAAGCTTTGAACTTCCATATTCGCGTATCCCGTATCCGGACATGTATCGGCTTGATAACTCGGGGAACGGGATGCCCCTTGAAGTCACAAATGCTTGTTGGGACTTGGCTTGGGTGTTGGTAGAGGGTTATGAAGCTTAGAAGAGGTTTCGGACATCAAACGGGCCAAAATGCAGCTGCTGCTGTTGCTGGTGTTTCTGTAGGCCTTGAGCGCTCAATGTGGTTTGAGCGCTCAAGCTCATCACCTTGAGCACTCAAGCTCATCACCTTGAGCGCTCAAGGTGGTTGAGCACTCAACTTCACTGGTTTGAGCGCTCAATGCCTGTGCTGAGCAGGTATGTGGTGTTGCTTCCCAATGCATTTTTGGACCCTTTTGCATGGTTTCCTCTGCCCCAAATGCCCTGTTGCTCTGTTATAACATCTCCAAAGCTTTGAACATCATCTTCCCAAGGTCTTTTCACATTTTTCCCACAAATGCCATGCATTTCCAACAAAATACTTTGAAAACATGCATTTGACCCTCTTGAAAAAGCAATCTTTGATTTCCAATGTTGCATGGCAAATTTGTAAGGTTCCTCCCAAGTTCCCTATAAATACCATGCATAATCAAGCCTTTCCCACACATCATTCCCATATCAACTCTCATTTCTTACTCCACACATTTCCTTTATCAATTTTCCGTCACTTCCATATGGCTGCCCTCGACCCTTCCGTTATCAACACTTGGGTTGCTAGCCTTGAAAACATCGAATGGTTCAACTTCCGAGGTCTCGGGCTTAATGCACTTCGCCACCTCCACACTTTTCCTATCCGCCAAGACATCTTGCGTGCCGCCGTTCGTTGTTGGGATTCGGAGCTCCATGTGTTCCGTTTCGGTATGCAAGAACTTTGCCCGACCGTTGAGGAATTTCAAGCTTACCTTGGCGGTCGTGCTTTTGCTGATCCCGTCATACCACCCATTCGTCAAGGCTATGCCAACATTCTTAGTAGGAAACTTGGTCTAGGGAACGGCGCTGCGTGCTTCTTGATTCGCAATGAGACTCTCAACGTCCTTCGTCTCTTTGCGGATTATGGCCCTACAGGCAACCTTTCAGATTTTACCGTCCAAAACCAGCGCATGTTTGCACTTTGCATGTGTCTCTTGGCATTGTACTTGTTAGTCCCATATGATGGCCATCCTAGCTCTGCCATTGTCGGTGTTGCTGCTCAGATCGAACAGCGGAGGGATCGATGTGGTTCCTTTGGTCTTAGCTGAGACAATCATGGGCTTGGATGCAGTTAAGGCTGGGAGAACGAATACGTTCGCTGGGAGTCCGCTTTTGCTTCAGGTTTGGTTTATTTGGTTTGGATGTTTTGGTTTTTTGTGGATTTTGGGAATTTTGGTTGTTGGCTTGGTTTTGACTTTGGTTTGGATGTTTTGGTTTTGTAGATGTGGCTGTGTGACAAGGTTGGGCTTTTGAGGGAGCCGGCTGGTGACTGGGTTTACGAGCCTCGGTCTTGGGTGAGTAGGCCATTTGTGCATGATGAGGCTGATGAAGATGAATGGACCGACTTCTTCAGGTCATTGGAGGAGGATCACATTGCTTGGAGGTGCCATTGGTTGCCTTTGCCAGACATGACGGCCAATCATATTTTCCACAACACATTCTTCGCCAATATTGCATTCATCAAGAAGTGGAGTATTCAGTTCCCGCCACTTTCAGCCTTCCCACATTCAAACATTCTGTTCTCGAGCGCTGTCGTACTTCTTGGAGGCACAGGGTCGTTTGGGCTCCTGATCCCTACCCAACTATTCACTTGAATGGACATTACAGAGATTGGATGAGGGAGCAGATGAGGACACGACGCCGAAGAAATTAGCACAATTTGACTTCCGACTCACTAGGCTGTTTCCCAAAATAAATGGTGCATCCATTTTTTTTTTTTAAGGCTGTTATGCTCAGCTTATGTAATCGAAGAAGTGATTTGAATAAAATTGAACAATGAAGGGTTTCCCCCTCTTGGTTCATTTGATTCCATATGCTATCTCCTTCGGATATTGCGAAAATGTGGGCCAACTCATCAGATTTAGACCGAACCCCAGGATAGGGTTGCCTACGTATCCCTTTTCAAGGAATCAGGTCATGGCGTAGTTCAGGGAAAGGTTCACTCGGGTATTAACACTCTCCTTTTTGCGCTCTAAATTTTCCTGGTACCGCATTTTCAGGTTTTCGGTCCATCGAGCTTCTTTTTGAATTTTTGCCTTAAATTTTGCCTAGACCGCCCAGTGTGAGTTTTCGGCCTAGCAGGCTTGCTCTAATTTTTGCTTGGATCGGCCCACCCTTGCGGTTTTTCGCCCAACGAGCATCTCTCAGGGGTAATATCGCTTGAGTTTGTCCAAATTGACAAGATTGCTCAACTCGTTGCCATCCAAGTCAATAATCATTGCTGCCCCACCGTCGAGGATAGTCTTGATGATGTATGGTCCTGCCCATTTCGGCCTGAATTTTCCCCGTGGATCGAATATCGGTGCCCGAATCTCTTTTACCACCATGTCTCCTTCGATCAGATCCCTGGATTTCACCTTCTTGTTGAATGCGCGAGCAATTCTTCTCTGATATCCCTGAATCTGACACAATGCCCGCAACCTCCTTTCAACAAACAACATTAGTTCTGCGAACCTGTCGCTCAACCAGTCAGCCTCGTCGATTTCACTTTCTATCATCACCCTCAAAGATGGCACTTCAAGCTCAATGGGAAGTACTGCCTCCATACCATAGACTAAAGAATAGGGTGTTGCCCCTGTTGGAGTTTGGATAGAAGTGCGGTACCCCCACAATGCTAACGGTAGCTTCTCATGTCAATCCCTAGATGATTCGATGGTTTTCTCCAAAATGTTCTTGATTGATTTGTTCGCTGCTTCCACAGCTCCATTAGTTTGCGGCCTGTATACTGTTGACTTGTGTACCTGAACATTGAACTCTTCAAGCACCTCTGCTGCCCTTCCTTTGAAATGCACACCATTGTCTAACACAAACGCATTTGGGACCCCGTACCGGTAAATGATGTTCTGCTTAATGAAATGAGCCACTTGTACTGCGGTTAACGTAGCATAAGAAGCTGATTCCACCCATTTCGTGAAATAATCAATTGCCACCAAGATAAATTTGTGTCCATTTGATGCTGGCGGCGTGATTTTCCCAATTACATCTATTCCCCACACTGAGAAAGGCCAAGGCGTTGCCATTGTATGAAGTTCAGACGGCGGAACATGCATGAGATTAGCATGAACTTGACACTTATGACATCTCCGCACATACTTAACGAAATCCGTTTCCAAAGTCAACCAGAAATACCCTTGCCTCAGAATCTTCTTTGCCATCATCAATCCACTCATGTGGGGACCACAGATTCCTTCGTGAATTTCCTCCATTACCCTTTTCGTGTCATCACCATGGATGCACAATTTGTGCATGCCACAGTATGACCTTTTGTACAACCTTCCACCGCAGATGATGTATTGTGACGCCAGCCTTTGTAATGCTATCCGATCTTTCTTGTTTGCTCCTTCCGGATACTCTCCCTTCTCAACCAGATTCCAGATATCCTGATACCAAGGCAGACCATCGTCAATTTCGCCAACATTCATCACATATTCATAGGCTGGCCTATTCCTTTGTTCGATCATGATCGGTCTCATTCTCACCCCTACGGGTAATTCTACCATGGATGCCAAAGTAGCAAGGGCGTCGGCAAACTGATTCTTCATTCTCGGGATATGAGTGAAAGTAACTTGCTCAAATTGATGAATTAGGTCGTCGAGATCCTTGTGGTATGGCTTCAACTTTTCTTCCCGTACTTTCCAATCACTGTTGGCTTGAGAGACCACTAAATTCGAATCTCCGACCACTTCCAACTTCTTTACCCCAATTTCAAAAGCAGCTTCCATCCCAACAATACATGCCTCATATTCTGCCTGGTTATTGGTAACTTCAAAATTTAACTTGAAAGAGAGGGGAATGTGCGGCCTTTCTGGTCAGACTAACAGTATGCCAATCCCAAATCCTCTTTGATTTGCAACTCCATCGAAGTACAACTTCCAAACATCTTCTGATACCGTCATAACATTTTCATCGGGAAATTGGAGCTCCGTAACTTCCGGCCCCTCGATCGGGTGATCTGCTAGGAATTCTGCCACAGCCCTGCCTTTCACTGATTTTCTCGTTACATACTTGAGTTCGAATTTGGCCAACAAGAGCAACCACCGTGCCAGTTTTTCGGTGAGTGCCGGCTTCTCAAACAAATATTTGAGAGGGTCCATTCGAGAAATCAACACTACCGAATAAGCTAACATGTAGTGCCTTAGCTTTTTGGAGGCCCACACAAGAGCCCAACAGGTCTTCTCCAAAGGTGTGTATCTTTCTTCAGCTCCAACCATCTTCTTGCTTAAATAATACACCGCCTTTTCGACACCTGCTTCACCTTCTTGTGCCAATATGCAACCCATTGCAGACTGCGTTACTGATAAATACAAAATCAGAGGTTTCCCGGGTGTCGGCGGCATCAATACTGGGGGACTTTGAAGATACTGCCGGATCGACTCGAAGGCTTTTTGGCACTTGTCATCCCACTTGAACAATACTCCTTTCTTGAGCAGATGAAACATCGGCTCGCAAGTTGAAGTCAACTTGGCGATGAATCTACTGATGAATTGAATTTTTCCAAGGAAACTTCGAACCTCTTTTTCCGTCTTTGGTGGCTCCATTTCTAATATTGCCTTGATTTTTGACGAATCAACTTCAATCCCCCTGGTGGTAATCATAAATCCCAACATCTTCCCAGCGGTGACTCCGAATGTGCACTTTTGTGGATTGAGGCGCATCCTATACTTCCGTATCCTTTCAAAGAACTTTCGGAATGCTGGGAGATGTGCTTCTCTCTCCTTTGCTTTTACAATCATGTCGTCCACATACACCTCAACTTCTCTATGCATCATATCATGTAACAAGGTTGTTGCGGCTCGTTGGTAAGTTGACCCTGCGTTCTTCAATCCGAACGGCATGACCCTATAACAAAACGTCCCCCATTCAGTGGTGAAGGTTGTTTTCTCTCGATCGTCTGGTGCCATCAAAATCTGGTTATATCCCGAGAACCCATCCATAAACGACAGCAGCGCATGCCCTGCCGTGTTATCCACCAGTACATCAATGTGAGGCAAGGGAAAATCGTCTTTCGGGCTGGCCTTGTTCAAATCTCTGAAATCTACACACACCCTGACTCTTCCGTCCTTCTTGGGCACCGACACGATATTTGCAACCCACTGTGGATATTCAGTTACCATCAGAAAGCCGACATTGAACTGCTTGGTAACTTCCTCTTTGACTTTTTCAACCCAATCTGGCCTGATTTTTCTCAATTTCTGTTTCACCGGTTTTGCATCGGGATACAAGGGAATTCGATGTTGCACAATTTCAGGATCGATTCCGGGCATATCTGCGTGGGACCAAGTGAAAACATCTTCAAATTCTTTGAGTAAATCGACGAGTAATTCTTGTTCCTCCGAAGATAGCCCGGAACCGATTTGAACCATGCGAGGATTTTCCTCATCTTTCAATTTAATTGAAATAACTTCTTCTTTTATTGGCTGAGCATGCCTTTCATTTTCCCTTTCGATTAGAGACTTAAGTTCTTTGGGTATTTCTCCCTCGAACTCAGTCTCATCATCGTCAGGGTCAACACAATTTATTTCGGGAACAACAAAGTAAGCGAAATCATAATCCATTTCATTAACAAAGCCCTCCGGGGTACAGTACATGGCATCAGACTCGAATTCAAAATAGAAATGACGACGTGGAGGGCCATGAGGCACAAACTCCGACTCACGGCCAAATTCATACTCCGATTCAGACTCGGACTCTAACTTAGTGAATGCATTAGTAAATTTTACAACAGGAGTGAAAGTGCAATTCTTGTATTCTCCGACTGCATCCACTATCAGCACGTTGGGGTCTTCGAGGGCCTCCTTCCCGAGCATCATCACTGCTGGCTCCTCTTTATCCTTACCTGTCAGACTGACCTCGTCAAACATTGACATGAAGATCCCACCATCCAAAGCCTCCGTCCAATCCGCTTTAAGGTCTTTCACCAATTTCTCGACCTTTTCATGTTCATCTTCACTATCCCAAGCATCGTTAGCAAAGATTTCGAACCCAGGGTGCACCTCTCCACTTATTTCATTTACAAACGGCTCAGGCTAGCCGTGATATGGTGCATTTGACCCTTCCCTGACAAAGCGAATCTGACGGTTTGCACTGCTGCTTGCTACATTGGTCTTTCCCCTTTGCATCTCCTTCAGTGTAGGTTCATACCCCAACCCAAAACGGCCTCGCTGAGAAGGGAATTCTGGAAACTGAGCCACCCCCTAATGAGTTTGACCCAAGCCAGTGCCCGACAGATATGACATCTTTCTCATCATCTCGAGAACTGTGGTGCTGATTGAAAAATCATCGTCAATGCGAAGCGTGAATACACCACCGGATGTATCGAAAGCAAAACCCCCAAGTTGAACGTCATTCTCATCATGCATAATTTCTAGCAAGGGAGCATTATCTTCAGCATGAGGGCGAATGCCTGTGTCTCCGTAGAGAGCAACCGTCCCACTTTCCAAACCAAGCAAAACCTTTTGATGCAAAGTAGATGGAACTGCCATTATATCAGGACGATGCATCCAAGGACGTCCCAACAGTAAGTTGAACGAAGCCGGAATCTCAAGTACATGGAACTCCACTGTCGACTTAAACCCTTCGCAACGATCTCCATTTCAACAGTCCCAAGCACATTGCGACGAGTGTTATCGTAAGCTCGAACAGTGAGACTAGATGGCGTGAAATCCTTTGGTTTAAGCCCCAAGCATAAAGCTGTTCGGAGAGGACATACATTGAGCGCAGATCCATTATCTATCAACACAACTGGAATCCATTTCCCCATGCATTTCATGGTGACATGCAAAGGTTTGTTGTGGTCAGTTCCCTCAAGTGGTAAGTCGGCTTCGGTAAAGGTTACAACATGCTTGGTTGGTTTGGTAGCAATGGTAGGTTTGGTAACAATGGCGGCCATCATGGCTTCAGGAGTGATATCAGGCGCAATTTCCATACAGGATAGTGCTTGAGCAAGTTTCTGAAGATGCTCGTTGGAGCTCATGAGCAATCCCCAAATGGTAAGAGCGGCTGGGGTTTTCTCAAGTTGTTTCTGGATGGGATTTTCTTCGGCGGTTGGCGGAGGTTTTGGACGAGGCACACGACTGTTAGCTGTAGAGGTAGCATGGGATTGGTTGGTTGTTGGGTTAAAAAGGTTTTGGAAATCAATTGGATTAGCAATTGGGTCATTGAGGTTGTTTGGATAGTGTGGTGTGGTTGAGTTATTTTGTGGAATTGGGTTGTTTTGTGGAGTTGTGTTGTTTTGTGGAGTTGGGTTGTTTTGTGGAGCTGGGTTAAAAGGTGGCTGGTTTACAGTATTTGGTGGTGGGTTAGAGGTATTTACAGTGAACATTTGAGGTGGTTGATAAAACCGTCCACTCCGAAGAAGGTGAAGAACCGAATCAATGTCGTCCCCCCACAAATCGGTGTAGTCTGTGTAAAAATCAACAAGATCCCCCTCTGCCTTTCTCTTTCCCTTCGCAATACTGGCTTCTTCCAAACCCTTGGTAATCCCTTCCACAGTTGCTTCGCTCCATACATCTCCATTTTCCATTGCTGTCTCGTTAACGGCCCAGACCTCGTTGTTTCCAACCCACATCGGTGAGAGTGCTATACCTTCATTCTGATTGGCCCACATATTTTGTAAAGACCCAGAAAATTTAATTACTTTTTGAAAAATCACTTTTTTGAGAAGTTTCGATTTGGTCGATAAAAAGTCCCGGTAATTGTTCCTTGGATTTTTCTAATCAAAATGGTATAATCGGAAGTTATTTTTGAGTAAGGCAAAGTCATCTTTCGCCCATTTTCTTCGGAGAAAAATGTGCCCGTTTTCGATTTTGTACTAAAAGTGGGGGGATGAGATTTTGATGTGATGAGAATTTCAAAATTTTGTAAATGCCATTGTTTCCAAATGGGGGGTACTTCCTTATTTTCATAAATAAATTAAAGTAAAGATTTACTTTAGTTTGGTTTATGAAAATAAGTATTGTGGTTACATGTTATATACACAAGTCACATTTGGGTGTGTAGTGTAATAAGGGAATTATATTAGTAGTGTGTGGGGGAAGATTTGCAAAAATTAAAACATTTCACTCTCTCCTCCCTCCCCAACCCGATCGGTCCCTCTCTCTCCTCTCTCTCTCCTCCATTGTTACACCACCCAAGCTCAAGTTAACCCCTCCTCACTCAAACCACTTCAAGAACCTATGCCATTTTCATGTTCTACGCGCCGTGGGGAGCTTGGGTCACCTTGGATTCGCCCCGGGAGCTAACATTTCGGTTTGGGAGTTTCTAAACCTAGGGTTTTCTTCTCTCTTCACATTTGGAGCTTAACCCATGAGGTAGGGAAACAATTACTACCTCCTCTAGTTATATACTTGTGATTTGTTGAACATATCTTGTTCTTGACTTCAATTTCTTGAAAAATTATGTTTTCCCTCTTTGTATGGGTTTTCCTCGTTTTGATTTTGTGATCTACGAAATTGGTTGTTGATTGATGAAATTGGGAGTGGAATTGACCTCCCTTCATGTTTAATTGTTGACTAGCATCTCTAATTTGAACCTAGACTATCCCATTTGTGTTTTGGGTTGAAATTCCACACCTTAGAGGTGAAAATCTGCCATTTTCTGGACAAGGCAGCTGCTGCCCCTGTTTCTATGTTGCTGCCCCTGTTTTCTGGGTGGTTTTCGGCCACCCTTTGACGTCCGTTTGACCTCCAATCGTCCGGAACTTCGTATACTTGATATATAGCAACGTGGTAACCCCAAAAACCATTTTGAAATCGTTAAACTACGACTTTGACACGTGTTTTTATTGGACAATTCGTTATACGTATCAGACACAAGGCATATTGGATTAGTCGCCCCTTTTGGCGAAAATTGTGGCATTTCAAAAGAAAGGGCACTTTGGTGAAATGAAATTTGGGAAATGGACTTGTTATAAAAGTTTTAATGAAATGTTTGTGATAATGAGGTGTTTTACACCAATGTCATCATTTGGTAAATTTTTTGATAAAGGCACGCGGGGCCCTATGGAACCCGGCAGAGGCAGGCGGGGCTTATAAATACCCAGCAAAGGCGCGCGGGGCCTATGGAACCCGGCAGAGGCAGGCGGGGCCTACAAATACCCAGCAAAGGCACGCGGGGCCTACGGAACCCGGCAGAGGGATTAAATCCCTAGTTTTAATGAAAATGATGGTTTTCTTCAATGAAAGAAACGGGAAATGAGATTTTTGGACTATCTATGGTGTTTTGTCGAAACTCGACTTGTGGACTTGGTTTTAAACTTGCGTGAGTAACTTGGGTAGTTTTGGTGAAACAAAGATGGAAACTTAGGTGGCGTTGAGTACTTGGAAATGAAAATGTTTTGAGGTACATATGGTATTTTGGTAACAATGGATACTTGGACACGGTTTTGGACATGTGTGATACTTGTTGATGATTTTGACAAACTAAATGAACTAATGGGTACTCTGGGACACCTTGAAATCTTTTTGGACACTTGATATCACTTTGGACACGTGGGTACTTCTTGGACACGTATCCCTTGTTTTAGCTTCCGTTGTGTTCCTTTGAGCATCTCTTATCTTGGGCAAACCACATCATGTACACTCATCATATTTATATGCCTAGCGGTTGTAGTATGGTTTTCCCTACGAGCTAGTGAGCTCACCCTATCTTTCCCAGGTACACAGCATGGAGCATGAGACCAGATGCTTGTGGAGTGATGCATTATGTGAAGCTTATGCATGCATGAAGATATTTTTCCATCTCAAGTTCTGTATTTTGATAAATGACAATGTAACTTTTGGTTATTCAATCTTCTAACAATTTGGACTTATGTAATAACTTATGGGATAATATTTGATTTCACCTTTGGGGCAAGGGTGCCCAAATACTTGATTTGCCAATGGATTAATGATGTACATATTGAACGGAAACCTATTGGGGAGGATTTATGGAAATATTTTATCATTTGACTTATTAATTGTAAGGAATTTTTTTATTTTTTTTTTATAAAAATGAGGGCGTGACATATTTGCCAAAACATTTTCCTCCATTTGCTGTCCCCAAACATCGGGTAGGCCACCGTTTAACACCTTGACATTACAATCCTCCGGCATTTGCACTTGAGGTGCCGGAAGATTCTCATCAACTATGTAATCATAAGGTGTGAATTCTATCCCCTCTGTCATTCGATTTATTGCTTGCTCACTCATCATGGAGAAATCAGGGCGACCCTCCCACAGCGGTGGCATTGGAAAATATGTCTCATCAAAGAACATGGGAAGTGTGGATCCATCCAAAGGATCATTAGGATCCATGAGCTGCCATTCATTTAGCGTGGGACCCCATTCATCTTCTTGTGCTCCATTGAATGCCACAGCCTCTTCTTGCCAATTCTGTCCTTGCCCTTCTTCCACTGGTTGTTGATTTTGCATTACAGGCAATGGCTCAAACAGATTAGGAAGCGCAAATCCATCAAGTGGATCCGCCAACATCGGATCCCAAAGTTGATTAATCATGGCGCCAAGTGGGGGTCCTTCATTAAGCTGTTCATTATGCAGCCAAGCTTCTTCATTTGCCACATTATCAGCCATCATCTGCTCATACTCCCGGGCCTCCATAGCCATTATCAAATCACCCCATTCTTGCCATATAGTGGGGTTCAAATGTGCATCAAGAAAGCATGCCTCGCATTCATCTGGTATAAGTACAATGGGCTTAGGATCTGTTTCGGGTATGATGTACTGGCTTGGGTCAAATGGAGTGGGGTTTAGGTCTTTTTGAGTGGAGCTGAGGGTAATCTGACCTATATCAATATTTCTTTTGTGAGTTGGCAAAGGATTTGTGAGGATGTTGGGCTTTTCAGTAGGATCTCGGATTTGTTTGTTGTCAATGAGATCTTGAATCTCATGATGCAGGCGCTGGCATCTTTCAGTGGGATGGCCGGGTGTTTGGTGGAATATGCAGAAGGTGTTAGGATTATATGATGGTGGGGGATTTGGTGGAGGTGGAGCTGGCTGGAGAGGTTTAATCTTCCCCTGTTGTACGAGTCGCTCGAAAACAACAGGTAGAGGTAGGGGAAGAGGGGTGAAGATACGCCGTCCTCTTTGGTTTTGTGGTGGTTGAGTTGATTGAGTTGGTTGAGACAAGATGGCATTTATGGGTTCAGTTTTATGGGGTTGGTGATTCATGGAGTTGGATGAGGTACCGACTGTGTAACTGGGGTTTGCATACAGGGAAGAGGTGTTGCCAATGTAGTTTCGTTTGGGTTTGGGGATAGGATCTCCTCTCTTCAACACCCCACTTTGCATGGCTTCTTCAATCGACAAACCCATCTCAAAGTAAGTCTCGAAGTTATGTGCTTGGGCCATGACCATGTATTGAGCCAAATCGGGTTGAAGGTTCTTGGTTATGATGCGCATTTGATCTTTGTCACTGGGACGATTGGTCATTTGCGCAGCCTTTGCTCTCCACCTTTTCACAAAATCTGCAAACGATTCCCTTTCTTTCATCTTGATACTCTCAAGTTCACGGGTGGTAACCTTGAGCTGCACATTATATTCATACTGCTTAATGAAAGCAGCCACCATTTCTTCCCAAGTTTGTCTCTTCGAAATGTCAAGGGACAAAAGCCATTGGAGTGCGGGTCCTGTAAGGGTTTCATGAAACATCTGAGCCATGGCAGGCTCATCGACTTCTTGTAACGAGAGGGAGCTTACATATGCCTGAATATGTCCCCTCGGATCTCCAGTCCCATCAAACTTCTCAAAGTCCACATGTTTGAACTTTTTAGGGAGCTTAGCGCCTGGGAAGTTGCAGAGTTTGTTCATGTCAAAACCGGCAATGGCTCGCTTCTCACTTTTGGCCAAAGACTCTTCTAGCTTGAGTATCTTAGCTAGCATTTCAGCCAATTGGGGATTCTCAGGGGGAGGGGGCTGTGCCGGATGTTCATCATTAAGATCCTCTTGATCCCGAGCGTCACCGTCGGGCATCCGCTGCTGAGGTGGGGGGAGTCGGCCTTGTATGTTCACCATAATTGCCATAAGTTGGGCGATTCGGGAGTCATTCCGGACCCTCTCATCATGCATTTCCTTCCTTAGTCGTTCAAACTCATTTGGGGGATCTTGTTCCTGTTCCGCTGCCATACTTGACTCAGCCTTTGGTGATAAAGATCTAGACAATCTCTGTCCGGGAGGTCGAGTCCAAACAGGTAAGGTCTTCTTCTTCTTTGCAGGCCCAATGGTTCAAAAACTGATCATAAAGCAAAAGCCGGACTCAGATGTGTACTCGATGTGTCTATATTATGCACAAGAAGAATGATTTACAAATGATCACTATCGTCTCGCCGCATCTCAACTCACGGAGTTAGCCTTATTTCTAGCCTTAGGGTTAGTCTACCAGTTTCGGATCTCACTTGGAATCGCTTGCACAGCAGATTATGTCAACACCACGGGTAAGTCGTTTACTCGGCAGTTATGGCTTCAACCTATATCCTAGGTGTTGAAATCGCAACCGTTATCCTTTCCTGACCATCCGAGACAAAGCAATGAGGTGTCGCCACCCAGTTACAATCGATTCCAAGGCTAGTCCAAAACACGGGTGGCCGTTTGGGCACGACCGACACCGGAGGTATCTCAAACTCCATGGATTTAAAGTCTCCTAGACTTAACTCGACAGCTTTGGAAGATTGCCCCAATCCTCAAGTTTTCTTTTAAGTGATAAGCCCTTGATATCGGATGATCTGATTTGGGAAATTCTGGTCCACACGAATTCCGACAATGATCTAAGATCAGATGCTTAAGGGCGATTGACCCTCCTCGGGCCAATGTCCCTTAAACCCGTTCAGATCAGTGTTTAGGAATTTGATGATCCAAATTTTCCCACGTCCGGTCATCCTAAAGGCTAACTCGTAAGAACAACGCGCATAT
This sequence comes from Vaccinium myrtillus, assembly GCA_016920895.1. Lineage (NCBI taxonomy): Eukaryota > Viridiplantae > Streptophyta > Magnoliopsida > Ericales > Ericaceae > Vaccinium > Vaccinium myrtillus. The sequence goes on along the minus strand of CM029270.1, from coordinate 18,750,916 downwards.
GGGATGCACGACTCATCATCGGGCCAAGGCAATCTCCTACTAACCGCAGAGGCACTAAAACTAAACAGAATATCTACACGGAAAGACGCTCGCGACGACTATATACAATGCAAATGCATGAATGCAACATGGCATGGCGAGGAAAGCGGTAACACATAGCATGTTAACATGATGGAGCACGTAAACTTGCTAAACGTGGGGTTCTATGGCTAATTATATGCAAAAGGCTGGTTTTGGTCATTGAGGGTACCCCGGACTCAAAATCAAAACCGCCTCCTACCGTTAAAAACGATAGTGACGATGTGATTTATCACGGTCGAGGGTTGCTGGGCATTTCGGGATTCCCTGTCACCGGCAAGCCGGGCAGGATTGCCAAAACACGCCAGCGGGAGTAAGAACCATGCAGGTGCAATGCAAAATCAAATTTCAAACATTTGAAAAATTCCACAAAACATCTTTCAAATTAAACCCACTTTGATTAACACATATTTCAATAAAATTACACAAGTGTAATAAAAATTACACAAGTGTAATTAAATAAAATATATATTAATCCCATCTCCCCAGCAGAGTCGCCAGCTTGTAAACGGCCCGCGGAAACGGTTCGGTTTCGGATTTGAAAAGATTGTGATTGTTAGAGTCGCCACCCGGATTTGAGGTCCGAACCCGAGAAACCGATAAAAATATGACTCGTTTTCCCATTTGAAAAAGATTTCACTGATCATGGCAGAACCAAAGATTTCTCGGGTTCGGGGGTTTGGTTACGAGAGGGGAAGGGTTTTACAGCACCCCTCTCGCCCGGTCCGTGAACCGGTCTCTACTCGACATTTTGTGGGATTTTGAAAATATTTGAAATTCGATCTATTCACGAAAATAGGGAATCGGGGATGGGAATCACATAACAATGATATATACACAAAATATACGGTTCTACGGTGGATGCTTATGCACGTGAATCTATATGAGTGATGATGACAACAATAAAGGAAAACACTACAAATATTTACAAGAAATAAGAAATAACAGAAACTATACAACAAATCAAGAAATTATGAACATGAGACTTAATAAACTGATTCACAACTTGGATTCCAGAATAGAGATTAAGGGCTCAAGGGTGATGGCTTGAGCGCTCAACCATCTTTCTTCTCATGCATTTTCCTTGTTGGTTTTTCATGATTAATCACACTTGAAGCTCATTGACACTTCAGAAAGATTAATTGAACGTTTTATTCACCCAGAAATGACTCAGGAGTGTCAAATTAGAAACTGTCCATAAACCAGTTTGAGCGCTCAAGGCTCATGGATTAAGCGCTCAAACCAGTTTCTGGTTTCCATGAATTCAAGCCTCCTCACCACTTCTTTGCTCATTCTTTGTAAGATCAATCGCTAATGAACCCTTTTAATGAAGAAATAGACTAAAACATACAGCTTTGATCTTCCAAAGAATGGTAAAAGAAGAAGACCACCGCGAATCAACAAAGGAAAACACTCAAAAAGAGTATGTGAGAGAGAAATCCAAATCATAAGCATAAATATAACAACTCACACACACCAGAAAGGAGTTAAACTGTGATCCATCATCGAAACAACCAGCAACCAACAAATGGCCCTAGAACAGCTTGAGCGCTCAAAGGCATGACCTTGAGCGCTCAAAGGCATGACCTTGAGCGCTCAAGTCATAATATGACTTTCTGGTTTCTGACTTGAAAATAGATTTTTGATGATTCTCAGGACCCCCAACATATTGAACAAGAGTAATTAAGGATGGTTGAGTCACTGTTTTGCACTCAAATATGAGATTTGCAAAGATTTTGACGTTTGATCATCATAAAAATAATTAACTTACACTCATGCATGTGATTTTGAGGTAGAAATAAGCTATTTTGAGAGTTTCATGAGTATAGTTAACTATTAAATAACGATCAAAACCAAGAGAAAGCACAAAAATCAGCAAAACAGAAACTGTTCAGAGGCTTGAGCGCTCAACCCCTGTTGTAACTGCAGATTTTGAAAGTGTTTTTGAACAACTTTTAGACCTTTGTGAGTTCAATGCAAGTATAAAGAACTTGCTTGAACTCACTGGTCTTCCTCAGAGGGATCAAAACAGTGAGTATATCACATGTTTAACTACCTTTTAAACTTGATTGAAAGCTTGAAACTTGATTTTGGGCTTGGTGGTAGATGATTAGGGATTTTTGGTTGGTATTCTGGATAGATGAGACAATGTGTGTGATTAATTGATGAACAAAGGTCGAATTTAAACTTGACAGATGGTTTTTGGCCAATGGTTTGGGTAATGAATGGATGATTTTGTAGAGAGAGAGTGATGAACGATTTCAGGGCTGTAGGAGGAGTGGTCTGTGTGTGAAAAATGGTAACCCCAAAACCAGGGGTGTTGAGTGGTTTTTATAGAGTGAGTGGGAGGGAAGAGAGGAGAGAGAGGAAGTGGGTTTGTATTTGAAAGTGGGTTAGGAGTAGTTTTAGGTGTAGTTTATAGCAATGTAGGACGTATTATACACATACACGACGTATACAGGTGGCTAAACGCTCTTCTCTGCATGAAATCTCATGATGAGATACTCTACAGATTCCTGACTGGATCAGAGTTGAGCGCTCAAAGCCGTAGGCTTGAGCGCTCAAGGTGTTTCTCAGGGTTGAGCGCTCAAAGCCTCAAGATTGAGCGCTCAAGGCTCTTGGTGGCAGATTGATGGTTTGGCTTGGTTCAACAATGCTTGGGTTGGTTTGGGCTGTTTTGATTGTTTGGGTGGTGTTTGGTTGATTTTGATCAAGTTCAAGCCATTCTCACAAGTTTCGGGTAGTCGTGATTGGTCCGTTTCATCATTGGAAATGCTCGAGCGCATCCCGGGTTCAAAATCGGGGTGTCTACAAATGTACCAGCTGGTTCATCAATGTACCAAGCGATATTTTGGCTGGGTTTTAGATGGTTGTGGTACAAACCTTCACCAAGGTTCTTGGATTCACGTGAGTCCACCCAAAGCATTCGGGTGTCATTTTCATCATCGGGAGCCCAGTAACAGTGGTACTTCAAATATCTACCTAGCCAATTTAGTATGGCTACATTCACAACCTCCACGATCGTGCCGAAACAGCAACCAAGCCTCTAAGTGGCTTCCCCTCTAGCCTGCCAAGTCAGCCGGCGCAGACCAAATCATCCAAGCCCGCTTGGGGTCCCAAGTCGACATCTATCCCCATCATGTTCCCACTCTACTGGGCATCATGATTGATCCCCTTATTATCGCCTCTTATCCAAGGACTTGGATGAGATAGAACGTGGCCCAATCAGGCCACAGTTTGATCTATTTTAAGCCATTTTTGAAATACGTCTGAGCTGTGTTGGGCTAAATTTGTGTTACATAAATATTATACCTCTGCACACGTACTTGGTTCACACAAGGTTCCATGGTTGAAATCTTACTCGAATTTGGTCGGCCGAAAGGATCTCGAAGTCCATCAAGCAAGAGGTCCACAGTCCATGTGGTATGGCTCCTCAGGAAGTGGGCCAATAGATAAAGAGGTCCACTGGCCCAAAGGGGCCCGCAGTGGGGCACCTTCAGTTTCTGTGCTTCTCTGGTCCACGAGCTCCACACAGGCTCAAAAGGTGACATCGGTCCAATCCCCCAACCAGTCCCATGTCACCACCGTGCCACCCCGGGGTTGGGCCAACATCAGTACCGAATCATCACTGGTCTGTGGCCACCATTGGCTTGGGTCATTACTGGTGGTCGAGGTCCGGGCTTTGCTTTACTTGTTCTCCCTCCATTGGGATTGGGTCACCACCGAGTTTGATCCACCCTCGGGTTTGGACTATCATCAGGGTTGGGCTTCCTAAGTGTGGCTCTCGGGTTTGATCTACTGGGATTGGCTCACCCGACTCTCGGCTCCCGGTGATGGCCCTCTCAGTTCTGGGCTCTCGGGATTGTCCCTCTCAGTTATGGGCTGTCAGTTCTTCGGCTCCCAGGGTTGGGTTCTTCTGGTAGTGAGTCATTCGGGATTGGGCCTCCAAACTTGAGCTTCGTGATTTGATAAGCACTTTGGGCCGAGGTCATAACCCGTCCAGTCTTTCAAGTAATTCTTCATCCTTGGCTAAATTTTGTTATTCTCTAATTTCGATAATAATTTTGTTAGCCACAAATTTCAATCACCGCTTTCCATGTGTCTTTCGAAAATTCGTACCATGTTTTTCGGGATGAATTTTACCTCTACACCTTTCAAAAAAAAAAAAACTTGAGCCCTTAAAGGAGGCAAACCCCTTAGTCTCAGTCCTTGACAACTAGGCTAGGCCAAACCCTTGGGATTAGGAACAACAGGATCATATTCCAAGACCGCTGCATAATTTACTCTTACTAGACTGCGTTTTTGGGTTTTATTTGTCATACAGGAAGCTTACGATGATGACAATCCTAATTGTGTACAGGCCCGGGCCTGTGTTTCGCGAGGCCCCAACCCTATCCTCAATTTGAGGCCCTTCATATATATATATAGGGTCTCCTTCTCCTCCGGACTTCCGAACCACCTTGATCCGAGCATTTTTTTGACTATCTGATCCGTCCAATGTGTTCAGAAGGTGTTTTCAAGGGTCTACGCGGGAAATCTTCAAAAAAAAAAAACCGGGAAGGGCTTGATCCAAGCAGTTTTCGCAAAAACTTTATATTTACAGTTTTTGCGAAAACTGCTTGGATCAAGCCCTTCCCGGTATTGTTTTTTGAAGATTTCCCACGTGGACCCTTGAAAAACACCTTCTGAACACATTGGATGGCTCGGATTTTCCAAAAATAATTTGCAACACAAAAAAATCACTTTTTTCTTATTCTCGGGAGGGTTTGGACTAGAAAATTTCCGTATATATATAGTATAATTTTTTTTTCTACGAGAAGGGGCTCCAAAATTGACCCATTTTCGTTGAGCCCCAGGCCTGGGCCTACCCAGCCCCCCCCCCACAGGGCCGGGCCTGATTGTGTATTGTAGTGGGCCAAAAAATTGGGACAGCATACCGACTGGGCCCTCAAGCCTAGTACAGTGTGGGCCTGACCCTCTATATGGCCAAAGGCCATTAATGACAACAGTCACCTAGTCCAAATGTAATGGACAAGTCGAGGCATTGGGTTGGGTCGCTATAGCAACACTCAATGTATCAAGAACTTTCAGCATGCACCTACTCGGACTGGTAACGTGGCACAACAATGGTTCGGTCGCGTGGCTCAGTCACGTGTTGTTCAACATCATGGAGTCCTAGCAAAATGTGTCGGTACTTGAAGATTTGGCACAGCCACATGGCACTGCCCAGGTCTTGCATAGCCTTCACATCCAAGGGTAGGCACTCCTATAAATACTAAACTGTAGCGGCCAGGTTCATGAAGGTCAGCAAGGCCCCCCCCCTCCACATCACGAAGAGCTAAAAGGGTCACTATCTCAGAATCTGCAAAACTGAATGCAGATCGATCCGCCGCAACGGTACCGAGCGATCGGTGCCCTCGGCGGACGGTGCGGATGTACGGTTCTGGACGAATATGGATTTGAACGATGTCTGCCGAACGTCTTTGTGCCGAGGGCATGACACTCACAGCTTGGTGCTTAGAAAACCCTCGGGATCTCCGCCGAGCGACGTGCCGAGCGCCCGAGGGGCTGGGCCGCACGCGGGCCGAGTCGAGTTGACCTCGGTAACGTGGGGGCTCGGGCATATCCGGTTTGGTGGAGGTGTGTCTGGCACGCCATGCATTCCATGATGAATCATTAAATGCGGCAGTCACCTACTCTGCCACCGCCGCCTGCAGGAGCACGTGGGTGATGGAGGATGTCTCGGATTGATTTGACTACTCGAGCTCACGTGCCCTGACGTCGGCCAGGACATGGCGTCTGCAGCAGAGATAAAGGTCACATCACCTGTCATTTCCGGGCGCGAATGACAGGCGCGTGAGGGGCGCCGAGCGCGTGGGACGCACGCCCCTCAGCCTATAAATACCCAATCACAACTACCACAATGGGTATTCCTCTCTCCTCATTTACTACCCTCATAACTCCATTTCTTCACTTCTCTCTCTAGATCCCCGGCGCATTTCCTCCCTCCGGTGACTGACTCAATCATCGGAGTGCCTTCCCGGACCACCACCGTCCGGGCTGGGCACTAACGTGGTTGTTTACGCGCACCACCTTCTCCATCACTGCCCATTCTATTCCAAGAGGTTCAAAGAGTCCACTCCGGCGAAGAGACCCCCACATAAACCATAAGAGGTATGATTTCTGGTCGTCAACAACTAGCGAGGCACTATCATGGTTCCTTTTTTTTTGCAGAGATAGGTGTGAGATGGCTAGAACCAGATCCGACTAAAGGAGTTCAACCAGGAGAGTCTAGATTGAACAACACCCCACATGGATTTTGCGAGTTCTATCAAAATCATTAATTATGAAAAAAAATCTCAATTTAATATTTGTACGAAACCTCCATATTAATCTTGAGCATTAAAAAAAAAAAAGAAAGACCGCATTATCTTCAAAAACAGGAGAACAGACTTCTCTCATTATTATAAATCTATTTTTTGTACATTATATAAAATTTATCATTAGAAGGAAAAACTACTACTATACCTCTGTTCCTTTTTAAGTGTATAGCTTTGTAATTCTAACTTATTAAGAAAATATCATCATTACATTTTTCACATCAACTTTTACATTTATTTTCCACTATTGCCCTTGATG